>SJYW01002084.1:0-13610 GCA_006410735.1 Raphicerus campestris | reverse complement strand
CCCCCTGGCTGGCCCAGGGCTGGCCCTGGGGGTGGATCCTACTCCCACCTTCAGGAAAAAGATTCCTCCCCAGCTGTGTGCCAGCAGCTGTCCCCGGCAGGGCCCGCTGCACTGCCGCCGTTTAATAATAATAACAGCAACAACGGTGACACGATGAGGACGGCGATGAGGACGGCGGTGCTGACCCGGAGGGCGTGCCGAGCCTGCTCTGCGACCTCCCCATTAACCCTCAAGGACAGACAAGCTCGGCCTTCCGTCTCCCAGGGATCCACGGAGTTTGACCGGGCTGTCCCCCCACCAGAACAAGAGTCCCTGGAGAGCAGAGTCCCGCCCCCTCCCCCCAACCGGCCTTCTCTTTCTCTCAGATTCCCCAGGGTCCCCAACTCAGACACCTCTTCTAAACCAACAGGCAGCAGGTGGTGAGAGAAAGACCCAGCGCTGGGAGCCTCAGCGTGAACTGTCCTCTCCCGCTTAGCTCCCGAGCCTCAGTTTCCTCATTTGTAAAGTGGGAGGGGGCTCTGCAAGGGTGAGCAGTCAAAGGGACAACTGCCTCGAGAATGTGCAGTGCGGGTGGAGCTGAGTGTCTCAGGGCCCCGGGCTCGGGCTGCAGGAGTGAGCAGTGGCCACGGGCTGCCCCCCAAATACTTCACTGATGGTTCTGTCCCTGGCAGACGCTGCTCTTAGAGCAAAATGAGGTTTTCACTGGGGTGATAAAGAGGGGAACGTGGCTCTGGGTGGTGGGACGCTTCCATTCTGAGGACTAATTTTCGGTTGCAACTATCTCCTGGGGGCGAGGCTCAGAGCCCCCGAGCAGGGAATAATAGATAAATGGGACAGAGACGCAGAGCAGGACTCCCAGCCAGGTCACCATCCCATGTCCTTTGAGATATATCGCATGACAGTCCTCAGATGTCAGGATGCTGAGGACAGGGGCCGCGGTGGGGGTGAGGTGAGGGAGACCCCGCGCCCAGCCCCAGCCCTGTCCCCCCGTGCGTGACCTCGCCAAGCCCCTCAGCTGCATCCTCACTTGTGTTGTGTGGGGTCCGTGAGGGCCCCGTGCACAGCTGTCGTCAGTGTTTATTTTACAGATGGGGAAACCGAGGCCGGGGAGCCCAGAGGTGTCGGAGCTGTGCTGGGCCATCCCTCCATCCAGCCGGGGCCGCCCCGGGCTGACCGGCGCCTGGGTGGGTACCTCCCTGCCTGGCCCGACCCTGAGCTCCCGGGAAGGAGAAGCCGTGCTGCCTGCCGCGGTGGGGGAGAGGGCACTCACCCAGCACACGGACCACCTTGGAGTCCTGCAGCACGGAGGTCCCGCAGGCGGCCTGCACCGTCACCCTCACGTCCCCCGGGTCCCCAAACCGCGTCGTCACAGAGTTCTCCAAGGACAGGCGGGGCTGCGGGCACAAGCGGGCTCAGGACCGGGCCGGAGAGCTGGCCCCGCGGGAGCCTGCTGAGAGCACCCAGGGGGCATGGGGAGATACCCCCAGAGAGACGCCTGGACCTGAGAACTCCCCAGCACAGACACGTGTCCCCTAGAGCCCCCTGCCCTCCAGAGACACCAAGACCCCCTGTGTGGATGGTGTCGAAGGCCCAGTGTGGCTGCTAGGCTGGGCGTCCCTGTCAGCGTCCCTTCCTGACCAGCCCAAGCTCAGCTGGGCTGTAGCACCTTCATGCTCGGACCCCAGGACCCAGCTCAGCACCCACCCCATGGGGTGGGGCACCCACATCAATCATGGGGTCCACACTATGACCTCAGGCCTTGCAGATGGGGAGACAGAGGCTCTGGGAGGCACAACAACTCTCCAAGGGCTCAGCTGGAGGTGGCCGACTTGCTGCTCGAACCTGGGGCCTGCGCCCTGGAACCACAGTTCTGAGCCCTGAGCCCCTCCCAGGCTGGGCCCTTGGCTGCTATCTCGGGGGGCTGCAGGGTTGCCATTTGCTGAATGAGTGAAGGATCCCCTTTGGGTCTTGGGGTCCCTTCTCCCAGGCTAAGGGGCAGCCTTGTCCACAAAAGTCCTCAGGGCCTCCCACCAGGCATCTGTCTTTGGTTCCTCATGGTTCTCAGGACACAACCCACAACCCTGGGTGATGCTTCTGAGGTCGGGCTCAGCCCAGGGACCCCCTCCTCCATGAAGCCCTCCCTGATCACCTCCACGCTCAAACTAGAAATGATCTGTCCCCTTCCTGTGACACTTGTCACACCCCAGCTCGGGTCACCTACTCTATTGACACGTCTTCCCCAGGAAAAAGCATAGTCTGGTCTGATCTGATTGACCGCATTGTCCGCCACACTCAGACACAGCCAGACCCCAAGCAGATGCTCAGGGTGGAGGGAGGGCCGGTGTGTGCCCGCCTCACCTCCACGGTGCCCATGCTCTGTCCTACCCGGTACGGAGGGTGGGATCTGCCCCAGGCTCCACCCCAGATGGGAGCCTATGGGGAGGAGGGGCCTCCAGGGGCCTGGGCCTGCGTACCTGCAGGCTGTGGCCGATCCACCAGTAGAAGACGGTGAGGTTGGGGTTCAGGGGCAGCAGCACAGCCGTGAGGTTCACCTCCTGGTTGACGCCAATGACAGGAACCACTTCCAGGTAGAGGGCCTGCAGGGGGGCTGTAGGGGGCACACAAAGGTTAGGGGTCAGAGGGCATCAGGGCACTGGCCATTCACAGGTTGCTATTGGCCATTGTCACCATCAACCTTATCACCACCAACACCTCTACCACCATCATCACTACCTCCACCACCATCAGCCCCACTAGAAACACTACCACTTTCATCACCACCATCACCACCACCACCACCATCATCACCATCATCACCATCATCATCACCACTACCATCATCACCATCACCATCAGAGTCAACACCATGACCATCAATACCATTATCGCCATTACCATCATCATCACCATCAGCAGCAGCAGCAGCTCCATCATCACCACCATCATCACCACCACGAACACCTCTACCACCATCATCACTACCTCCACCACTATCAGCCCCCCTAGAAACACTACCACTTTCATCACCACCACCACCATCATCACCATCACCACCACCATCACCACCATCACCACTACCATCATCGCCATCACCATCACTGTCAACACCATGACCATCAATACCATTATCACCATCACCACCATCACCACCATCACCACCACCATCATCATCTCTATCATGACCATCACCACCACCACCATCACCACCAACCCCGCTGTTGCACAGACCACCGTGGGTGTGGCCTCCAGCCCCGCCTGCCGGCCCCCCTGCCCTGGGCTCCCCATGCTCCCCCAAGGACTGCTCTCTGCCACAGGGAGTCGCCCTGGGCCGGGCAGGTGCGATGGGCTCACCGGTGACCTGGACAAACAGCACTGCCTCGTCGTGCCCCGCCACGTTCTCTGCCCTGACGGACACGCGGTAGACGCCGGGGCTCTCGTAGCGGTGCCGGATGGGCTCCCCAGTCAGCGTGAGGTTCACGTACATGGCCTTGAAGCCATCCCCCAGGTCCACCTGGTACTTGGTGGTCAGGACATCACCCTGCAAGGCACACCAGGGGGCCACTTAGGACCTGGCCGCAGAGCTGGCAGACAGCGATGGGCCACTCACTAGCTCTCTCACTCACTCATTCATTCATCCCCCTACTCCTTTCTTTCCTCAAAGTGAGCTCCCTGAGGACTCCAGGGAACCAGGTCTGTTCTATCCTTGCCCCCCGCCAACCCAGCCTGGAGGGCAGGGCTGAGACCAACAGGAGAGGATGGAAGTAGCAGCCAGGACCAGGTTTGCATTTCAGAAAGATGATCCAACTGCTGAGGTGGAGAGGAGTCAGCTCAGACGAGGTCAGGGAGGCCTGAGCCAGGGACCGAGAGGCAGGGAGGCCCCTCACCTGCTGGACAGTTTAAGGAACAGGGAGATGTGCGTGCATAAAAACTCTTAGTCTCCTAGGAAATTACAAAACATTGTTTTCCCCTCTGATGCTGAGATTCCTGCATTTTCTCTCATCTTCTCACTCTACGTGCTGCCAGGAGTGATGCTCGGGTGCACAGGCTCTATGCAGGGAGGGGGCCCCACATCTCTCACTCCTCTCTGGCATCTCCTCACCTACACGAGCCGTCTAATTGCCTGTCTAATCCCCACCACGAACATTGCCCTTCCAATAACCGTGCTTTCCTCATGGAGTCTTGGGAAAGGAAATTGAGGAAGAAAACAGGAAGGTTTCCAACTTCGTGGCAAGAATGAGTTCTTCAATTGCTTCGGGTCCTCTCTCCCCATCACCTCCCTATCATGTCTGCCTGGCACCCCTCTGCCCGCTGGGGGAGCACCCAGGAAGCCATGTCCGAGGGGTCAGGAATGAAACTTGGCCATCATTAACTGTTTAGAGAGCCTCTGAATCTCAGAACTTGATAGAGTACCTTTATGTAAATTATGTTCATTCACTTTTCTTCACAAAGACGGTATAAGAGGTTGGGTCATCCCTCCCCCATCCACACCCACTCGGAACCTCAGAACGTGACCTTATTTGGAAATAGGGTCTTTGCGGATGTAGTTAGTTAACTCGACGTCACACTGAATTAGAACAGGATCTAAGTTCAATGGCTGGGTCTTTATCAGAAAGAGGAGTGGCTCTGAGACAGCAAGGAAGCCAGGTGAAGACAGGGGCTGGAGGGGGTGCAGCCCTCGCCCAGGGCTGCCCGGAGCCCCCAGCAGCTGAGAGACACGGGAGGACTCTCCTTCCAGAGGGAGCCCAGCCCTGCTGACACTTTGATTTCAGACTTCCAGCCTCCAGAGCTCTTGAGAGGAGAAATCTCTGGTATTTCAAGCCACCCAGTTTGTGGCCACTGTTGTGATGGCCTTGGGGGTCCTTACACAAGTATGTTCCTTACACAAGTATGCCCCCATTTTATAGGTGGAAGCACTGAGGCTCTGTGAGTCCAGAACCTGCAGGCTGGCTTGCGGTCAGGGCTCTCTCTGTTTAAAGGCAGCCTCGTAGATGGGGATGGTCTCTAGGTCAACTTGCTCCGGGAGGGAGGGCTCTCCATGCAGCTTCCTTGGGGAAGAAGGGGCTTCTGGCTGAGTCTGGACGTGTGGCTTTGATGGGCAGGAGCCACGCCACCTGGGGATGCTGTGTCCTGCCTGTGAGCAGCTAAGAGGCGTGT
This sequence comes from Raphicerus campestris, assembly GCA_006410735.1. Taxonomy (NCBI): domain Eukaryota; kingdom Metazoa; phylum Chordata; class Mammalia; order Artiodactyla; family Bovidae; genus Raphicerus; species Raphicerus campestris. Next base: position 8,456 of record SJYW01002084.1, on the reverse strand, counting down.
TTTAACTCCTGAAACACTTCCCTTGGTTAAAACACTTCATCACAGGGACTTCCTTGGTGGTCCAGTGGTTAAGATTCTGCACTTCTGCCACAGGGGCCACAGGTTCAATCCCCGTTTGGGGAACTAAGAGCCCATGTGCCATGTGGTATGGGCAAAAATAAACAAATAAAATAAAAAACCCTACCTTGTCAGCCTGAGCATCTCAACGAGAGAGTAGCCCCTGCTTGCCTCAACTAAAGAAGAGCCCTCACGGCAACGAAGACCCAGCGCAGCCAAAATAAATAAGTAAAATTATATTAAAAAAATAATAAAAACCTTGTCATAATCAGGAAATAGTGGCAATGTAAGAAAATGCAAAAAGGCAGAGAAGTAGCTAGAAAGGAAAACGGCAACGTCAGCAAACGCCCACCACCCACAGCGTAGGTTTCCACGCAGATCTGTGCATGCGTGCGTGCGTGCGTGCGTGCGTGTGTGTGTGCGTGCGTGTGTGTGTGCGTGTGTGTGTGTGCGTGCGTGTGCGTGCGTGCGTGTGCGTGCGTGCGCGTATGTGTGTGCGTGCACGTGTGTCTTTATTCCTGAGTGCTTCAAGAACACTCGGAAGTCTCGTGCTGAGCCAACTGCCAATTCACATGTAATTGTCAAGGATGTAACACAGAGAGACCCATGTTCGCGGTCTCCATGCAAACGTCTTGCAGAACACGTATCACGGAATCCACAGTGATTCAGCCACGACTCAGTCACCCCTGGGGTCCCTAGGGCTACCCCTTCACACCCAGACGCGCCTCTCCGTCACATCCCCAACTCCATGGGATTAGAACCTCTAACCTGTTTTGCATTTCTATAATTTTGTTATTTGGGGAATAGCCTCTAAATAGAATCGCTGGGATTAGCTTTCTCATTCAGTGCGATTCTCTGCAGACTCGCCCAAGCTGTGGTGTAGAGCCTGTCCCTTCTTACTTCAGAGTACCGCCCGTGGGATGGACGTCCCGCCTCACCTCGCGTGTATCCACCCGCCCGTCCAGGACATCTGGCTGTCTCCCGTTTCTGGCTCTTATGAATAAAGCTGCTGTGAACCTTGGTGTATACAGGTTTTCCTGTGAGCCTCTGTGTTTCCTTGGGATAAAGGCCTGGGAGTGTAACTGCTGAGTCCTGTGGCTGTGGCATGCTTTAAGGAAATGACCAGCTTTTCCAGAGCGGCTGTACCATTTCACGTCCGCGTCAGCCGTGTAGGAGGGGCCCAGCGTCTCTGCGTCCTCCCCAGCGTCGAGTGGGGCCGCTGCCTTTCATGCTAGTCACCCTGCAGGTGCACGGGGCCTCTTCTCGCTGCATTTCCCTGACGCTAATGATGCTGAGCGTGGCTCCGCATTTCCCGTTCTCTTCACTGACACATTTCTCCATGTCTTCTGCTCACCTTCTAATTGGCTTGCCTGTCCTCCTACGGTTGGGTTCTGAGTAATCGCCATATATTCCGGGTACTAGTCCTTGTTGGATACGGTGTGTAATTATTTTCTCTGTGGCCGTCTTTTCACCTTCTCAGGCTCTGCCACAGAAGAAACGGGTCGCGTTCTGACGAGCTCCAGTCTGTCACGCTTCGTTCATGGACGGTGCTTATGGTGTCAGNAACGTCTTGCAGAACACGTATCACGGAATCCACAGTGATTCAGCCACGACTCAGTCACCCCTGGGGTCCCTAGGGCTACCCCTTCACACCCAGACGCGCCTCTCCGTCACATCCCCAACTCCATGGGATTAGAACCTCTAACCTGTTTTGCATTTCTATAATTTTGTTATTTGGGGAATAGCCTCTAAATAGAATCGCTGGGATTAGCTTTCTCATTCAGTGCGATTCTCTGCAGACTCGCCCAAGCTGTGGTGTAGAGCCTGTCCCTTCTTACTTCAGAGTACCGCCCGTGGGATGGACGTCCCGCCTCACCTCGCGTGTATCCACCCGCCCGTCGAGGACATCTGGCTGTCTCCCGTTTCTGGCTCTTATGAATAAAGCTGCTGTGAACCTTGGTGTATACAGGTTTTCCTGTGAGCCTCTGTGTTTCCTTGGGATAAAGGCCTGGGAGTGTAACTGCTGAGTCCTGTGGCTGTGGCATGCTTTAAGGAAATGACCAGCTTTTCCAGAGCGGCTGTACCATTTCACGTCCGCGTCAGCCGTGTAGGAGGGGCCCAGCGTCTCTGCGTCCTCCCCAGCGTCGGGTGGGGCCGCTGCCTTTCATGCTAGTCACCCTGCAGGTGCACGGGGCCTCTTCTCGCTGCATTTCCCTGACGCTAATGATGCTGAGCGTGGCTCCGCATTTCCCGTTCTCTTCACTGACACATTTCTCCATGTCTTCTGCTCACCTTCTAATTGGCTTGCCTGTCCTCCTACGGTTGGGTTCTGAGTAATCGCCATATATTCCGGGTACTAGTCCTTGTTGGATACGGTGTGTAATTATTTTCTCTGTGGCCGTCTTTTCACCTTCTCAGGCTCTGCCACAGAAGAAACGGGTCGCGTTCTGATGAGCTCCAGTCTGTCACGCTTCGTTCATGGACGGTGCTTATGGTGTCAATGCTAAGGACTCTGTCTGGCCCTAGAGCGCAGGTGTTTCCCCTGTGTTTTTTCTACAAGCCTCACAGGTTTCCACGGAAGGCTGTGAGCCACTCTCAGTCAACTCTGCATCAGGCAAGAGGTTCATTTTCACCAGCTCCTCGTTCGTTGACACCCATCCTTCCTTTGCTGAAATGCTTTTGCGCCTGGGCCAGAAAATCAGCTGGACCCGTCTGTGTGGGTCTGTTTCTGGGTTCCCCGTCAGATGTTATGTTCAGTTCTGAGATCTTCACAGAACTTGGATTCCCCTAAATCCAGGGCTGTTTCCACAACTGAGCTGGATGTGTGTATCTGTGGTTGTGTACAAATGCAAGTGCGTGGTCACGTGTGAAAATGTGTAAGTGTCCGTGTCTGTGTATGTGTGTGAGAACAGGGGTGTACACCAGTGCGTGTACCCACTCCAGCCTTGAGCCCACTCCTTCCCAAGACTTCGACGCGGGAGTCCGTGGCCTCTTCCGGACAGTGGAGGGCAAACGACTCTCTTCCCAGAGCATCTTTCTGCTGCTCCCTCACCTCCACCCCTGCAGGCAAGGGCCCCAGCCTGCTGTCCTGCCCTGGGTCTGGATGCAGTGTCCCAGCAGTGGCGAGCTGCTGGGATTCTGGGCTCTAGAGGGCAGCAGGTGGCCCTGTTTCCTGCAAGTCAGTCCTGGAGCTCCGGGCGGCAGCTGGGTCCCCTCCGAGGTCCGGGTGGCCTGAGCCTTGGCAGGGAGCTGCACCCTCCTCTGCAGTGAACAAGCCTCCCCCCGCCCCCGCACACACGCACACCACCCCAGGGTGGCCTGAGGCTGGAGCGTGACGCTCAGGGCCAGGCTCAGTCATCACGGGGCCAGCAGGCTGATGCACCCTCGGCTCAGGTCTGGGGGCTGCAAACCAGGAGGTGTCCACACGGAGGCCCCAGGCCTGGACCCAACACCAGCTCTGTGTGGCCCCATGCGGGTGGCTGCCCCTGTCCGAGCCTCGGCCTCCCCAGCTATAAAGCCGGCTGGTGGGAGCACAGCCCTTGGGTGGGGGAGGACGGAGGGGAATGCAGGCGCCCACACGTTCAGTTCTTCACATGGGACCAGAGGCCCCGCTTTCCAGCATCAGAGACCGCGTCGGCGTTCCCCGGCCCCTCCTGGGGAGGCATGCACAGAGCCCTGCTTGTTTGGCCCAGCACGTCTGTTAGCTGAAGCCCCCGGGGCGCGAGAGCCGGGGGCTGGCCCGGCAGGAAGAGGGGGCTCTGCGCCCCTTGTGCTTCCCTGTCTGCTTCTGAGCGTTCTTAGTTTCGATGTCTGGATTTTCTACAGCGAGCATTCGCTACATCTATAATCAGAAAAATGAGCACGTGCATATTAGTTTAAATAAGCTAGAAGGGAATAAATTAACAGTGGCCACCTTGAGAGAATAAGATTTTGGGTGACATTTATATCCTTATGTTTTTGATGTGTTTCCCCAGTGTTCTACAATGAGTATATACTGTTCTTAAAATCAGCAAAAAAAAGTAACACTTGTACTAAAAAAAGAAAGAAATACTAGGAGACAGGGAAGAAATTTATATGTTTATATGTATATGTTGTGTGTGTGTGTATGTGTGAGTCACTAAGTCATGTCCAGCTCTTTGCAAGACTGTAGCCCACTAGGCTCGTCTGTCCATGGGATTCTCCAGGCAAGAATACTGGTGTGGGTTGTCATTTCTTTCTCCAGGGGATCTTCCCGTCCCAGGGATCGAACCCAGGTCTGCCATACTGCAAGCAGATTCTTTACCATCTGAGCCACCTGGAAAGCCCCATATATATATATATACATATACATACACACACACAGACATATATGAAATATATCTATATCCATCCATCTATATTTGTATCTATGTCATCCATTAACTATCAATGATTTTTTCATCAGTCTATATCTATTTATCATTTATATCTATCTATGCATCACTATGAACAAAGCTAGTGGAGGTGATGGAATTCCAACTGAGCTATTTCACACCCTAAAAGACGATGCTGTGAAAGTGCTGCACTCATTGGGCCAGCAAATATCGGAAACTCAGCAGTGGCCACAGGACTGGAAAAGGTCAGTTTTCATTCCAATCCCAAAGAAAGGCAATGCCAAAGAATGCTCAAACTACCGCACAGTTGCACTCATCTCACATGCTAGTAAAGTAATGCTCAAAATTCTCCAAGCCAGGCTTCAACAGTACAATAATGGAGAACTTCCAGATGTTCAAGCTGGATTTAGAAAAGGCAGGGGAACCAGAGATCAAATTGCCAACATCCATTGAATCATATAAAAAGCAAGAGAATTCCAGAAAACATCTACTTCTGCTTCATCGNAGTCCAGGGGTTAAGATCCCACACTTCCACTGAAGGGTTTCAGGTTGAACTACTATTCAGGGAACTAAACCCTGAAGCTGCACTGTGCAGCCAAAAGAGAAAGAAAATTAGCAAACTACAGTTCACAGTTTAAATGAGATGATGTAATGAAACACTCTCCAGCCCTGAGGTCTTTTCTTGATCTTTCCATTCGATTTCAAAACACTATGATTTTGAAACACTACGATTTTCAAGGAGGTCCTCATTTAGTTTTAAATGTACTATAAAACGTGAGAACAATTTCTCCCGGTTGCTCCTTCCCCCAGATTTTACCACATACTCTGCATATGAACCTCTGATTCCAGGTGGAGCTTCTTTGCCCTAGTTGACAGAGAGCAGACAGTGCAGCCACATGGGCCTTAAGTAACCCCTGCTGCCCAACAGCACTGAGACCCCGTCTCCAACCCGTGGGTGAGAAGCCCTGTCGAGGACGGTGCCCAAGGGAGCCTCCTCACAAGGGCCAGGTTACCGGGTCATGGGGAGGCGAGATCTAAGTGGAGAGGACAGACCCTGAAGGAAGGCCCCGGGTGCGTGTGCATGTACAGGAGTCAGACAAGATACTCCGAGTCAGACAGGATTAGAGAGTCCAGAGAAGGGCAACTCAGGAAGGACAAACTGAGAATCCACTAAGAATATGACCTTACCTGAGAAAGACCCATGCCTGACTCCTTTTTTTTCATCTTCCTTCTCTTCTGGGCTTCCTCAGGGAACACAAGTTTTCAGAGGTCTGTCCTGAAAGTGGAAAACATGCTATTCAATGCTTAGGGTCAATACATCCCCTTCCTGAGCCCCAACCACACATGCAGGGAAGCCCTCACCATCACGGACTTGATGGACAGGAGTTTGTGCAAGTTCCGAAGATGGTGAAGGGCAGGGAACCCTACCTGCTGCAGTCCATAGGGTTGCCAAGAGTCCGACAGGACTGAGCGACTTAACAACGACCCACTCCAGTATTCTTGCCTGGGAAATCCCATGGACACAGGAGCCTGGTGGGCTACAGGTCCTGGGGATCTCAAAGAGATCTGACTGAGCACTGCAACCATTTTATTTATTTCTCCATATTTCTTTGATTCTAATGCTCATACAAGTAATCACCATCACTGAAAACCATCTCCTAAAATGAAGGGTCTTTGTAGTCAATTTACTACCATGTTCATATAAAACAGAAAATGACAGTAATACGCCTCCCTAACACTCGAGAAAGAACTTCACCTCAAGCACTGGTCCCAAAGCTGAAATTCTAAACTAGTTCCTGAACACACGATTTGATACTTAGAAAAGTATCAAGTGCCATGTCAAAATTAAAGTGACCTTTTCCTTACCAATTACTACATATTTCGTGCACTGTATGTGTTACCTCAGGATCTTGCATCGAGAGGAAATCAGACCCTGGGCCTCTCACAGCAATGACAGAATTTACCTGGGCTAGAGCAAGAGGTCGGGGAATAGGGTGATGCGAAGTGACTGGAGACCACGGATAGGGAGGAGAGGGGACCCCACAGGCGCAGCTTAACAACAAAAACAAGGGCCTGACGTTTCCAATGGTCGACTGCACCTGCCAAGTCTCAGCATTGGGAATTGGCTGTAGGAGCACTTACCTCGAAGCGAGGACGCGAGAGTCCTCAGCCACTGGTATCAGAAGAATGCCACAGCGAGGGGAGGGGAGTAGGGCACACTCCTGGGCCTGGGCGTGAGAGGCGGGGCATAGGACACACGCCTGCACCTGAGCGTGTGAGGGGCTGACCCGAGGGAGGCTGATCTCTTCCATCAGTGAGGCTTTTATTATGGGATGTAGACATTCCCTTGTCATTTAATTATCTGTCCACAGATAATGTCAATGTCATGTATATATTCCTGGATTTTCCTGAGGTGAAAAACTTTGATTTCAAGGCTTTCAGCTCTTCCAAACATCACTCTTAGAAAAATTTCTTCTTTACCACTGTTTGCTTTTGCCTGTAATTTCTTGATCATATGTATATGAGACATATCTACAAGACATAAAGAAACACAGGTATTCTATTAGTTACAATTCAAAAATAAAGTATTTCCTGTTGAACTGAACAGAATTATGAATCTTCGCAATGATGATCTTAAAATTACACAACACTAAAGGAATATAAGTCTTTAAAATGAGTGACCATAGGTAATTCAAATTAACTTTAGGGTAGTGTAGTTTCAAACACAATCAGAAAACATTCATTTTATGCAAATTCATGTCAGTTCACAAAGAAAACGTATTTTCCCACCATGACCTCAAAGCTCATCCTACTTTGTACTAAACACACTGCTGTCTCACAATTGAGGAGAAAGTAATGGTATATTGTACACACTTTATGCACACTTATACTTATTTAAATGGTAAAGAACATACAGGAATAGAGAGGTGACTCAGTGGTAAAGAAGCTGCCTGCCAATGCAGCAGACACGGCACAGGGGGATACAGTCCCTGGGTAGGAAAGATCCCTTGAAGCAGGAAATCACAACCCAGTGCACTATTCTTGCCTGAAAAAATTCCATAGACAGAAAAGCTTGGTGGGCTACAGTCCATGAGATCACAAAGAGTCAGACAGGACTGAGCACCTGAGCAAACAAGCATCAATCAGGCAATGCATTGGAATGGCAAACAATGCAAAAGAGCATTCTAATGAATAATGTGAAAAATAAACGGCAGTTAGTAACTGTTCCACAAATACTGCATTCAGAAAATAAAGAATTAACGTAAGTATATATATAAGTTGATGAGCCACAGATACTGAGTGTGCATGGTAAAACTACTCAAGCCTGTGTGCCTAGGGCCTATGCTTCACAACAAAAGAAGCCACCACAATGAAAAACTGGAGTAGCCCTCTGGCGTCTCAATATATATATATATTGAGACATATGTATATGTGTGTATATATATATTTCTTTTTTGCTGGACCATGTGGCTTATGAGATCTTGGGTTAAATCCAAGCTTGCTGTAGTGAAACTACTAAATCCTATCCACTGGACTCTCAGGGAATTCCCTAAAATAATTTAAAAAATAAAAAAATAAACACTTTTCCAAATACCTCTTAGAAATCTATCAGTAGATAGACATATAGGCATTTTATGACATTAACAAGTGGTTCGTGTCAGTTATATTGTAAGTGAAAAATTCTCTACTTACATGATAATCATTCAATACATCAACTCCCTATCTACACAGTAACCTAAACTCACCCAGTTCATTGGCTCCAAGAAACATGTAAAGGAGCAAGCTTTGGGGCTTCCTTTGAGGCTCAGAGGTAAAGAATCCACCTGCTAGTGCAGGGCACACAGGTTTGATCCCTGATCCAGGAAATCCCCACATGCCTGAGAACAATTAAGCCTGTCGGCCACAAGTGATGATTCTGTGCTCTGGAGCTGGGGAGTCACAACTACTGAGCAAACTCAGAGACCACGCATTGCAACAAGAGAATCCACTAGAATGAGAAGTCCATGCACTGTAACTAGAGGGTAGCCCTTGCTCGCTGCAAGTAGA
>SJYW01002082.1:0-19993 GCA_006410735.1 Raphicerus campestris | reverse complement strand
GAAGCTATTTTAATTCTCACCAGGAAGTGATAAAGATTTCATTCATGGAAAAGGAAAACTAGTTTGGGGAAAAAACACTTTAATGGGCATTTGATTTTGCTAAAGCTAATTTCATAGGCTCTTCCAGGAACAAAGTAGAGACAATGAAAAGTGAGAAGCTAAACTGTTCTGCAGGGTCAACGGAAGTGCTGTCCTCTCTGGAGGAGGACAGGCTTATAATAGTAGTTGACTTTGGATTCCTACTGAGCAGAGTGAGAAGGAGATGTGAAGAAGATGGGAGAGGAAATTCATTGATTTACATGAAAATAGGTTACAGAAAACTGAGTGCCTTTTGGGCTCCTGAAAGCAGAGGTATGTCTGAAAAGATGCAGGCAAGGAGAACTTCTGAAAAAAAAAAGTTATGAGTAATGGACTAAACATAGGAACACTTATATAGGGTGTTCAGTCTTTCTTCAACTGAATATTAAGTCCTTGAATAATTAAAGGAAATGCTTTGCCCCCCCCCCAAAAAAAAAAACGAGTCATATGGTGACAATTATCAGATAGCCAGAGTGATGAGAGAAAAAGTTGGATGTAGAAGTTAGTCACAAGAGGTGAGAAACAACTGGGACAACGACAACTTTTATAGGGATCATTCAAAGCACGTGAGGAGGGCCTGGACTTTAATTAGTCACATGGCAGCAAATCATGGTCATTTGGAAATGAAAGATGGAGCCCAGAATGCTGGGATACTTAGTATCATGTATTTCACCTCGTTTCTTTTTTCCTGTGGGACTTAAGACATGGTTTATGCTCAATAATTATCTGTTAATTTGAGAGAGAGAGAAACATATGCATGCAAAAAGGATCAATACTGAATTTCTAGGATCATCTCCAGTGATTAAAACATTGTCTATACTATGCAGTTATTTCTCCAGGTTAATTGGCCATCTATATAATTTATTGTTTTCAGATCAACCCATACTAACAAAGTAAGGAGGTATGTATAGGTATTGACTCTTAGCAGATTTTCAGAACTAAGAATGGAGGAAGAAAAAGCAGGCTGGAAATAATGCATAAGACAGAAAATAAAGGAAAAACAAAACAATTACAGTGTGAATGCATTTCTTGGACATATCCTCAGTTCAGTTGCTCAGTCGTGTCCAACTCTTTGCAATCCCATGAATCACAGCATGCCAGGCCACCCTGTCCATCACCAACTCGCACAGTTCACTCAAATTCATGTCCATCGAGTCAGGACATATCCTGGATCTGTAGAAGAGGCAAAATGTTAATCAGCCGTATAAACTTGCTCCCTAGAGAGGAGTGAGTCAAGTGAATATCATATTTAAAAAATAAAAGGAAAATGACAACACAATAACAAAAAGAAAGAAAGAAGAATGTATGCTTACCTGAAATTGGCTTGATTAGTTAGTTGCATCATGGATAAATACACTGGAAAATTATCAATATTCTTTTGATAGTCTAGTGAAATCTGAGAGAGATCAGTCCAAGCTAATTCATATCCAGTGGGCTGTTAACCAGCAGCAAATTAATTACCTGACAAGATTAAGAGGTCTGACAACTAGAATATCTATATTTTATTTTACTAAAACTTTAGAATTTAAATACTTGTAGGTATTTTCTACTTGAACTTCATAAGGGAAGGGTCTGTGTCCTACGTAGCCTCATTGTGTAGGCCAGGGATAAGCAAGCTACAACTTGTCAGCCAGTTCTGGCTAGACATTCATTTTTCTAAATAAAATTTTATTGGAACACAGCCATGCCAATTTATTTACTTATTATCTATGGCTATTTTTGCACTGCAAAGGCAGAGTTGACTACCTGTGACAGAGACCATATGGCCAAACAAATGTAAAACATTTATTATCTGACTCTTTACAGGAAATGTCTTCTAACTCCTAGTCTAGGTCCTTGCTATTCAGAATATGTTCACTGACCACTAGTATCAACATTGCCTGGGACCTTGTTGTAAATGTAGCATCTCAGGCTCTGACATAAACCTCTTTTTTTTAAATTAATTTTTTATTGAAGGATAATTGCTTTACAGAATTTTGTTGTTTTGTCAAACCTCAATATGAATCAGCCATAGATACATATATATATATCCCCTCCTCTTTACACCTCCCTTCCGTTTCCCACCCATCTCACCCCTCTAGTTTAATACAGAGTTCTGTTTGAGTTTAATGAGCCATGTATCAAATTCCCGTTGGCTATCTATTATACATATGGTAATGTAAGTTTCCATGTTACTCTTTCCATACATCTCACCCTCTTCTCCCCTCTTACCATGTCCATAAGACTATTTTCTATGTCTGTTTCTACATTGCTGCCTTGTAAATAAATTTTTCAGTACCATTTTTCTAGATTCCATATATATGTGTTAGAATATGTTATTTATCTTTCTCTTTCTGACTCATTTCACTCTGTATAGTAGGTTCTATGTTCATCCACCTCATCAGAACTGACTCAAATGCATTTAATTTTAATGACTGAGTAATATTCCATTTCCAAGGAACATTTCATGCAAAGAAGGGCACAATAAGGACAGAAATGCTATGGACCTAATAGAAGCAGAAGATATTAAGAGGTGGCCAGAATACACAGAAGAACTATACTAAAAAGATTTTCATGACACAGATACCCACGATGGTGTGATCACTCACCTAGAGCCAGATATCCTATAATGTGAAGTTAAGTGAGCCTTAGGAAACATCACTATGAACAAAGCTAGTGGAGGCAATGGAATTCCAGGTGAGTTTTTTCAAATCCTAAAAGATGTTGTGAAAGTGTTGTACTCAACATGCCAGCAAATTTGGAAAACTCATCTCTCACAGGACTAGAAAAGGTCAGTTTCATTCCAGCCCCAAAGAAAGGCAATGCCAAAGAATGCTCAAACTACTACACAGTTGCACTTATCTCACATGTTAGCAAGTAATGCTCAAAATTCTCCAAGGTGGGCTTCAACAGTACATGAATCATGAACTTCTAGATGTTCAAGATGAATTGAGAAAAGGCAGAGGAACCAGAGATCAAATCACCAACATCCACTGGATCAAAGAAAAAGCAAAAGAGTTCCAGAAAACATCTACTTCTACTTTACTGACTATGCCAAAGCCTTTGACTGTGTGGATCAAAACAGACTGTGGAAAATTCTTAAAGAAATTGGAATACCAGACCACCTGACCAGCCTCCTGAGATCTGTATGCAGATCAAGAAGCAACAGTTAGAACTGGACACAGAACAACAGACTGGTGCCATCGGGAAAGGAGTATGTCAAGGCTGCATATTGTCACTCTGTGTATTTAACTTATATGCAGAATACATCATGTGAAATGCCAGGCTGGATGAGGCACAAGCTGGAATCAAGATTGCCGGGAGAAATATCAATAACTTCAGATATGCAGGTGACACCACACTTATGGCAGAAATCAAAGAAGAACTAAAGAGCCTGTTGATGAAAGTGAGAGAGGGGAGTGAAAAAGTCGGCTTAAGACTCAACATTCAGAAAACTAAGATCATGGCATCCAGTCCCATCACTTCATGGCAAATAGATGGGGAAACAATGCAAACAGTGCCTGACTATTTTTTGGGGCTCCAAAATCACTGCGTATAGTGATGGCAGCTATGAAATTAAAAGATGCTTGCTCCTTGGAAGAAAACCTATGACCAGCTTGGACAGGATATTAAAAAGCAGAGACATTTCTTTGCCAAGAAAGATGCGTCTAGTCAAAGCTACGGTTTTTCCAGTAGTTGAGTATGGATGTGAGAGTTGGGCTATAAAGAAGGCTGAGCACCGAAGAATTTATGCTTTTGAACTGTGGTGTTGGAGAAGACTCTTGAGAGTCCCTTGGACTGCAAGGAGATCCAACCAATCCATCCTAAAGGAAATCAGTCCTGAATATTCATTGAAAGGACTGATGCTGAAGCTGAAACTCCAATACTTTGGTCACCTGATGTGAAGAACTGACTCATTTGAAAGATCTTTGGAGAAGTGTCTATTTAAGTCTTTTCCCCACTTTTTGTTTGGGTTCTTTGTTTTCCTGGTACTGAGTTGTATGAGCTGCTTGTATATTTTGCAAATTAATCCTTTCTCACTTGTTTCATTTGCTGTTATTTTTTCCCATTCTGAGGATTGTCTTTTCACCTTTCTTATAGTTTGCTGTGCTGTGCAAAAACTCTTAAGTTTAATCAGATACTATTTGTTTACTTTTGTTTCTGTTTCTCTAGGACGTGAGTCATAGAGGATCTTGCTTTGATTTATGTCATTGAGTGTTCTGCCTATGTTTTCCTCTAAGAGTTTTATAGTTTCTGGTCTTACATTTAGGTCTTTTAGTCCATTTTGAGTTTATTTTTGTGTATGGTGTGAGGAAGTGTTCTAATTTCATTCTTCTACATGCAGTTGTCCAGTTTTCCCAGCACCATTTATTGAAGGAGCTGTTTTTGCCCCATTGTATATTCTTGCCTCCTTTGTAAAAAATATGGTACCCATAGGTACATGGGTTTATTTCTGGGCTTTCTATCTTGCTCCATTGGTCTGTATTTCTGTTTTTGTGCCAGTACCATACTGTCTTGATGACTATAGACTTGTAGTATAATCTGAAGTCAGGAAGGTTGATTCCTCCAGTTAAATTATTCTTTCTCAGGAAGGCTTTGGCTATTTGGGGTCTTTGTATTCCCATATGAATTGTGAATTTTTTTTTCTAGTTCTGTGAAAAATGCCTTTGGTAATTTGATAGAGATCACATTGAGTCTGTTGATTGCATTTGGTAATATAGTAATTTTCACAATAATGATTCTTCCTACTCAGGTGCATGGGACATCTCTCCATCTGTTTATGTTGTCTTTGATTTAATTCATTAGTGTCTTATAGTTTTCTGTGTACAGTTCTTTTGTCTCCTTAGGTAAGTTTATTCCTAGATATTTAATTATTTTTGTTGCAGTGGTGAATGAGATTGATTCTTTAATTTCTCTTTCCGATTTTTCATTATTAGTATATAGAAATGCAAATGATATCTGTGTATTGACTTTGTATCCTACAACTTTGCTAAATTCACTGATTAGCTTTAGTAATTTTCTGATACAGTCTTTAGGGTTTTCTATGTATAGTATCATGTCATCTGCAAACAGTAAGAGCTTTGCTTTACTTCTTCTTTTCCAGTCTAGATTCCTTTTATTTCTTTTTCTTCTCTGATTTCTATAGCTAGGATTTCCAAAACTATGATTAATAATAGTGGTGAAAGTTGATACCCTTTTCTTGTTCATGACCTTAGGGGGAATGCTTTCAGTTTTTCACTATTGAGAATAATGTTTGCTGCAGGCTTATCATATATGGCCTTTACTAAGTTGAGATAGGTTCCTTCTATGCCCATTATTTGAAGAATTTAATCATAAATGGGTACTGAATTTTGTCAAATGCTATTTCTTCATCTATTGAGATGATCATATGGTTTTTATCTTTCAGTTTGTTAAGATGGTGTATCACATTGATTGATTTGCATATATTGAAGAATCTTTGCATTCTTGGAATAAACCCAACTTGATCGTGGTGTATGAACTTTTTGATGTGTTGCTGAATTCTGTTTGCTAAAATTTTGTTGAGGATTCTTGCATCTATGTTCATCAGTGATACTAGCCTTTAGTTTTCTTTTTCTTTGTGTTGATTTGTCTGGATTTGGTATCAGGGTGATGGTGGTCTCCTAGAATGAGTTTGGAAGTATTCCTTCCTCTGCAGTTTTTTGAAAGAGTTTTAAGATAGGCATTAACTCGTCTCTAAATGTTTGATAGAATTCTCCTGTGAAGCCATCTGGTCCTGGGCTTTTGTTTTTTGGGAGAGTTTTGAAAGTGCTGCACTCAATATGCCAGCAAATTTGGAAAACACAACAGTGGCCATAGGACTAGAAAAGGTCAGTTTTCATTAAAATCCCAAAGAAAGGCAATGCCAAAGAATGCTCAAACTACCACAGAATTGCATTAATTTCACACGCTAGCAAAGTAATGCTCAAAATTCTCCAAGTCAGACTACAGCAATACGTGAACCATGAAATTCCAGATGTTCAAGCTGGATTGAGAAAAGGTGGAGGAACCAGAGATCAAATTGCCAACATNTCAAGCTGGATTGAGAAAAGGTGGAGGAACCAGAGATCAAATTGCCAACATCTGCTGGATCATTGAAAAAAGCAAGAGAGTTCCTGAAAAACATCTATTTCTGCTTTATTGACTGTGCCAAAGCCTTTGACTGTGTGCATCACAACAAACTGTGGAAAATTCTTCAAGAGATGGGAATACTAGACCACCTGACCTGCCTCTTGAGAAACCTGTATGCAGGTCAGGAAGCAACCGTTAGAACTGGACATGGAACACCAGACTGGTTCCAAATAGGAAAAGGAGTATGTCAAGGCTATATATTGTCACCCTGCTTATTTAACTTCTATGCAGAGTACATCATGAGAAACGCTGGGCTGGAAGAAGTACAAGCTGGAATCAAGATTGCCAGGAGAAATATTGATAACCTCAGATATGCAGATGACACCATCATTATGGCAGAAAGTGAAGAAGAACCAAAAAGCCTCTTGATGAAAGTAAAAGAGGAGAGTGGAAAAAGTTGGCTTAAAGCTCAACATTCATGAAACTAAGATCATGGCATTCAAGTCCCATCACTTCATGGCAAATAGATGGGGAAACTACCATGGTTGGATGGCATCACTGACTCAATGGAGATGAGTTTGGGTAAACTCTGGGAGTTGGTGATGGACAGGGATGCCTGGTGTGCTGCAGTCCATGGGGTCACAAAGAGTCAGACATGACTGAGTGACTGAACTGAACTTGATCACAGCTTCAGTTTCAGTGCTTATAACTGGTTTGTTCATAATTTCTATTTCTTCCTGGTTTAGTCTTGGAAGATGGAACTTTTCTAAGAATCTGTCCATTTCTTCTAGGTTATCCATTTTATTGCCATATAGTTGTTTATAATAGTCTCTTATAATCCTTTGTGTTTCTTTATTGTCTGTTGTAACCTCTCACTTTTTATTTCTAATTTTGTTGATTTGATTCTTCTCTTTTTTTTTTTCCTTGTGAGTCTAGCTAAAGGGTTATCAATTTTGTTTATCTTCTCAAAGAACCAGCTTTTAGTTTTATTAATCTTTACTATTATTTATTTCATTTCTTTTTCATTTATTTCTTCTTGGATCTTTATGATTTCTTTCCTTCTACCAACATTGGGGTTTTTTTTTCTTCTTTTTCCAGTTGTTTTAGGTGTAAAGTTAGGTTTTCTAATTGATATTTTTCTTGTTTCTTGAGGTAGGATTGTATTGCTATAAACTTCCCTCTTAGAACTACTTTTGCTGTGTTCCATAGGTTTTGAGTTGTCTTGTTTTCATTGTCATTTATTTCTAGAAGTTTTTTTATTTCTCTTTTGATTTCTTCAGTAACCTGTTGGTTATATAGAAATGTGTTGTTTAACCTCCATGTGTTTGTGTTTCTTACAGTTTTTTTTTCTTGTAATTGATATCTAATCTCATAGCCTTGTAGCCAGAGAAGATGCCTGATGCAATTTCAGTTTCCTTAAATTTACTGGTCTGATTTGTGACCCAAGATGTGGTCTGTCCCTGGGTGGGGTCCTGCTCTGTAGTTCAGTGTGTCAGGCGTTTTATGGGCCAGCCTCTCTGTTCAGCTGCCAGTGCTGGCGTGTGGGGAGAAAGAGGCTATGGCGATTGCTCCACCCCCTATGCATAACTCAACAGTATTGCCTTACTTCCATAGCTGCCCAGCTTTCCTCCATAGGCATTTCCCATCACAATCTCTCTCCTCCCCTCCCCTCAATCTGTCTCTCCACAGTCAACAGCAGCCCTCACCCTGGGGTCACTCCATACTCCCCAAACACTAGCTCCAAGCCACTTCACCTTCCAGGGGACCCGCCTCCCTGTCTGGGGTATGTATGGCTGTGACAAGGACTGTCGGATTCTCATTCCATTTAGACTGCCACAGATCAGCTGTTTCACTCTCAGCCTTAAGTGTTTCTCATCTGACTCAGACAGTTGCCCAGATGTGGGGATCAGATCCCTGCTTCAGGTCTCCCACCCACCGAGGGCAGGTCCAGTCCTACTAACACTCCTATTTCCCTCCCTAGTTCCTTTGTCCTACCAAGTTTTGTGTGGTTCTATATATTCTTTTCCTCTGGTCAGGTACTACTGTCATCTTTCAGCTGGTGTTCTGAATGTCCTTCTGTGTCTGAAGGTGTATTCCTGATGTATCCATGGAGAGAGATATACTCCATGTCTGCCTACTTCTCTGCCATCTTGTTCTCTGACTTAGATCTCTAATATCAATATCCTTATTAAAAGACAAAAAAACAAAAAACCCCAGTTGATTCACATGGTTTGAGAAACTGTGATCTGGAATCAAGGCTGGGTCTTAATACAATAAGTAATTGTTCAATGAGCAAATAATTAGATCAATATGCAACCTTTAAAGTCAATCTGTAGATGTTTGTTTACTATGTATGATGTATCCGACCCTCAGCTAAGTTTGGAAAGTGGTCAGAGAAATGATTCTATTCCTCAAGGCATATAAAATTTATTTGGGACCAATAAATCTGTAGATGTGAAATGTAGAGAATATTACAACAGAGCACATATGATAGTATGCTGGTTATATGTAGCAAATGGTAAGTGATGAAGCAGGAATCATATTGGAATCTCAAAGAAATAGAAAAATTCATCTGTATGAATGGCTTTGGACTGATTACGGTAGAGTCTCAGGTGTGGTTCATAAATACAAAACTTTGGAGGGAGTTGTTCCTTAGTTTATCCAAGGGCTTTTTGAATTATAGAGAAGGGTGAAATGAGCTCAGACAAATGGTTCTAAGGCTCTTAGTGAAGCGAATAAATGCATGAACACATGCGTTTTTATGGCAAATAAATTAGGCTGTAAATCAAGGAACAGAAGATAGAACTGAACATTTCAGCAGTTAAAATGTGACAAGAAATACCTGAACAGCCTGCAATGAGATAATTGATAATGGCTTGGTGAATTAAATATCTACAGTAGAATTAGCTATGGCAAACCTCATCTTTTTTCTATATTAAATGCTCATTTCTAAAGAATAAGGCAATTACAAAGTCACAATCCTGCCGCCTTTTGTTTTTGCTGTTGAGCTACATGTAAGCACTTAATTTAGTACTTTTGTGTCGAGTTCTTTCCTTTCAGAATAAATAGCATTTCTTAGAAAACTCAGATGCATTTTAATTACCCGAAGACAATCCTCTACTTGATGCAGTTAATAATGTTTGAGGAAAACAGAACACCCAATCTCTAGATAAAGAGGCCCCCACCAATTTATTTGTTTTGCATTTGTTTAAGTAGAGTACAGAGAAACTACAATATTCCATTTAGAATCTCAAAATAAAAGGCCACAAAGTCTGTTTTGCTGCTTTTATAGACATGGTGGTGGGAAAGAGTCATAAAGTACTGGTGGTGAGACAGAGTTGATTTTTAATTACTTCTGTGCACTTGATAGCTCCTGAGTGTTTGGCTCAGACTTCCATGCCCTGAAACATAGAATTCCAAGATTCTCAGGGTCCCTGTACTGTCCCTATACTCTAGTTTGTTCTGTGGTGATGACAGTTGGACTGAGCCAACAAGGAGAGCGAATGAGTACATGGATAAATGAGGGGCACATTTTCACATTGTGAATGCTCAAGTAGAGCAGGGCTATAACTGTCATCACATTTCAGCTTCACCTCGAACCCTAAGTCTTACTCCTAGTGTATGGACATGTCTAGAGGTAGTGGGTTGAATAGGGTTATTTGAGATTCCTACTTCACTTGTTTTTTAAAAATATTTTTTTTAACCATGCATATTTGGTAGTTTCTCTAATTTGAGAGTAGCAGGTATCTCTGTGGTGGGAAGAGGGATGTCATCAGGGAATATATACAAGAACTTCATTTGTTTTGGGAATTGTTATCTTTTGTGGAAACATGGCAGGTACACAGGTACATTCTTATGGCTCCAGCTTTCCACTCAGAAGCTGTGGCCCTAATTTAAATGCTAACTTTAGGAATTAGAATATTGAATTCTGCAGGGAATCTAAGAGATCCCTTTTGTGTCATCACATCTGTGGTTCTTACCCACTTTGTTTAAACTCTAGAGAATGGATAGATTGAGTGGATCACAGGCATTGTATTTGTCAGCTCCTAGAGAGTTTCCTGTCCAGCAGAAAGTAGGATCTGAGTTTTCTGGGCGCTGACCCAGAGCTTGACAGTGGGGAGAACAGTAGGTGGATCTGAACTTTTGAGTTCTGATCCTGGTGATGGTAAAATGCCATCCTTTCTCACACAAGCCAGGTTTGCCTTTGGGTATTGGTTTTCTTATCTGTGAAATTAAGAAAGTATATAAAACACAGAGTTCCCAAAACTGGCTCATCATCAGAATCACCAAGAGGAGATAAAGATACAGATTCCTTGCCATCATACCTCTTCCCTAGGCCCTAAGCCCGAGATATCAATTTGCTGGTTCTAAGCAAAGTCCAGAAATTTGTATTTTTAAATGTTCTCAGAATATTCTGATTTGCAGAAAGATTTGGGAGCCCAAGAATTAGAGTATTTCACTGGTTTCTTTTATGGATAAAGTATCTGTCATTATTTGATTTCAGTGAGCTAAGCAGATTTAATGAGTGTAGTTTGTTTATTTTTATTGGCATATTGTATTGAGTTCTACTCCTTACTTGTTTTTCCTACATAAATATTTCTTAGGTAACTTAGCTTTTCAATATTCAGTATCATTTCTGTAATTGTCTAACTTTCTTATCACTGAAGAAATTAAAGAATGAATGTAACATGGTAGCTATATCTTCCTGATTTAGTAGCTAGTGTTTTATTTTTTCTATTCAATTTTGTATTCTTTCATTTATTTAAAAAGGTTTATTTGGTGGTTATTATGTGCCAGGCACTGTTGTAGGCCCTTAGACTATAGCTCTTAATAAGATGTACCATAATTCCTGCCTTTATTGAGCTTATATTCTATTGAATTTACCTTCCCCACTCAGAGAGTCTAGGTGAGCAGAGGTAAAATGTGTCACTTCCAGGCTAACCCAAAAAATCCTTCCATAGGCAATTCTCCATGGTCCTTCCCTTCTTAATGCCAGGTTGAGGCCCCCATGATGAGGACTTTGGATACCAGATATTAAAGATGGTGGAGCCAGGACATAGAACCTGAGTCTCTGACTCACTGCTTTGGGAAGATCCAGCCAGTAATCAGGAACACCCATTTTGGATTTTATTTGTATAAGAAATAAACTTAAGTTTATATAAATCATTCCACATTTTGCATTAGTCTATAATAGCAGTTAGTATTACCTTATTTAATACATTTAGGAGTCCCTATTAATGGCTGGTTTGGATTACACACTGGTCTTGAAACAATTACTGTTTCTTGTACATGTTAGGGGTGTTTCTCTTACCAACCAGAGTTAAGTCATATGCTCATCCCTAAAGAAGGCTCAGTCCCTCTTATAACATCTGGAATGAATAAGAGTGGAAGGGTAGGACATGTTTCCAAAAGATTATTGGATTGTGTTAGGAAAAAAAAATGATTCAAGTTACACTGAACAGCAAGTGCTGAAGATACACTTTATATATTCTCTAAGTCCACTGAAATCTATGCTCTGTTTTACCCTGCAGCCCTTAGCAGTGCCAGAGTTCAGTAAATTTGTTGAATGCATGAGTGCATTTATAGAAAGAAACCAGAAAATCAGCTCAAAAACCTTGCCTCTTCCTCAAGTGCAGCATTATTTAAATGAATTTGAATTTTCTCCACTCTCTCTCTCTCCCTTTGTCCCTGTTCAAGCATAACCTAAACTGCACTTTAAACCAAGCATGGATTTAGTGAGTCAACACAAGTCCCTCTGCAATCTGCTTACATTCAGACTGTGTCTATAGAATATTCAGACCTCAGGCATCCTTGGAACTAAGAAAAAAAGACGAAAACATGGCAAATAGCTACAATAGCAAATGATTTATAGTAATAAACCTAATGGTGGAATATAGAACAATTGAGTAAAATATGTGTTCTGGCAATTTCTGTTTTAGCTTATAAAAATTATTATCATTAATATAATACAAAGAGGAAAATTATAGTCATTCATAAACTCTACTAGAGGCAAGTAATCTTAGTCCATTTCCTTCTAATCATTAATCATGTGTATGTGTGAATGTGTGTGTATGTATGTATCTCCTTGTTAACTTTCACCACATCTGGGAGTTAATGCAGGCACAGTCTAGTACCAGAAAAATCTTGATCTCCTTAGGAGTTGACAACTAGCTGTCCTAGAGGGCAAAGTATGGTACACAAATGCTTATTTCTCCTTCCTATTTGAAAATTTTTTTTCTATTGATACTGAATTCTTTTAATTAGGTACTCAGGAATCCTATCCCAATTGGCTTTCCTTTTCTACCTCTCCATCTTTCTCCTCTTATTCCACCACATTCTCAGGGTTCCTGACTCTTCTAATCCTTTCTGCGTATCTTGTGTTCATATAATCTCCTCCTGAAATGTTTCCTCTACACCAGGAAGGCAACAGTAGACACCTACAGTTTTCAGAGTGCAGCATCTGTAAGGTAAACACATCAGATAAAAGTTAGACTTACAAGTTTATTTTGAGTAGTTCTGCATAAGGCATATAGAATAGTGCCTGGCACATTGTAACTACTTTGCATTGTTATGATTGCTGCTTTACTGTTGATTTCCTTCTGTAACAACTTCCTGTTGATTGACTTTCCTCCCTGTTAATTTCCTTTAATCACAGTTTGAATGCATTATTGTTACAAAGTCTCTCTCCTTATGATTGACAATGATGAGATATGATGGAAAAGGGGGAAGAAACTCTATCTTGTCATGCATTTATATTTTTACGTATTCAAGTGCACACTGGATATATTATAAAAATGTATTTTGTGCATTTTATTTATATTTTTTGCATGAGCATTTTGTCATGTCATTAAAAAATCTCTATGTGACATCACAAAACTCAGCAAGGGTTATGCTTTAGATTTTAAAAAGGACTCTGAAGTCCTGTCAGCTTGAGGGTCAAAGATTGTCTATTTCAAGCCATAAGGACTAACTAAGGAATCATTACTTACCTTAGCCTTAACTGAAAGTCCAAATCATTTGCTCAGTTAAATCATTTGTGCATCCATCACCTAATATTTATTGAGTCTGAATTATGTGCTGAGTACCGTGGTATCTACTGAGGATACAAAAGAGACCAATTTAAGTATGGCTTCCATGAAGCCTCCATGAAGCTTATGCTCTGGAGAAGGAGTGATCCTTCAAATAATTACTTAAATATAGTGGTATAGGATGCAGTGAAGGAAAAACACAGAGTGATAGGAGATGATACTTTGA
This sequence comes from Raphicerus campestris, assembly GCA_006410735.1. Taxonomy (NCBI): domain Eukaryota; kingdom Metazoa; phylum Chordata; class Mammalia; order Artiodactyla; family Bovidae; genus Raphicerus; species Raphicerus campestris. The sequence goes on along the minus strand of SJYW01002082.1, from coordinate 6,592 downwards.
GGACTGTATTTAGTCTTGGAGCTGGCATAGTGGAGTTGACAATAAGGAGGAGAGCTTTAGGGAAGTGTCTAGAGAAAGAGACGTTTAAACTGAGAGTTAAACAATGAATAGGTATAAGCAAAAATGACCAGGAGAAAATTTAACATAGATGGAACACCATGTGCAATAGTCTTGGTGTGGGGAGTAAATCTTTTTAAAAAACTGAATGAAGACCAGGGTAGTTGAAATTTAGACAGTAAGGACAGAGATAGGAGATAGGAGTGCATCTAGGGGAGGGTACATGGGGAAAAAAGCCCTTGTTAGCCTTCTACAGAATTCTTCCTTCTATTCTCAAAGCAGAAGAACTCTTTGAATAGTTAGACTCAGAGAGTTTACCTGTGCAAGACACTATTAGAAAAATTAAGAGAAATCTATTTTCTTTGAGATTGTATGAAATTCTATTAGGTAACAAAGGGTTATTTCCAGTATGTAAAAAATTCTGTATGAAACCATGAGCATATCTATGAAATGGCCAAATTAAACTGTAATTATAAAACCAAATGCTGAGGGAATAGATGGTAACTTAGAAGATCAGAAGTTTGACATCTGGAGTAGGAAATGGCGACCCACTCCAGTATTCTTGCCTGAAAAATTCCATGGACAGAGGAGCCTGGCGGGCTATAGCCTATGGGGTGGCTTTCACTTTCAAAAGAAAGAAAAAGAAAAAAAAATCACTAGCTAATAGTCACATATATGGTTCTGAAGGACAACTGTTATTTCATACAGTTTTGATTTCTGGAGAAGATCAAATGTTTTAGTACTCATGTATAGATTTTCTTCTTTTCCTTTAGTATTAAAGGACAAAGTTGAAAGAGTATTCTACATATCTATGAAAATTAAAGAAGAGAAGAAGAGAAGTCGCTCAGTCATGTCCGACTCTTTGCGACCCCGTGGACTGTAGCCTACCAGGCTTCTCTGTCCATGGGATTCTCCAGGCAAGAATACTGGAGTGGGTTACCATTTCCTTCTCCAGGGGATCTTCCCGACCCAGGGATCGAACCCAGGTCTCCTGCATCGGAGGCAGATGCTTTAACCTCTCAGCCACCAGGGAAGCCCTATGAAAATTAAAGTGCATACCAAAAGCATATTTGATCCCACAGGATTGATTTATTAGTACTTGCACAGCCTTGTGAAAAGTGCTTGATGAGCCAAGTCCCTTGGGGCCACATTTCTCACAGAAAAGAGTAGCATTTCAGAGTCAGAAACTATGGTTTCATGGGGAGAAGTTCTATAACTGACACCAAAAATATTTTGAAAGACAACTATGTTCAAAATTTTAAAATAAATGGGAAATATATGCCTTAAAAAGACAGACTGCAGATTAGAAGCTTCAGGGATTTTCACAACATAAATCTTTGTTTTCCATGCTATTTATTCAAACAAATTAATTCAGTGATGTGCAATAAAGGGTTTCTCAAAGAAAAAAAAAGTTTGACCTCTTAAGTGTGCCTTTAATGGATCTAAGGAAACAAAATTAGCATTAGCTAATAGATCTTGCTGGACAAAATCTTAATATATATGGAGTCATTTGTGAGCACAGAAGAACACAATTAAATGGGATGCTTAGTGATGAACAAAGTTTGGAAATCACAAATGCATAGTGAGAATTCAATTGGAGAAAGGGGTTAAGAGATATTAGAGATTAGAATGTTTTAAGCATTAAAAGATCACCAAGTAGAAAGGAAAAGGATGAGATCTACCTATAACCCCCAGAAATTCCCCAGTGCCCAGGGATTTCAGAATTCTACACAGGGCTAATCACACAGTTCTTTAGAAAAGAATGCCTTTAGGACAAGTACATGCAGAGAAAGCTCAAAGGATGTTCATGGGGGTAGGTGTCTGTTATAAGAAATAGGTTAACAGGAAACAAGTCCTCATTTAGATGACTTCTGATAAGGGAAAATTTGATGCCATCATCCAGATGTCTGCACTGTCTGATTAAGAACAATTGGATATTTGGAGACATCTGGTAACACCATGTATAACTGTTTTCCTGGATATGTGATTTATATCCACAGACACATGTATTACTTAGATCTGTTGCCTGTGTAATAGGACATTCTCAAAAGATTATGATTTCCTAGATCACTTTGTAGATATCATCAAATTCCTAAATCCTGGAAGAAAGTAGTTCTCATGTTAAGGTGTCAATATCACCTGGAGTGAGTTTTACTGAGCAATTTGCTGGTTTTGCTTGCAGAAAATATGGCTTGTTTCATTGAGGTAAAGGGGCAAGTATTTACGTTTTTAACAAGTTTATAGGTGATGCTACTGGTCTAAGGACCACACTTGGAATACAATTGTCCTAGAAAACCCTTTATATTGATAGTTGGCTGGGGGGGAAATGTAAGATCCAGGCAGAAGTCAGGGGACAAACAGATAAAATCAGAGGGTATCCATCAAATGCTCTTGATAGACTTGATTCTAAGAGTCAGGGAAGTTATTCAGCACAGAAGTGATTCACATTCTAGTTCAAATTCTCCATTCAAGCATCATAAGATTTATTTTAGCAATCATTTTTGTTCTAAAAGTGCCATGTTTTAAAAATGGAGATGAACTAAAGTGAATTTTATTTTGAAAATTTCATGGACTATCACAGAAGTGTTACAAACCACAGTCTGGGAATCACTGTGCTAGTGGTGACTCAGCTTCCTGTTAAAGGAAATAAAATGCAAAACATTTGTCACAGGTCCCCAGATCTGATATTATTTCTTTTGAATCTCAAAGTTAGTGTTTTTATTTAGAAGCATTTGGATGACTTTGTTCTGAGGCATTGGACAGACAGCCCAGACAACGCATTTTTGGTTTATTCCTTAACTTGACATATAAGATGTCTAAGTTAAGATGTATGAAGATAGAACTGAAATAAATTGTGTGTCCAAAAGCAGTATTGATTTTTTTCCTTCTGTAAAGCTCTATTCCAACATTAGTTTAGACAAAAGAGCAAATAAGGGAGACTAAGAAAATATAGTGGCTTTGGAACTATAAATATACATCACTCTGTCTTTTGCTATAGATCACACAGTATTCTTGTTTTATTTTTCTTAAATACTTTCACTATTATTTAACTGTACAAGCATAAGCAAATCCGAGGTTCAGTTTTCATTTGTCCAATGTTGAACTAGAAGTCGATTGATTTTTAAGTTTTGCTTTATTCTTATTTTTCCTTTTAATAATATTTGATTGATGTTAACTTCCAAGTATCCCATTGCTCAGATCACATTTTGTAAAGAAAAGGTAAAGGTTATTCTTAGCCTCTGAGAATTTACAATTTAGCCTGATATAACTGTGTTTTTTCTGAATGTATTTTCTATAAATGATCAAGTCAAAATTGTATCCTTTATATGAACACAGATAATCAGTATGCTGACAAACAACTGTCTCTCTGTAATAAAGAGGTGGTAAGAACAAAGGAGAACTGATTTGTAGCATTTGTTTATTTCTATGCCATATATCCCCCTCCTGTGGTGATTTCAAGCCTCCAATGTAACATTACTGCCCATAGACAAGTGTGCTGTATTATATTACTGTATTGAATCTGCACCATTAAAAAAAGTATATTCAAGAGTATAAGTTATGACAAATAGTAAATAATTAGGAAATTATGGTTTTTGAATATTTTTACTTTTATTTTTTATTTTATTTATCTAATTCTAAGTAGTTAAATTTTTGATAATGGAGTTTATAAAAACTGGCTTGCAAAATTCCTGAAACTTTCATTGTTGGCTCTCATGAATTTGTGTGAGCCGTCTCCAGTACACCCTTGGTGTTCTGTTCTCCAAGCAGATGCAAAGGCAAAATGAAAGGTGCAAGGAGTTTTGGGAGGAGTTATGCTAGTAAACAGGAGGAAGCCAAATAAGGCTGGGAGAATTGTGAGACCATGGCACAGATCTGGGTATGAGGGAAAGAGGGAGAGAATGGAGGTTGCTGGGAAGTATCCTAGTCTAAGGATACTCCCTCCATCTAAGGATAGTTCAACAAGGCCATCAAGGAGTCTTTGAGCCACAGTTAACAATTAGAGTTCTTCATGTTTCCAGGAACAGGACTAGCTTGGTATTCCTGCCACATTTCCCAGGTGGTGCTAGTGGTAAAGAACCCACCTGCCAATGCAGAAGACCTAAGAGACACAGCTTCAGTCCCTGGGTTCAGGTAGATTCCCTGAAGTAGAAAATGCAACCCACTCCAATATTCTTCCCTGGAGAATTGTATGGACAGAGGAGTCTGGCAGACTACAGTTCATGGGGTTGCAAAGAGTTGGACACGACTGAAGTGATTCAGCAAGCACTCAGCCATTGCCAGTGAGCAGCTGGTAGGAAGCATGGACTCAGGAAAAATGCTAGGCAGGGTTTCAGAGGAAGCTGGGACTTTTGGTCATTTTAGCTTCTTGTTCTTGGAAATCTGTCAGGCACTGTTCTATGGCTGTTATACCCTCAATACTTGTGTGTTTTATGTCTTCCTCACCTGGTCCATCACCATAGGTTTCCTTTTAATACCATATATGATGATGTTATGCTTCTCCTTAAGTTTTTAAGTGGCTCCCAATTATTCTCAGAATAATCCTCAAACTTTCCAATACAACAAAAAGAGATCCCNCCATCACCATAGGTTTCCTTTTAATACCATATATGATGATGTTATGCTTCTCCTTAAGTTTTTAAGTGGCTCCCAATTATTCTCAGAATAATCCTCAAACTTTTCAATACAACAAAAAGAGATCCCACAATGACCAAAGCTTATCTCCCTGTCCTCAGCCCTCTATACCCTCTATGCTCTGACTTCACTAGATCTCCTATTCTCCGTTGTACCACTTCCACCTTGTCCATCCATCCATTCATCCATCCAAAGAATATTTTGTCTGCATCACATGTATGCAGAGACCTTTCTAATCATAAACAGCTTAGAGTCTCATGGAACATAGCTTGAAATATTACACCAAGAAAAAATATTGATTGTTGATAACTTTGTGGCTGCCCCATGCATAATGCAAATCATGGCATGGCACACAGCAAAGTTTGGGTGAGTGCCTATCAACTGTTAACTGAGCAAAGTTGAAAACCCAGAGAAGACTATTGGAAAAGACAGAACTAGAAGAAAATGCAGATGAGTCCTACACAACCAGACAAAAAAATGATATAAAATAATAAAGGAGCAGGAGACAAATCCTGCCATTATTCTGTACTACTAAAGTGTGGCACTTGACTCAGTTATTTTCAATAAGTTTTCTTTCATTTGCTAGATGCATTGTTAGACATTAATTGATGCCATATACCAATTAGAAGCCAAATTGCACAATGCGACCTCCTAAGAAAACTAATTTTTCACATGGATAATTGCCATCAGGCTGGATTTGTTCTTTTTAGCACAATTAGTTGGCCTGTATTTACAATTCAAATAATATTTCATAATTTCTTTGCCTGTGCATATGGAAATTAACAAAAGAGAGAAGAGGTTTAATGCTTGATTGAAAACTATACTTTTAATGGATTTGGAATGTACTTTTATTATTTAATGATAACTGTTTGATCCCAAACTTATTTTACATTTAATACAAACCCAATAACTAAAAGTAAAACTTACTTATTTTTTCTATTACCTTTCTTTGTGGACAATCTAAATGAAAAAAGTCGTCTTCTCTAAATTTAGGTAATACAAGTATAAAAGATGATTTCCCTGTACTTCAAAATAGTTTTTCATATAATGTTAGATACTAATTAATTTCCATTTTAGAGTCAGTCTTCCATAGTTTGATCATTTGTGCTTGAAGATACTTAGGGTAGAATTAAATGGAAAGAAAGAGTAGATACAATCTGAGAGAGCCGAGTAGTGATTCTAACTGATCTTACTAATTGAACAATAGCAAGGGCACACGTATATTCAGTCACTTCAGTCATGTCCGAATTCTTGAGACCCTGTGGACTGCAGTCTGCCATGCTCTTATGTCCATGGGATTTTCCTGACAAGAATACTGGAGTGGGTTGCTCTGCCATCCTCCAGGGACCCTTTCCGAACCAAAGATCAAACTCATGTCTCCTGTGTCTCCTGCATTTCAGGAAGATTGTTTGCCGCTGAGCCACCAGTGAAGCCTTGAGCAATAGCAAGAAGAGGTTGCAAAATTTATAGCAGATTATTGTCCCAGCTACTTTACATTTTAACTTTATTCTGGATACAGTAGTTTTAGTAATATTGAAACCAATGCAACCTTATTCCATATGTTGTGGTTAGGATATATATTTAGGGAAAAATAATTATGCCCTTGCCTTTTAAAAATCATCCTTCTGAAGATGGTTTAGATGTATTTGTTTAAGAGTGAATTCTCAGGGGAGGAGGTGGAAGGATAATTGAAATAGGTGAGGGAGATTAAGAAGTACAAACTTACAGTTATAAAATAAATCACAGGAATGAAATGTACAGCATGAGGAATATAGTCAATAATGCTGCAGTGTTTTTATATGCTGACAGATGGTAACTAAAATCATCATGGTGCTCATTTTGTAGTGTATAGAAATACTGAATCACTATGCTGTACACCTGGAGCTAGCATAGTGTTGTAGGT
>SJYW01002081.1:0-11568 GCA_006410735.1 Raphicerus campestris | reverse complement strand
CTTGCTTTTTTGATGATCCAGCGGATGTTGGCAATTTGATCTCTGGTTCCTCTGCCTTTTCTAAAATCAGCTTGGACATTTGGAAGTCCATGGTTCACATATTGCTGAAGCCTGGCTTGGAGAATTTTGAACATTACTAGTGTGTGAGATGAACTAAGTCTTTTAGAACTATCTCATCATATACTTCTATGGTATTTCTGAGAAAACTATATGATATAAGGTATTCAAGAATATAACCAACAGTTAAAGTGAAAGTGTTAGCCATTCAGTCANCCTGGCTTGGAGAATTTTGAACATTACTAGTGTGTGAGATGAACTAAGTCTTTTAGAACTATCTCATCATATACTTCTATGGTATTTCTGAGAAAACTATATGATATAAGGTATTCAAGAATATAACCAACAGTTAAAGTGAAAGTGTTAGCCATTCAGTCATGTCCGACTCTTTTTTGACCTCATGGACTATAACCCATCAGGCTCCTCTGTGGATTCCCCAGGCAAGAACACTGGGGTGGGTTGCCATTCCCTTCTCCAGGGGACCTTCCCAACCCAGGGATCGAACCTGGGTCTCTTGCATTACAGGCAGATTCTTTACCATCTGAGTCACCAGGGAAGCCTGATATGTAAGTATGTTCAAAAGTTGGCAACAAAATCATGTTGCATGTAGAGATTACATGAAATAGATTATATGTAATGCTTGCTGTTTTTGATACGGATGTATTAAAATACACCAAATAATTAAAGAATATAAAAATAGAGTGCATTTGCTTTTTATATATGAGTTACAGATAAATACTAAAATTATTATGTGAAGTGAAGTAAAATATCGAATATTTTCCTGGAAAATCAGTTAGATCACCCAGTGAATATTATGATTCATATTCTTCAAGTGCTGACTACCTCCCCTAAGGCTGATGTTAGGATTAGCTGGTACATACACACGTTGTTGTTGTTCAGTCACTAAGTCATGTCCGACTCTTTACGACCCCATGGACTGTAGCTCACCAGGCTTCTCTGTCCTTCACTGTCTCCCAGGGTCTATTCAAGTTCATGTCCATTGAGCCAGTGATGCTTTTTACATAAGTGGATACATACACATATCACCCTTAAGACTGAAGTATTTTGCATGATTTTTACTGTGTACATAACAACTGATTGGAATATCAGAGACCTTCCTCCTTTCAGCAACTTCTATCAAATTTACTTTCACTTTAGTTTTGTCCTGATCTGTGTACAGACCACTACGGATCTGCCTGGAGATTTCAAAACTTTGTATCATTCTTTCAGTCTTACTGTCATCGGCATCTACCGGTCTTCCTCAAATCAGGGTTGACTTCTAAGAGGCGGGCATGTTTCTGCACGTGATTTTTCCAGTGCAGTCACTGATAGCTTGTGACTTGGAATGAGATGCTGGCCTAAGGATGCTTTGCAATTCCTTCACAGCTATCTAGAGATAGAGCAAGTTGAAATCCCCCACTACCACACTTGATCAAAAGAAGAGTCTAAATAAAATTAAACCGTACCTTGAGTAGGGGATGTGGCATTCTGCCTTAATCGTTTTCAGGGCTACCACCCTCCGTCAGAATAAAACTTGGGAAAGATTCTCTTAAACGGTCCAGGGAGTCGAGTAAGTCTCTCCAGGATCAGATGCGAGTGCAGCGCATCAAACGTGGTCACTCTCCAAGCTGCTCCCTCCTGTCATAGCCAGAGCCACCAGCATTTTCCATGAGCAAGAAGGCCTGTCAGAGATAAAAATATCAATCAAATATCCATCAAATGCAAACACTCTACATATTTGAAAAATATTTAAAGCATATCAGTATTCTATATATACATATGAGTTATTCTATATATATATATAGCATATATATTCTATATATATATTCTATATATTATTCTATATATTCTATATATTCTATATATATATATATATATATGAGTGCTTGGCCTCCTATAGCATAAAATTGAACTCTGAACCCAAGTAACTCCTAAATAATCAGAACTACTTGTTTCTTTCACCCACCCTCAAAAGGAAAGCTGTTGATAGTTGACGAAGAAAAATCAGCTAACCAGATGAGCCGAAAATCAGATCGATTATATTTATTGTCTATGGACATTGAAATGAAACGGTTTTCTATATTTTTTTCTACACTTTGCAAAAGATGATATCCATTTAAAAATATTTAAAGTTGTTTTTCTGTTAATGTTGAACGGTTGCCCAGCTTGGTTTTAATTTTGCTTTTCCCTGGAGGCTGACTGCTTTGCAGTGGTCTGCCGGTTTCTGCCATACAACAGCATCAATCAGCCATAAGCATACATATGTCGCCTGCCTCTAGTCACGTTATACTTTTTAAGAGGAAATTATGAAAAATAAAACATTTTGCAGACGTTCTTACAAATAGTATCCAGGGCAAATTAGAAATACATTTTGAAGGAAAGTAGAAATCATCCTCTTCTGACTGAGGAGACAACAGAGCAGGCTCAACATTTTTTTACAAAGCAGGATAGGGCGTCCCTGGCGGCTCAGTGGCAAGGAATTCGCCTGCCGGTGCAGGGGACACGGGATGGAGCCCCGGTCCAGGAAGATCCCACCGGGCGAGGGGCAACCGGCCCCAGGCGCCGAAGCCGCTGAGCCTGCGCGCTGGGGCCCAGCAGCTGCGGGAGCCCGCACACCGCAGAGCCCGCGCGCCGCAACCGGAGAAGCCGCCGCAAGGAGCCCGCAGAGGGCAGCTGCCCAGCAGCCCCCGCCGGCCACGACTGGAGAAAGCTCACATGCATCAGAGAAGACCCAGCACAGCCAGAAATAATTTAAATATATATATATATATGTATGTATATATGGAGAAGGCAATGGCAGCCCACTCTAGCACTCTTGCCTGGAAAATCCCATGGACCGAGGAGCCTGCTGGGCTGCAGTCCAGGGGGTCGCTAAGAGTCGGTCACGACTGAGAGACTTCACTTCCACTTTTTACTTTCACGCATTATATATAGGATAATGAAGTTTGCGAAAGAGGAAAGACAAGGCTTCCTATGACTTTCAAATTTAAAGAATGTCTTCTGAGAACTCTAAGTACAAANTTCAAAAGTTGGCAACAAAATCATGTTGCATGTAGAGATTACATGAAATAGATTATATGTAATGCTTGCTGTTTTTGATACAGATGTATTAAAATACACCAAATAATTAAAGAATATAAAAATAGAGTGCATTTGCTTTTTATATATGAATTACAGATAAATACTAAAATTATTATGTGAAGTGAAGTAAAATATCGAATATTTTCCTGGAAAATCAGTTAGATCACCCAGTGAATATTATGATTCATATTCTTCAAGTGCTGACTACCTCCCCTAAGGCTGATGTTAGGATTAGCTGGTACATACACACGTTGTTGTTGTTCAGTCACTAAGTCATGTCCGACTCTTTACGACCCCATGGACTGTAGCTCACCAGGCTTCTCTGTCCTTCACTGTCTCCCAGGGTCTATTCAAGTTCATGTCCATTGAGCCAGTGATGCTTTTTACATAAGTGGATACATACACATATCACCCTTAAGACTGAAGTATTTTGCACGATTTTTACTGTGTACATAACAACTGATTGGAATATCAGAGACCTTCCTCCTTTCAGCAACTTCTATCAAATTTACTTTCACTTTAGTTTTGTCCTGATCTGTGTACAGATCACTACGGATCTGCCTGGAGATTTCAAAACTTTGTATCATTCTTTCAGTCTTACTGTCATCGGCATCTACCGGTCTTCCTCAAATCAGGGTTGACTTCTAAGAGGCGGGCATGTTTCTGCACGTGATTTTTCCAGTGCAGTCACTGATAGCTTGTGACTTGGAATGAGATGCTGGCCTAAGGATGCTTTGCAATTCCTTCACAGCTATCTAGAGATAGAGCAAGTTGAAATCCCCCACTACCACACTTGATCAAAAGAAGAGTCTAAATAAAATTAAACCGTACCTTGAGTAGGGGATGTGGAATTCTGCCTTAATCGTTTTCAGGGCTACCGCCCTCCGTCAGAATAAAACTTGGGAAAGATTCTCGTAAACGGTCCAGGGAGTCGAGTAAGTCTCTCCAGGATCAGATGCAAGTGCAGCGCATCAAACGTGGTCACTCTCCAAGCTGCTCCTTCCTGTCATAGCCAGAGCCACCAGCATTTTCCATGAGCAAGAAGGCCTGTCAGAGATAAAAATATCAATCAAATATCCATCAAATGCAAACACTCTACATATTTGAAAAATATTTAAAGCATATCAGTATTCTATATATACATATGAGTTATTCTATATATATATATAGCATATATATTCTATATATTATTCTATATATTCTATATATTCTATATATATATATATATATATGAGTGCTTGGCCTCCTGTAGCATAAAATTGAACTCTGAACCCAAGTAACTCCTAAATAATCAGAACTACTTGTTTCTTTCACCCACCCTCAAAAGGAAAGCTGTTGATAGTTGACGAAGAAAAATCAGCTAGCCAGATGAGCCGAAAATCAGATCGATTATATTTATTGTCTATGGACATTGAAATGAAATGGTTTTCTATATTTTTTTCTACACTTTGCAAAAGATGATATCCATTTAAAAATATTTAAAGTTGTTTTTCTGTTAATGTTGAACGGTTGCCCAGCTTGGTTTTAATTTTGCTTTTCCCTGGAGGCTGACTGCTTTGCAGTGGTCTGCCGGTTTCTGCCATACAACAGCATCAATCAGCCATAAGCATACATATGTCGCCTGCCTCTAGTCACGTTATACTTTTTAAGAGGAAATTATGAAAAATAAAACATTTTGCAGACGTTCTTACAAATAGTATCCAGGGCAAATTAGAAATACATTTTGAAGGAAAGTAGAAATCATCCTCTTCTGACTGAGGAGACAACAGAGCAGGCTCAACATTTTTTTACAAAGCAGGATAGGGCGTCCCTGGCGGCTCAGTGGCAAGGAATTCGCCTGCCGGTGCAGGGGACACGGGATGGAGCCCCGGTCCAGGAAGATCCCACCGGGCGAGGGGCAACCGGCCCCAGGCGCCGAAGCCGCTGAGCCTGCGCGCTGGGGCCCAGCAGCTGCGGGAGCCCGCACACCGCAGAGCCCGCGCGCCGCAACCGGAGAAGCCGCCGCAAGGAGCCCGCAGAGGGCAGCTGCCCAGCAGCCCCCGCCGGCCACGACTGGAGAAAGCTCACATGCATCAGAGAAGACCCAGCACAGCCAGAAATAATTTAAATATATATATATATATGTATGTATATATGGAGAAGGCAATGGCAGCCCACTCTAGCACTCTTGCCTGGAAAATCCCATGGACCGAGGAGCCTGCTGGGCTGCAGTCCAGGGGGTCGCTAAGAGTCGGTCACGACTGAGAGACTTCACTTCCACTTTTTACTTTCACGCATTATATATAGGATAATGAAGTTTGCGAAAGAGGAAAGACAAGGCTTCCTATGACTTTCAAATTTAAAGAATGTCTTCTGAGAACTCTAAGTACAAAGGAATCTCTGAAATGAGCAGAAAGCTGGACACATGACTGTCATGGTCCGCGGACAGAAGGATTTGAACAGATGCAGAAAGTGCCAAGGCCGCCCCTTCAGCTTGTGTTTAGTTCAGCCCCTGTCATGTCCAACTCTTCGTGACCCGATGGACTGCAGCACACCAGGCCTCCATGTCCATCACCAACTCCCAGAGCTTATTCAAACTCATGGCTATAGAGTCAGTGATGCCATCCAACTATCTCATCCTCTGTCATCCCCTTCTCCTCCTTCCCTCAATCTTTCCCAGCATCAGGGTCTTTTCCAATGAGTCAGTTCTTTGCATCAGGTGGCCAAAGTATTGGAGTCTCAGCTTCAGCATCAGTCCCTCCAATGAACATTGAGGACTGATTTCCTTTAGGATGGACTGGTTGGATCTCCTTGCAGTCCAAGGGACCCTCAAGAGTCTTCTCCAACTCCACTTGTGTTAGTAGCAGTTAAACGCTAGTAACAGTAAACACCCAGGAGAAAGCCCGCTGTGCCTTAGGGCAGCACCTTGCGCCCTTTGATGTAAGCCTGCCAGAGGGGCATGGCTGAGAGGCACAGAGTGTTCATTCCCCTTTCACATTTTCCATTTGCACAGAGTGATGAGTAATAAAAAGAGCATTTTTTCTTGGAATAGGCATTATTGGCACAGAGTTCACAGCTATGAATTTATTGCCCCTCCCAACAAGTTTGTGCAGGTTGAGTTTTATTTTCTCCATTTTATGATAAACAAAACTGAAATTTAGGTGAAATGAGTTACCTCACCTCCTCCACTCTCTATGAGCCCCTCATCCAAGGCGGAAAATAAGCTAATACGAGGAAGAGATTGAGGAAGCAATATTTCCAGCTCAGACATGCAAATCTTAGGACATTATTCTAAACTTGTCAAAATCTTGTGCTATAGGATTTTTTCTTTTCAACTTTTAAGGTTCAATAAATAAAAATGTCTTTGTCATTGAGCAACTACAAGCTCCTTTCAGTGTCTCAGCTATGCCTAGAGAAAGCCTCTGTCTTCTAATTCAAATTAGCACTCCCATCCAAACAGTAAATGAGCATAACTTTCCTGGCTTACAGGGAAAGTCACTGGCAGGAAGTATACGTCCCTGCTAACCTCAATCATTTATGAAAAGTACAGAAGAGACAGCAGATTGTGTGAAAACTATAACTAGAGGAAAAACTTGCAAATTTTAACTTCCTGTATAGTTTTCAAATCAGAAACTTCTGGTAGAAAACAAGACTGATGTTATGGACCCCCGTCCCCTAAATATTTATTTTTCGTGGGTAAACAAATGTATTTTTAAATTGCTTTTTTTTTCAGGGGCTTTATTAATTTACACTCTTCCTGAAATATATGCACTGGTTTCACCAAATTTGCACCTAAATTTAGTATATCTTCTTTAGTGAGGTGTCTGCTCAGGTCTTTTGCCCATTTTAAAATTAGGTATTTTGTCTTTTGTTGGTGATGAATTTTAAGAATTCTTTGCATATTTTGGAGTGAGAAATGTTGATGTAATTCTCAAGGACATGATCTGTGGGGTTGATTAACATCATTTCGAGGCTAGCAGATCTATATTCTATTCTATATGATATTGTAGTCATGGCTGATATAATTCTAATAACAGAGGTAATTCCTATTTGCACAGTTCTTGCATGTTTTTTGATACTTATAAAAGGCCCCCCTCAACACATGACCAAGCCCTTTCTGGGGAAGTGATCAAAATATGGGTGTGTGTAACCTGGATGGAAAATTTCCCTAATGGTGCTTTCTGGTGGCTTTGTAGTATATTTTCAAGCATATACATTTTGGGGGGAAAAAACTGAACATATTTTTCTATATCATTCTCCTTTTTTGTTTGAAATTGGTATTGATTTTATGTTACTTTTCTCCAGGATGGAGGAGTTATTTATGATCAGGAAAACAAGAGCCTAAGGCCTTTAGTGAGCCACAGACGAGTCCACACAGCTGTTCTTAGGTTCATCATTAAAAATCGTTTATGGAAGTAGTTTCTGTTAGGTTGAAGCTGCTGTTCTTCATGTAAAACAGTTTAGAATTTGAAGGTTTTCAGTCAGGTCTTACCAAGGATGCAAAGCAAACTGACTTCAAATCCCAGATAGCCAAGCCAATATAACCTGGATTTCTGAATCTGAGAGGAAATGTATCCTGTGCAGTGTCGTAGCTACTGATCTGATCTATNACACGACGCAGATTCCCAAGAACGTGGGAGCAGCAGCTGTGGGACAGAGTACCCTTGTGTGTGGCTGCCCAGGAAGGTCACGACACAACTCCGGCTTGGGGGCAGGGAGGTTATTACTCTCCTTCCAAACCCAAGCACAAATCCACCCAGAGGGTGGAGTTCCCATTGAATCCACTCGTGCTCAATGAAACTGTCTAGACAAGTACTATTCAAGATGTGACCTCAGACCAGCACTGGTCTGAATTTTTGGTTAAATGTCCAAGAAGGAGTAAGGGGTTTGCACTAGAATGTACATCACTGTGACACTAGGCTCACTGTTTAGTTCAGCTGACTTTTCTTTGTAGCAAGACTTTCTCCAGGAAGGATGCAGCGATTGACTCTGATGGAAGCTCCTTATCTAGCGTGGACTGGTAAACTAATAATTTGTGGCCTGGCCACTTTGACACCTGATAGCTCAGTTGTAAAGAATCCACCTGTAATACAGAAGACCCTGGTTTGATTCCTGGGTCAGGAAGATCTGCTGGAGATTCTTGGGCTTCCTCTGTGGCTCAGCTGGTAAAGAATCTGCCTACAATGTGGAAGACCTGGGTTCTATCCCTGGGTTGGGAAGATCCCCTAGAGAAGGGAAAGGCTACCCATTCCAGTATTCTGGCCTGAAGAATTCCATGGACTGTATAGTCCATGAAGTCGCAAAGAGTCAGACACGACTGACCGACTTTCACTTTCACTTTGATATAGCCCAGCTCTCCTTTGCTTTCAGAGACATGGATCTGAGGTGCTGAAACATCTTTGAATGGCACCCCAGAGTAAAATTATGACACTGGGCAAAAGCTAGTAATTAAAAAATTAATACAGTGCTGTAATAAAAAAGGGACTCTAATTTAATATAACAACAGATGGTTGCCTAAATAAATTATATATGCTCCCTTAATGAAGTCAACTGCACTCATAGTTTGGGGGAATTTCTAACAGGATGAAAAAAGCTGAGTAGTTTTTTAAAAGCATGATACAAAACAGTGTGAGCAGTCTACTAGGGAACATGTAGATTCGGTAAACGTGCACACATTCACATAGCCTGAAAGAAGTGCATGGAAACACAGAGAGTGGATATGTTAGCGTGGTGTGAGTATACCCTTTTCTTTCTTTTTTCAAATTTCTGAGGTATAATTCTGTTACTTTATAATGAAAAAAATTTTACGCCTGTTGATAACACATTTCTAAGACCTCTTCAGTTAGTACCTTCTTTCATTGTGTCTTTGGTTTCTAATATTAATATATTACAAAACCATTAATTCCTTCCTTGGTGGTCCAGTCACATCACTTTGTGTCATGCTTTAAAAAAAACTTAGTTAGATTCTCAGCCTTTTTCATCCTGTTAGAAATTCCCCAAACTATTATGAATGCAGTTGACTTCATTAAGGGGGCATATATAATTTATTTAGGCAGCCATCTGTTGTTATATTGAAGTAGAGTCCCTTTTTTACTAAAGCACTGTATTAATTTTTTAATTACTACCTTTTGCCCAGTGTCTTCCTTGGTGGTCTAGTGGCTAAGACCCCATGGTCCCAATGCAGGGGGCCTGGTTGGATTCCTGGTCAGGGAGCTAGATCCCACATGCCACAACTAAAGATCCTGATGCCGCCACTAAGATGCAGCACAGACAAATAAGTAAATAAAAATATGGAAAAACTCCTTTGGTTCAGAAATACAAACTCAGAATTTATGATCACTCAGACTGGATTCTTGTTCATTTGTTCACTCATTCAACAAATATTTCCTGAGGACTCATGAGTGCCCTTCCAGCACTGTGATGCAATAACATCATGTCCCTGTCTCAAGGGGGGTGCACTCTTCCCTTGCACTCTCCATGATTCGCTTAACAAACACTTGCCCACTTAGCACTGTGCCCTGGCCTGGGCTGGCATGTTGGGGACAGAGGCAAATTCAGCCAGGGGAAAAGAGACATGGGTTTGATCTCTAGTTGGGGAAGATCCCACATGCCTCAGGGCAACTAAGCCCCTGTGCTACAACTATTGAAGCCTGCATACTCTAGAGCCCGTGCTCCACAACAAGATAAGCCGCTGCAATGAGAAGCCCGGGCACCAGAACTAGAGAGTAGCCTCTGGTCGCTACAACTAGAGAAAACCCATGCACAGCAAGACCCAGCACAGCCAAAGATAAATAAATAAATAATAAATAATAAATAAAATAAAATAAATTTTAAAGTATTAAAAAAGACATATCTCTTTATATATGTGCATACATTCCCAAATGTTCTATATTCATATCTACATAAACAGTAATTTTGTTTTCATTTTTTTCAAAGAAATGGCTATTAGAATATATTCAGTCCTGAAACTTCAATGCTTATTTTTCTGAAACAAAGCATTGTTGTTGTCATTTAGTTGCTGAGTCGTGACTGACTCTTTGTGACCTCATGGCTTGCAGCCTGCCAAGCTCCTCTGTCCATGGGATTTCCCAGGCAAGAATACTAGAGTGGGTTGACATTTCCTCCTCCAGGGGATCTTCCCGACCCAGGGACTGAACCCGCGTCTTCTTCACTGGCAGAAACAAAGCTTACAAATGAGCAAGTGCCGGGAGATCACAGAGGACGAGCTACTGGTGCCAGACCAAGGTGGCCCTGACGGTGGCTGTGAGCGTGAGATCTTCACAGCCATCCTGAGAGGTCTTCCCGCCCTGAAGTCTGAGCTCTCTCCTGCCTGCTTGTCCAGCCCAGCTTCACTAAGCTGGCCCTGGATGTGGTAGGATTTTGCTGGACAGAGAGGTGGGAGGAAGGGATGCCGGGAGGAAGGAATGGCAGAAGTAAAGGCCTAGAGGGAGGTGAGGTGGCCCCTCTGTGGTGCAGACCCTCATCAAACAATTGTGAGTATATGCACAGACCCAGGTAGGTCTTCACTTATGGCAATCTCTTTTTTCTGTCTTCCTTCCAGATCTCCCAACCCAGCAATCCTAAACCTGCCCCTCCAGTCCCTCCAGCACCAGAAACCAGAGAGTGGCCTTGATGGGAAAAGAGGTTAGTTGCATTGGAATAGTGATACTGGGGTCTCAACTTATTATAAGAGCAAATTTGTACTAAAACATTAAGGAAAGAGTTGCATTTACAAAGTCGTGTTGTTTACATGGTGAGGAGATATTATTTCAAGACAGGGAGGAGAGTGGGGTTTGGAGAGGTCCCACTGTCCTCTGTCCACTAAACACCAGCTGGTGGGCAAACCCAGCATGTGCTCACTTCCACTTTGACAGCTGGTCTTACAAAATGGGGACCCTTTAATCATGGGAATTCACCTAATGCTAATCTAGATAATTAAAACAAATACAAAAACAAAAAATCCAAGCAAAATACCCGACAGAAATTCAGAAGGAACTGCTGCTAACTTGTACAGATAGGCCAGGCACATTTCTGCATCATATTTGGTTTGTACTCCTGAAATGACTGGCTCGGGGCCTCACTAGGTGACAGGGGAAGGGTTTCTTCTGAGGTTCCCCTGGACCAGGCTGCTCTGAAGTGAGCTTGAGTGAGCTTGCTGGCCACAGGCTAAGGCCAGGACACCAGCAGGCCCCTTACATGCTTGCTTCACATTGCTTAACCCACTTGCTTGCCCCTTCCTTGTCAGCCCTTTCCTGGGCCTTAGTGTTGTCCTCTATAAATGGAGGTAAGTGGTGACGTGACAAAAAGGTCATTACAAAATAAAATGAGGAGGAACTGCTTTGGTGATTCGGTGGTTAAGAATCTGCCTGTCGATGCAGGGGACATGGGTTGGATCCCTAGTCCAGGAAGATTCTACATGCCATGGGGTGAGTAAGCTTGTATGCCTTAACT
>SJYW01002079.1:264969-279201 GCA_006410735.1 Raphicerus campestris | reverse complement strand
TCCCAGCATCAGAGTCTTTTCCAATGAGTCAACTCTTCTCATGAGGTGGCCAAAGTACTGGAGCTTCAGCTTCAGCATCATTCCTTCCAAATAAATCCCAGGGTTGATGTCCTTCAGAATGGACTGGTTGGATCTCCTTGCAGTCCAAGGGACTCTCAAGAGTCTTCTCCAACACCACAGTTCAAAAGCATCAATTCTTTGGCGCTCAGCCTTCTTCACAGTCCAACTCTCACATCCATACGTGACCACAGGAAAAACCATAGCCTTGACTAGATGGACCTTTATTGGCAAAGTAATGTCTCTGCTTTTGAATATGCTACCTAAGTTGGTCATAACGTTTCTTCCAAGGAATAAGCGTCTTTTAATTTCATGGCTGCAGTCACCATCTGCAGTGATTTTGGAGCCCAAAGAAACAAAGTCTGACACTGTTTCCACGGTTTCCCCATCTATTTCCCATGAAGTGATGGGACCAGATGCCATGATCTTTGTTTTCTGAATGTTGAGCTTTAAGCCAAATTTTTCACTACATATGCGTTAATATACAATATTTGGTTTTCTCTTTATGACTTACTTCACTTTGTATAACTGGCTCTAGGCTCTTTTACCTTGATCTGAGAGAGAAACCTGGTCCATGCCAAACAGAACACTGAAACTTCAACCATCAACTAGCTAAAAAATAAAAATAAAAAAAATCTCAATTTGGGATTGAAAATTAGATTGATCTTGAAGGGAATAAAAATGGTGCATTTGCATCATTTTTAATTTACAAGACAGAAACAGATTCACAGATTTAGAGAACAAATTGTTGGCTACCACCGAAGAAAGGTGAAGGGAGGGATGGTTAGGGAGTTTGGGATGGACATGTACACACTGCCATATTTAAAATGGATAACCCACAAGGACCTACTGTATAGCACATGGAACTCTGCTCAAGATTATGTAACAATCTAATCATGAAGGGAATATGGGGGGAAAAAAGAGACACATGTATATGTACGAATGAATCACTTTGTTGTGCACCCGAAAGGAACACAGCATTGTCAGTCACTCATGTATGTGTGTGTGTTCAGTCGCTGAGTCTTGTCAGACTCTCTGTGGCCTCGTGGACTGTAGCCCGCCAGGCTCCTCTGTCCATGGGGATTCCCCAGGCAAGAATACTGGAGGGGGTTGCCATTTCCTTCTCCAGGGGATCTTTCCCACCCACGAACTGAACCCTCATCTCTTGGGTTCAGTTCACATACCAAACCATCCTGAATTGGTATGTGGGTCAATCAACTATACACCAATAAATTTTTTTAATAAAATAAAAATAAATTAGGGAATGTGTTCCCCAGAGCATAATGTCAGCACTTTCCAAGGTATTCAGGCATTGACGGTTTAAAGGAATCAGATTCCAAACCGTCAGCCTCCATGGGAACTCTTTGCTANGGGGGTTGCCATTTCCTTCTCCAGGGGATCTTTCCCACCCACAAACTGAACCCTCATCTCTTGGGTCTCCTGAATTGGTATGTGGGTCAATCAACTATACACCAATAAATTTTTTTAATAAAATAAAAATAAATTAGGGACTGTGTTCCCCAGAGCATAATGTCAGCACTTTCCAAGGTATTCAGGCATTAACGGTTTAAAGGAATCAGATTCCAAATCGTCAGCCTCCATGGGAACTCTTTGCTAAAATTCTTCTGCCTCAGACACCTGTCTGGGAGGTCTCACGCCCACGCTAATGTGCTTGTCCGCCACCCCCTCCCACGGATGGGCTTCACCCACTTCATGAAGAGAAAACATACCTTTCACAGACCTGGAACGTTACTGTGATGTGTTGCCCAGTGATGGAAAATCTGGTCATGGGACAATCCAAAATACTGGTGCTGGCAAAGTCTCCTTTTGCTCCATGATCCCTTCCCCAGTCTCCCCCCACAATCCTTCTCAGGAAGATATGAATACCTAACAGATTTTTTTCTATTTACCAGAAAATTCTCTCTGCCAGTAATCACCTTTTTTTAAAAAAAAAAAAAAGGCCCTATTTTGATTCATTATTTGCTACTAATAACGATAAGTAAGTAAAGAAAAAATGTTAATCCTCAGAACCTTATTTCCCAAGAACATTTTTAAAATTCAATTTTCATTTGTAATCATATTTTGTTGCTACGACTATAGAGTGTTGAGTATTCAGGTAGAAACTTAATTAATACACCCTTGTATTTTACCCTGAACATATTCTTAAGTGTATAAATTGTACATATTCAAANCCCAAGAACATTTTTAAAATTCAGTTTTCATTTGTAATCATATTTTGTTGCTGCAACTATAGAGTGTTGAGTATTCAGGTAGAAACTTATCTTAATTAATACACCCTTGTATTTTACCCTGAACATATTTTTAAGTGTATAAATTGTACATATTCAAATACTTCCATAAGATTGGAGAGGATGTCTTTGAATTCAGACTGAGAACGTAATGGAACACTTTTGCTTTATCTGGTGGGTTCAGAACACAGCTAATAGAGTGTGAATATCATCAAGCTCCTAATCTTTTTGAGTTTAAAGGCACTGAAACATCAAATTTTTGATGTCTAATACAAACAGAATTATCCTAGCTTGCCTTCAGTTCAATCGCTCAGTTGTGTCCGACTCTTTGCAACCCCATGAATCGCAGCACGCCAGGCCTCCCTGTCCATCATCAACTCCCAGATACTGTGTTTCACCAAGGGAATCTTTTTTGGCATTTAAAAGTCATGTTTCAATCAAATACAATCAAATGTAAATTGACCAAAACAAAATGAGAAGTCATTAATGACTGAAATATTGTTTGTAATTGCTACCAATCCTCAGACTGTATTAGAATCATGAATTCTGTTCTCCTGGGCTATTTTTGCTTTTAAAAGCAACTGATTAAAAAGCAACTTAATTTATTCACAAGCTCACCCAAGCAAAACGTCATCCAACATATGATGACTTCTACATATTTCAGAATTTTCTAGTTTCCCAGTTGTATATCAGGCTGTTATTTTTATATACAATTCACATATTGGTAGCAGGACTTCTGGTCTTAGTTGCCATTCTCTCCTCCTCACCATTATAGCTCTTCCAACTTCATTTTCTTGAAACTCTTATCACATCCCAACCCTGCCCCAACCCTCAGACTTTCAGCTTGTACCTTAAACCTTCATCTCACACTTTCCTGACAACAAACCCCTAAATCTCATTTGCCTTCATGCACTTTTTCCTCTGTTACAGATAACGATGATAATAGGAGTATCTCACTGTATCTGTATGTGAGAAAGACATATATATGTCTTTCCACATGTNTTGTACCTTAAACCTTCATCTCACACTTTCCTGACAACAAACCCCTAAATCTCATTTGCCTTCATGCACTTTTTCCTCTGTTACAGATAACGATGATAATAGGAGTATCTCACTGTATATGTATGTGAGAAAGACATATATATGTCTTTCCACATGTCCACTGGAAAAAGTCCTCTATACCTCTTAAGAGACTTCCCTATAAGACTTCTAGTTTCCACCTTAACACTAAACTCTTGGATACTTTTTAGTCCTTATGAGTCTTGATTATTTGGTTGCATTTTACACTGCTGGTCTTCCCTGGTGGCTCAGCGGGTAAACAATCCTCCTGCAATGCAGGAGATGCAAGAAACCTGGGTTCAATCCCTGGGTCAGGAAGATTCCCAGGAGTAGGAAATGGCAACCNCCAGCTGCTCCACAGCAGGGCAGAGGACGCAGAGGCTTGTGGGGAGGGGGCAGTGGCCAGCTCTGAGGGACAAGGGAGACTTGGATCTGAGACTGTGTCCCATGAGAGAGGGTCACGATTGCTGGCACCTGACAGGCAGTGCGGAGGAGACAGCTCAAACCTCTGTCTGCAGCTGACACGAGCAAAGGGCCCCCTTGCTTCACCACCACCCCCTGCCTCCACTCTGGGGGAAGCATCCCAGTGCTGGGACAGGGAAAGCACGCACTTAAGGGGAGTGGGGTCAGCTCAGTCCCGACCCTACGGGCTTCTGCTCCAGCAACTTGGGACAGACTCTGCCCCAGTAGAGCAGGGATGGCTCCTGAACAGAGGGGAGACCCCACCTCACACTGGCTGCACTTCTGGCCCCTCCGTCTGTAGCCCCACCTCCCACCAAGATGACAGTGGCCAGCATATCCTCAAGAAAGATGTGACTGGGGTCCGCATCAAATCCAGCCCTCCCGCAAATACACGGGGCACACGCAGTCTGCGGAGGAACGCTCTCGTATAGGGACACACCTTCAAGACTGCAACAGGGAATCATGTTACCTAAACTCAGGAAGGCAGATAAAGCTTGATAGGGCCCACATGGGGTCTCATTGATAAGGTGGCTCCCTATGTTGGCCTTGCAAACAAAGTATAAAATCACAGTGATCTGCGAGATTGACCAAATTGCCCAAATGGCATCCTGTTATCTCACGGGTGCTTATATTCTCAAAGCTGCAAGACCAGACCACCCTTAGGCTACGTGACCATCCCTCCAGCGAATTTTTCATTGGCAGGGTATAAGAAGGACTCCATCAGAAAGGGAGAAAGCTGGTTCTCCTTTAGGGCCAGTCACCCTTTCTTTTCCCTTTAATAAATTTCCTTTTCTTCCCTGACTGCCTGGCTCGCTCTTTTTTTCTCTGCACTTGCTTTACAAAGTTGAGCAAAATGAAATGGTAGAGGAACTGCTCTCAGTTGAAGAGCAAGAGAAAAACCCCTAAACCAATAAACAATGAAGCAAGGAATCCAAAGCATTAGTCATAAGAGTGTTAACTGAATTAGGAAAACAGATAGATGCACTTTCCTTTATTTTATCCCGACACATCTGTCTCAAGTGTCCACTTCGTGTCTTTATATCACACCCACTCTTCTCTCTGGGAATATTTGGGCTCTGTGCTGGAGCGCTGACTGTCTCTCACGCAAGATCCCTCACTGCTGCTGGACTGCCTCGTTCATGTTTTACAGTAAAGTCTCCAGAACCTGATTTTACAACCTCTCCCCACTCTTGTCACATGCCTCTGGCTTACCGCTAGACACTCCCTCTTCATTCATTGCTCTGTTGAAGATCAATTCCAAACGCCTTACTGAGCTACTGCATTCGTTTCACTGCCTGATCTCCAGGCATTTCCACCCCTTTCCTTTCTCCATCCCCTAACCTTGTACTTTGGGCTTCCCAGGTGGGTCAGATGGTAAAGAACGTGCCTGCAGTGCAGGAGACGTGGGTTCCATCCCTGTTCCGGGAAGATCCTCTGGAGAAGGAAATGGCAACTCACTGCAGTATTCTTGCTTTGGAAATCCCATGCACAGAGGAGCCTGGAAGGCTATAGTCCATGGGGTTGCAAAAGAGTCAAACACAACGGTGCAACTAAGCTAAATGAACAAACCTGAACTTCTGCTCCAGATACATCACGAGTGTTAGTCCCTGAAGTGCAGGCTCTTTTCCTGCTGTTAGTTCTGCCTCATGCATTTTCTTCCCTCACACCCTCTCTCCCCCTGTCCTCTTTGCTTTGCTAATTCGCTGTCCTCCTTAAGGCTTTTAGGCATCCCTTCCTCTGGGAAGGCTGGTCTGACCCCTCCTGCCTGCCTTGTCTCCACTACTGTCTGCCAGACCATCTCCTCCCAAGACCGAAGCTCCTTGAGAACGGACTGAGGTTTGTTCCTCTGAGTCTTTTCACCCACAAAGTGTTTAATAAGTAAAATTAGGACATTTCCATCCAACTTTCATTATCAGCCAGGACCGCAACCCCCTGATTAATCAGAAGAAGGCATTTCAGTGGAATGCAAGAGATGTGTCATTTTCACTGTTCCCAGTCTGGGCCCCTCACCTTTCCAGACATATGCTCAACTCACTCTCACCCTCTCGATCTCACTCACCTGGCCTGTAATCTCAAAACCACTGTAATATCTAGATCCCACTGTCTACAGGAAGCCTCAAACATTACAACACAGATTAATCTCATTCTCCAAAGTCCTATAGTATTTAAGGCCATACATCGCTACTTTGTAATTACATGATGTTTATGATCTTCAAACATGTTGTAAGCTCAGTTAAATTACATCCCACAACTTGTATTTCTCCCAATACTGAGGACAGAGCTAAATGCTTAAGCTCACTAGTAAACACAGAAACACAATTTACAGCAATGGAAAGTAATGAAACAACCCATGAGATCCATCAAAATGATAGAATTTGGAAACAATGGTATTATCTACCGTTAGTAAAGCTATCAGAAGTCAAGAACTCACATGTATGTGTGAACATAACATGGTGTAGCCATTCAGGATTCAGACTGGCAGGATTTGTGAAATTAAGAATGTGCTTGCCTTAAGACACAGCAAGCTCCCTCCTAAATATATGTCCCAGAGATATTCTCAAAAATCTCATCAGGGACACAGATGAAAACGCTTTCCCTGACCTTTTATGTGGCAATGGAGTTGGAATTCGCCCCCAGGGTCCTAGTCTCAAAATCATTACAATAGTAGGGGCTGAATAGTAGAGTATACCCATTTTAGAAGAGTACTCAGAAGAGAGACACAACATGGCAGGACATAAAACATATAACACGCAAAAAACAAAAATCTATCGGACAATAACTAGTCTTGTAAATTTAAAACATAAACACACAAAACACTGCATACTGGTGTATTTAAGGACATTTTATGGGGTCGCACAGTCGGACAGGACTGAAGTGACTTAGCAGTATATGTACTAGGAGAAAAATAACAGTAAGTAGATTAGATAAATTGGACAGACGATACACAGATGCATGTGATAGATGATGATACATTAGATAGATAGAGAAACGGATAGAGGAAGGACCTTGCTAAGACAGTTTTCCCCCACACAGATGTAAAAGTCAAGGCGTGGTTATTTCAACCCGAGGTCTCAATTAAAGAAGCAGATGACAGACAGACAGATATCAATGCACAGATTCTAGGAGTTCATTATTTAAAAGTCATAAGTAGCTTCCTGTCTCCTACGAGGGTTTATTTTGGGCCACAGATCACATTACTTACCCTTTATTTAAATCTAAAAGGGACCAATGAAGCATTTGGGAGAACTGTTCAAAAGACTTTCAGGTGTTTTGTTGACCTAAATACATTTCCATTTGAGCACTTGCATTTATCCCTGGAAACACGGCCAGCAGGCAGCCCCGAAACATCTGCTATCAAAACCATCAACACAGAAGGCCTTTCTATCCCATCTCCTACAATTACATTGACATGAATCACTGACCACTATTTTATACCCTCGACACAGTTACTTTTCATCAACAGTTTCCCACTAGTGCAGCACTATAATATTTTAATGGAAGTGTGATTTTAATTAGTTTTATTTGTGCTTCTGTGTCCGTAGTGCTTTTAATCTGGCAAACCATTCCAAATAGTTCTTTATTCATAATTACCATACAAGATTTAGAATAATATGACTAGTTTGAGATTGCTTCTCCTAATTAAACAAATTTGTATAGAAATATATACATGTATGTGCGTGCATATGTACATATATATTGTTGTTTATACTTTAAGGCATAATAATCACTTTTATGAAAGTCTTATTAAATGGACTATAATTTAGATCATGCCAATCAATTTTCTATAATATTTGTATATATGTATCCTTGTGTGTATGTTTCATAGAAATATATATATTATGGGAATATATATGTGTACTCACATATACTCTAGAAGATCAAATATATAATAAAAGACTAGTGTAGAGAATAATATATAAACTAAGAAAGTTATATATAAACAGGAATTGAGAAAGATAGAATTTCACAAAGAAAGAGAAGAACATTCATGCTAATCTATATATCATGATTCTCTAGATTGAGAATCTAGTTAAAACAGTCCCACCATCCTTAAACTACTAATTATTAGCTGACAATGGACATAAATGCAGGAGGATTAACTAGTTAACAGTCTCATTTGGACGCATTAGAAGCATGTTTTTAACTTCTGTCATATAGCAGCATCAGCCTCTGGTTTCAGCAGGAGGAGGTTCATACCCACATCACGAGCATAAGCCAGCCTTGCCCACGAACAGGGGAATGGACTGTTTACATGTCTCCTTACTATCTACTATGGGAAAACATACACTCTGCTCTCCTTGATCTCTTTCTGAAACACACACATAGTAAGCAAATGTCTGAAGCATCAAAAACCAAAAACCAAAAAATTTTGGTTTGAACAAAAATTCCATTTATTGTCATCTTTCCTCTCCTGATGCGGTGTTTATTACATTTAAGCACATCTATTGTTTGTCGGTCCTGAACAAGGCACCAGGCTGCACCTTGAGTATCAAACAGAAACAAGTAAGACACAACAGTATCTGCAGGAAGACAAACATCTCATCCAAAAAATGCAGGTGCCTTGCATTATCAAGAAGTCCTGCTGTGAGCTTTTNACACACACATAGTAAGCAAATGTCTGAAGCATTAAAAACCAAAAAATTTTGGTTTGAACAAAAATTCCATTTATTGTCATCTTTCCTCTCCTGATGCGGTGTTTATTACGTTTAAGCACATGTATTGTTTGTCGGTCCTGAACAAGGCACCAGGCTGCACCTTGAGTATCAAACAGAAACAAGTAAGACACAGCAGTATCTGCAGGAAGACAAACATCTCATCCAAAAAATGCAGGTGCCTTGCATTATCAAGAAGTCCTGCTGTGAGCTTTTCCTGAGCAGGCTCAGAGAGTGACAGAGCGTGTATCTGCCACCTCCGGTCATCAGGTCCAGTGGATGGAAATCTTCTCACAGGCACAGGCTCTGGAGGAGGAAATGGCAACTCACTCGCGTATTCTTGCTAGGAAAATCCCACGGACAGAAGAGCCTGGCCGGAGTACAGTCCAGGGGGTCACAAACAGTTGGACATGACTGAGCGATTAAGCGCACACACATTGGCACAGGCGTATGGCTCAGTCGTGTCCAACTCTGTGCGACCCCATAGACTGTGGCCCGCCAGGCTCCTCTGTCCCTGGGATTCTCCAGGCAAGAGTACTGGAGTGGGTTGCCAATTCCTTCTCCAATATACTCCCATGGAACTCCATAATTAAAGTAATTATGGGCCTCAAGTATTATCTAACCTGTCTTAGGACTTATGCCTTTGCACATGTCAGGGTTAATAGTCTTCATCACTTGTGTAGCAGCTGTGGAAACCCAATCACAGCATAAGCCGGCAAAGAAGTTTCCTCTCCAACTACAAGTTGGGCTAATCGATAGTGGCTGTTGGAGGCGCCATGCTGAAACTCGGCAACATGAAGTCATGAATGCTCCTTCCTAATGATGGAAATGGCATCTGAGATGGAGGGACTAAAAATTAATGCTTTGTATTATCTTTTTACAAAGTTGCTTGGGTTAAGAATTTTAAGGTTAAATGAAAGACAGAAAAAAATCTCTGTTGGCCCGAATGTCTCCTGGACGTATTAAATTCAGCTCAAAGCTCTTCAGTGTACCCTCTATTCAAGTGTCTCTGAATGAGAAAATCACGGAAGAAAGTTCCTAGAAACTGTTTCTACACACACTAGAAAAATGTGACAATTGTCTCTTCTTAGGATCTTTGCTGTCATCTGACCCAACTGAGATCTGTTGTCAAGTTATATCAAACAGGAAGTCCAGGGGCGTCCCTGGCAGCCCAGGGGTTAAGACTCTGCTTCCACTGTGAGGGGCATGCGTTCAGTCCCTGGCCAGGGAACTAGGATCCCACATGCTTCAAGACGCGGCCAAAAAATAAGTAAAAGTTTTAAAAGTAAAATAAAAATAAAATGAAGTCCACTTGCACAGTGAAAAAGCCCAACAACATTTTGTTCTTCATGCTATATGGACAAATACGGCATTGCAAGGAAGCAATGACAGGGACATTTTTTTCTGAGCTATAGTCTGAATTTTCTTTAGAATTCCTTTAACTGGCTGTTCTTACTACAAGTACCATGGAAGAGTTAAAAATGAATACAATACTAGGACTCTGGAGGGCAGCTCTCTAACAGAGTCTATGATATTTGGAAAACTGCCTGTAAATAGTACTTTCCTACATGTGGGTTTCAAACCTCAATTCCAGGGGATCTTTAAATAAGACGTTGGCTGTAATTCTTTTCTCTTATTTTACATGTGTTACTGCATTTGCTTTGGAGAACTGTGTTCTCCAAAAGAACCAAGATCTCAAAAACGAAATAGATCATAATATGACCCAGGACTTTTTAGTCAATGATAGTTTTTAAACCTAAACACTTTATAGTATTTTGCATCCTAATAAAATATTATTCATATCTGGAATGCAAATGCTAGTAACTGGTATTTCTCAGACTTCAGATACTATATTAATCACTGTATGCGCTTTAGGTTATGCAATGCTCCCAGAAAACCTAGGAAGTAGATACTGTTATTATCATTATTGTGCTCAGCCACTCAGTCATGTCCAGCTCTTTACAACTCTGTGGACTGTAGCCCACCAGGTTCCTCTGTCCATGGAATTTTCCACGCAAGAATACTGGAGTGGATTGCCATTTCCTACTCCCGTTATTATCATTATTATCCCTATTTTACAGATGAGAAAATTGAGGCACAGAAAGTTCAAATAACAGGTCCAAGGTCACACTGAGAGCTGAAGGCTGAACTCAGGTAGTTTCATTACAAAGTTTGAGCTCCTGGCTATTGTACTAATCTGCCTCCCATATTAACAACAACAAAATCTGTAGAAAATAATCAGCTCCAATACACCCACAGCCTTGCTTTGAAAATGGGTCGTCTTATTCAAAAAGCTTTAATTGCAAAAAGCACTATAGCAACCAGAATGGTCCTGCTGGAAGAATTAGTTTTCCTAGGATCAACATAGGCAGCAAGCCTAGCTATAAAGCAGCCCACAGATGAAATGAATAAATTTTGAGAAAAAAAGAGCTCAGATTGACAAAGTGAGTCCACAGGCTTGACCACACGAAACAATCCAAAGCAACAGTGACCGATACTAATAAGGAAACTTACTCTGTCCCATTAGCCAAAATAGACAAATTTGGGTAAGAAAAAAAAAGAGTAACATGTCCTTCTCCATGGTTGTTAATTAACTCATTTGCATTTGGCTTATTCCATATAAAAGTAAATTAATGCTTCCAAACCCCTCCCTTCCTGCCTCCCATACTTGGCTAAGGGACCAGCCCTAGACACCTGATCGAGGTGAGGATAAAAGCTGAGATGTTAGATTTCTCAGGCAAACAGCCAGAAAATTTGCCACAAGGATAAGAGTCTGAAACTAGGCCACTCTGCCTGTTATAAATGGCTACTCTGCCCATTATATTTTAGAAATGGCAATGAGGTCAGTTCCAAACATTGCAAAGTTTGGGGCGGTCTTGTGTTGTCCCTGGTTCACTGTGCACTTAACCCAGCTACACAATCACTCCTCGGACACCTGCTCTCTGTCTGGGGCTCTTCAATAAACTTGATTTTTCCAGCATACACAATGCATTTATGTTGAAGCAGCTTCTTCTCAGGCATCTATCTCTCTTGTCAATCAAATCAAGACAACTAACAAAGGCTAAAATCCAAAAGTGAAAGTATCAGTCACTCAGTCATGTCCAACTCTTTGCAACCCCGTGGGCTGTGGCCTGCCAAGCTCCTCTGTCCATGGGATTCTCCAGGCAAGAATACTGGAGTGGGTTGCCATTTCCTTCTCCAGTGGATCTTCCAGACTCAGGGATCAAACTTGGGTCTTCTGCACTGCAGGCAGATTCTTTACTGTCTGAGCCACCAGTGAAAGCCCAATTCCAAAACTAATGACCAAATTGCTTTCTGCTTTTGTGAATTATCTGCAGTCTTATCCTCTAGAGACATATTCTGTATAAACAAAAAAAAATTATTTGAGCAAGAAAATCTGGAGACACCATATAGTTGTCTAGATCGTGGATTGCTTCATCATAAAAAATAATATGCAACCAAAGTTGATGTACATATGCTTGATGTGTCTGGATAAGACTGGACTCCAGTATTTTTAAATAGTAAATGAGTTTGGGGGAATGAATGGACTTAAGTTTGGTGAACCCCACTTGTAATGGACTGTCAACATCCCAAATTTGTAGGGTGATGTGTGACTCAGCTGGTAAAGAATCCACCTGCAATGCGGGAGACCTGGGTTCCATCCCTAGGTTGGGAAGATCCCCTGGAGAAGAGAAAGGCTACCCACTCCAGTATTCTGGCCTGGAGAATTCCATGGACTCTATAGTCCATGGGGTCACAAAGAGTTGGACACAACTGAGCGACTTTCACTTCACTTCTGTATACATCCCATTTTTTGTTTACTGTCCTGGAATAGTTAATAATAGCATCATTTCACTCTGAAAATGTCTTGATTTGGGGGAATGAATAGTACAGTCATCACATATCAGTATCCTTCAAATCTGGTAAGGGTGGCTTATCTTTCAAGAGTATCTAATTCACATAATGGTTTCACTCTATTGTAACTGTCTCATTTTAACTTAGTGGAGTGAAATTTTCACAGAAATCTAATTATACACATGTCTTAAAGCAACATCAACTTTATTGTGACAGCTTTAGGTCAAACTCCCCAAGACCCGTCTAAACTGATCACTCAGCCCCACTTGGTGCTTTGGAGGAAAACAGGGTAGAAATATCTGGAACCAGAGTTGGGAAAACTCTCCAACATTGCTCATTTATAGTGGAGGTGTTAATGGAGACCTGGAAATGTTACTATAAAAATTAAAGCTTAATACAAATAAAATGTTTGCTCAGCATCTGGCAAGTAACACTCAATAAATGCTCTATAGTTCACCAAAACTTATCAGTGCTCTTCTCTGTACTAGACACAAAGTGGGGTGTTGGGTCATTTCACAATCAAGCAGTGAGGCCTCAGCTCACCAATAAGTTTCCATACTTTACATATCTGTTTTCAAAAATTACTTCAAAGGAAGACAAACTATCAAATAAAAGGCTGAAAAATTACCTGGAAGAGGCAACACTTTGCTATGAACGGACTCTAGTCTGCCTGTAACTTTGTATTATGTAGTCTTGGTAAGGGAGAATGAAAAAGCAGGAATACAGTATGTGTTTTAAAAAGAGATAAAACTGTCTCTAATTAAGGGTGATGGAGGAGAAACTAGACTTGATAAACCCCCATAGTGAATAAGCAAAAGGTCACAATTTTCTGCCACTTTCACAGAAACTCAATTTCCTTCTCAATGCCCCCTGTATAAATTAGGTTATAAGAAAATTTGAACACAAAAATTGACAGTTTACCCTGTAGCATTATCATATTACTCTGGTGAAAAGTGATAGAAACTAAACTTAAAATCAGATTTACCTAAGTGAAATAAGAGTTGATTGTATTACAAAAATCCAAGGATGGATTAAACAACATTAAAAAAAAAATCAGAACAATACAACAACACGCAGAGTTACGGGCAAGGCAGATGGCTGGATCTCAGCACAAGTAGAAACCAGGAGCAGAAATGCCAGCAAGACTTTTTTTTTTTCCTGTCTTTGACTCATCTTCTGTACTGAAATCCAGCAATGAACACAGTCACCAACATTTTCTCTATGTGGTAGGCCCTTCTATACTAGAGACAGACTTAACCTCTTTCTCAAGTTCTGGTGGTGCCAAAAAACCCAGGAGAGGATTTTAGTCAGCTAGGTTTGCATAGAGTCCATTCCTGGACCAATCAACTTTGGTCATATAAGAAAATGGATGTTTCAGATGGAGGCATTGGAGTTTCAGGAAGAGGAGGAAGAACTAGGCATCCGTCCAGCAGAAGTGCAGTGGAGCTATCAGGCCAGGATCTAGTTCTTGGTGGGTATTTTCTAACAGGGTCAATTCTTGCCACAGTAAACAAGACAGTTTCCTTTCTCATGCAGCATGAGAAAGAAGAAGAAGAAGAAGAAGAAGAAACAGGTTATGGACTAATGCAGCATTTTAGAAGAGTTTTCATAACGTGGATTCTAAAAAGAGAAAATGCATTTGTGGAAAATGTGCTTACTTCTCAAAGAATCGCGGCATTTGCTGAACAAATGGACCATAAAAATCATGAGGAAATAGACTTTTGTGATCTAAGAACTTTCTCTAGCTAGATAAATGGTGGATTTATTTTTCCCAGATATAACTTTGATGCATTTTGAAAATACATCAAACTCAGTCACATGAGATTTTTCTCCTTGTGTGGACCATCGCTATTACTTAGTTATGCAGATGCTGAATCATTATACACTGAAAGAAAAAT
>SJYW01002079.1:236847-258716 GCA_006410735.1 Raphicerus campestris | reverse complement strand
TTTAAGCACATCTATTGTTTGTCGGTCCTGAACAAGGCACCAGGCTGCACCTTGAGTATCAAACAGAAACAAGTAAGACACAGCAGTATCTGCAGGAAGACAAACATCTCATCCAAAAAATGCAGGTGCCTTGCATTATCAAGAAGTCCTGCTGTGAGCTTTTCCTGAGCAGGCTCAGAGAGTGACAGAGCATGTATCTGCCACCTCCGGTCATCAGGTCCAGTGGATGGAAATCTCACAGGCACAGGCTCTGGAGGAGGAAATGGCAACTCACTCGCGTATTCTTGCTAGGAAAATCCCACGGACAGAAGAGCCTGGCCGGAGTACAGTCCAGGGGGTCACAAACAGTTGGACATGACTGAGCGATTAAGCGCACACACATTGGCACAGGCATATGGCTCAGTCGTGTCCAACTCTGTGCGACCCCATAGACTGTGGCCCGCCAGGCTCCTCTGTCCCTGGGATTCTCCAGGCAAGAGTACTGGAGTGGGTTGCCAATTCCTTCTCCAATATACTCCCATGGAACTCCATAATTAAAGTAATTATGGGCCTCAAGTATTATCTAACCTGTCTTAGGACTTATGCCTTTGCACATGTCAGGGTTAATAGTCTTCATCACTTGTGTAGCAGCTGTGGAAACCCAATCACAGCATAAGCCGGCAAAGAAGTTTCCTCTCCAACTACAAGTTGGGCTAATCGATAGTGGCTGTTGGAGGCGCCATGCTGAAACTCGGCAACATGAAGTCATGAATGCTCCTTCCTAATGATGGAAATGGCATCTGAGATGGAGGGACTAAAAATTAATGCTTTGTATTATCTTTTTACAAAGTTGCTTGGGTTAAGAATTTTAAGGTTAAATGAAAGACAGAAAAAAATCTCTGTTGGCCCGAATGTCTCCTGGACGTATTAAATTCAGCTCAAAGCTCTTCAGTGTACCCTCTATTCAAGTGTCTCTGAATGAGAAAATCACGGAAGAAAGTTCCTAGAAACTGTTTCTACACACACTAGAAAAATGTGACAATTGTCTCTTCTTAGGATCTTTGCTGTCATCTGACCCAACTGAGATCTGTTGTCAAGTTATATCAAACAGGAAGTCCAGGGGCGTCCCTGGCAGCCCAGGGGTTAAGACTCTGCTTCCACTGTGAGGGGCATGCGTTCAGTCCCTGGCCAGGGAACTAGGATCCCACATGCTTCAAGACGCGGCCAAAAAATAAGTAAAAGTTTTAAAAGTAAAATAAAAATAAAATGAAGTCCACTTGCACAGTGAAAAAGCCCAACAACATTTTGTTCTTCATGCTATATGGACAAATACGGCATTGCAAGGAAGCAATGACAGGGACATTTTTTTCTGAGCTATAGTCTGAATTTTCTTTAGAATTCCTTTAACTGGCTGTTCTTACTACAAGTACCATGGAAGAGTTAAAAATGAATACAATACTAGGACTCTGGAGGGCAGCTCTCTAACAGAGTCTATGATATTTGGAAAACTGCCTGTAAATAGTACTTTCCTACATGTGGATTTCAAACCTCAATTCCAGGGGATCTTTAAATAAGACGTTGGCTGTAATTCTTTTCTCTTATTTTACATGTGTTACTGCATTTGCTTTGGAGAACTGTGTTCTCCAAAAGAACCAAGATCTCAAAAACGAAATAGATCATAATATGACCCAGGACTTTTTAGTCAATGATAGTTTTTAAACCTAAACACTTTATAGTATTTTGCATCCTAATAAAATATTATTCATATCTGGAATGCAAATGCTAGTAACTGGTATTTCTCAGACTTCAGATACTATATTAATCACTGTATGCGCTTTAGGTTATGCAATGCTCCCAGAAAACCTAGGAAGTAGATACTGTTATTATCATTATTGTGCTCAGCCACTCAGTCATGTCCAGCTCTTTACAACTCTGTGGACTGTAGCCCACCAGGTTCCTCTGTCCATGGAATTTTCCATGCAAGAATAGTGGAGTGGATTGCCATTTCCTACTCCCGTTATTATCATTATTATCCCTATTTTACAGATGAGAAAATTGAGGCACAGAAAGTTCAAATAACAGGTCCAAGGTCACACTGAGAGCTGAAGGCTGAACTCAGGTAGTTTCATTACAAAGTTTGAGCTCCTGGCTGTTGTACTAATCTGCCTCCCATATTAACAACAACAAAATCTGTAGAAAATAATCAGCTCCAATACACCCACAGCCTTGCTTTGAAAATGGGTCGTCTTATTCAAAAAGCTTTAATTGCAAAAAGCACTATAGCAACCAGAATGGTCCTGCTGGAAGAATTAGTTTTCCTAGGATCAACATAGGCAGCAAGCCTAGCTATAAAGCAGCCCACAGATGAAATAAATAAATTTTGAGAAAAAAAGAGCTCAGATTGACAAAGTGAGTCCACAGGCTTGACCACACGAAACAATCCAAAGCAACAGTGACCGATACTAATAAGGAAACTTACTCTGTCCCATTAGCCAAAATAGAAAAATCTGGGTAAGAAAAAAAAAGAGTAACATGTCCTTCTCCATGGTTGTTAATTAACTCATTTGCATTTGGCTTATTCCATATAAAAGTAAATTAATGCTTCCAAACCCCTCCCTTCCTGCCTCCCATACTTGGCTAAGGGACCAGCCCTAGACACCTGATCGAGGTGAGGATAAGAGCTGAGATGTTAGATTTCTCAGGCAAACAGCCAGAAAATTTGCCACAAGGATAAGAGTCTGAAACTAGGCCACTCTGCCTGTTATAAATGGCTACTCTGCCCATTATATTTTAGAAATGGCAATGAGGTCAGTTCCAAACATTGCAAAGTTTGGGGCGGTCTTGTGTTGTCCCTGGTTCACTGTGCACTTAACCCAGCTACACAATCACTCCTCGGACACCTGCTCTCTGTCTGGGGCTCTTCAATAAACTTGATTTTTCCAGCATACACAATGCATTTATGTTGAAGCAGCTTCTTCTCAGGCATCTATCTCTCTTGTCAATCAAATCAAGACAACTAACAAAGGCTAAAATCCAAAAGTGAAAGTATCAGTCACTCAGTCATGTCCAACTCTTTGCAACCCCGTGGGCTGTGGCCTGCCAAGCTCCTCTGTCCATGGGATTCTCCAGGCAAGAATACTGGAGTGGGTTGCCATTTCCTTCTCCAGTGGATCTTCCAGACTCAGGGATCAAACTTGGGTCTTCTGCACTGCAGGCAGATTCTTTACTGTCTGAGCCACCAGTGAAAGCCCAATTCCAAAACTAATGACCAAATTGCTTTCTGCTTTTGTGAATTATCTGCAGTCTTATCCTCTAGAGACATATTCTGTATAAACAAAAAAAAATTATTTGAGCAAGAAAATCTGGAGACACCATATAGTTGTCTAGATCGTGGATTGCTTCATCATAAAAAATAATATGCAACCAAAGTTGATGTACATATGCTTGATGTGTCTGGATAAGACTGGACTCCAGTATTTTTAAATAGTAAATGAGTTTGGGGGAATGAATGGACTTAAGTTTGGTGAACCCCACTTGTAATGGACTGTCAACATCCCAAATTTGTAGGGTGATGTGTGACTCAGCTGGTAAAGAATCCACCTGCAATGCGGGAGACCTGGGTTCCATCCCTAGGTTGGGAAGATCCCCTGGAGAAGAGAAAGGCTACCCACTCCAGTATTCTGGCCTGGAGAATTCCATGGACTCTATAGTCNCTGACCTGATAGAACATTTTCATCACTGAAGAACATCATATTGGACAATACTGGCCTAGGAGAAGTGAGATAGAAAATGAAAAAAATATATATATATACATATATAATGAGAAAGTCCTTGAATGCCTGGTCAATATTTTATTTCATTCGAAAAGTTTCAAATTTGAGAAAGGTGTTAACAATAACATAGAAATTGAAAAGATCAATCAAGAAAGAAAAAAAAGTATAAGACAAGGCTTGGAGAAAAGTAAGATTGAGGGGTTTTGCAGCCACCCAGAATTCACTGACCTAGATCAGAGTGGTGACAGTAGAAATGGAAAAATAGGAATACAGTGGACTCTCAGCATTTGCAGAGTCTGTGTTTGCAAGTTCACCCACTCACTAAAATATATCCACAGCCCCTCCAGTGAATATTGTCTGTGCCTTCACAGTCATTCACAGACATGTGCTGTGCCGAGTGGAGAAAAATTTAAGTCACGATGGCTGTGCCGGCTCTCAGCTGAGGTTCCAGCCGATGCAGTAACGGTCCTTTTCGCCGTCTGCTGAGTGCCACGCCTTCCACGTGTTTGTGCTTTTTGTTGGTGATTTTAAGTGGCCTCCTGATGTACTGTTGAAGTGCTGTCTGGTGTCTCTAAGCGCAAGAGGGCTGCAATGTGCCCCAGAGAGAAGCCCTGCTCAGGCATGAGGTGAGTGCTGGTGGCTGGGAGTTGCAGTATCATGCATGGTGCATGCTCAGTCATGTCCAACTCTTTGTGACCCTATGGACTGTAACCCACCAGTCTCTGCTGCCCGTGGACTTTTCCAGGCAAGACTACTGGAGTGGGTGGCCATGACTGCTTCCAGGGGGTCTTCTTGACCCAGGGATCGAAGCGGTGTCTCCTGGATTAGCAGGCTTATTCTTCAGCACTAAGCCACCTGGGAGTGCAGTTTTAAGGAGTACATATTAAATAGCGTCTCTAATCAGAAATGCACAGAAAACAAAGCTCTGAATTGATCAGTTGGTCCAAATGGTGTGAGCAGAGGCTCACAGGAACCTAGCCCTGCATCCTAGGCACAATGGCACAGGACTCCCTAATGCAGTGTCAGAAGCAATGAGACAGGGCATCGCTGCAGGGCCTGTGCAGAGGGAACTGTGGGGAGGAGGCCTTGCAAAGGACAGAGGCAGGAGACCCCACTAACGATGCTTCGGGCTGTACCTATTGAAACAATGTGCACTACTCCCCAATCCAGAAGTTTCCTTTAATTAAAATATAGGATTTGCTTGGGCTTCCCTCATACTCAGTCGGTAAAGAATCTGCCTGCAATGCAGGAGGCCCGGATTTGATCCCTGGGTTGTGAAGATCCCCTGGAGAAGGAAATGGCAACCCACTCCGGTATTCTTGCCTGGAGACTCCTGTGCACAGAGGAGCCTGGAGGGCTACAGTTCATGGGATCTCAAGGGTCAAACACGACTTAGCTACTAAAGCACCACCACCACGATCACTGGAAAGAAGCCATCCATAATGGATGGATTTTTTAGCATGCATACTCAGATTTTGTTTTCAATCTACTATTATTGAAAATCCATTCAATACCTTTCATAATTTACCTTTGAACTGAAGAAGAAGAAAAGCACAGGATCTGGG
The DNA here is from genome assembly GCA_006410735.1 of Raphicerus campestris. NCBI lineage: Eukaryota > Metazoa > Chordata > Mammalia > Artiodactyla > Bovidae > Raphicerus > Raphicerus campestris. The sequence continues at coordinate 253,399 of SJYW01002079.1, read as the reverse complement.
AGTTTTAATTTCTATGTTTCTATGTGAATCAGTCAGCCTGGATTAGTTTCTATCCTATTTCTCAATCTGAATAATAAGTAAATAGGAAGCCTGAAAAATAAGCGATACATTGAGCCCACTGATTTAACAACTAAGTGCATGCGAGACGTTAGTTGAAAAAGCCATGAACTTTGAAAAATCTGTTCGCGTTCCTCATTAAAATGTTAGGAACTGAAATGCCAGATCGTTTTTGTTTTTGTTTTTTCAAAATATGGTTTGGAGGATGCTGAACATATTTCAGGGAGGAATCCATTTGCAAGAGAATAAAAGGTCATGAATTGTAAACCCTCAGATGAAAGATCAATAAAATTAAAAAAATAAAAGGACCAGGTTATTATGTACCCCTCCAAAATCTGATATTTAACCATCTTGCCTTTTTGTTGTGGGTTTTTTTAGTATATGTGAGCTTCCTGAGTGGCTCAGTGATAAAGAATCTGCCTGATAATGCAGGAGACCCGGAAGATGTGGGTTCTATCCTTGGGTTGGGAAGACCCCCTGGAGGAGGAAATGGCAACCCACTCCAGTATTCTTGCCTGGGAAATCCCATGGACAAAGGAGCCTGGGCTCCATGGGGTTGCAGAGAGTCAGACAGGACTTAGCAACTGAGCACATTTTCCACAGGTATCCACTGAATTCCTTTCAATAAAGTTACAGCTTCAAAAACCCTGAACCAAAATTTTTAATTGTCTGAAGGAAAGCACAAGTTAAAATATGAAGCAAATCACCAAGAGTCTATCCTTAAAACCCCACTGTTGTTATTAAACATTACAGATTACGTTTGCGCAGTGTTGCTGATCCTAGTATTGATAGAAAATATTCACTCCTACAATATAAACAAGACTCTGATGCTGGGAAAGATTGTGGCAGGAGGAGAAGGAGGCAACAGAGGATGAGATGGTTGGACGGCATCATCAACTCAATGGACATGAATTTGAGTAAACTCTGGGAGATGGTGAAGGACAGGGAAGCCTGGCATGCTGCAGTCCATGGGACTGCAAAGAGTCAGACCAGACTGAGAGACTGAACAGCAACAACAATGTAAACAATTTTTGGAGAATGAAGAAAAACATGTACATTTGGGGGACATGGGGTGAAGATTTCAAACCTCCAGTGTCTCATCAAGTTGTACTCATTCTTCAATATCAGTGTCCAAACCCAGCACCATGTTGACTGGTCCATTACCATGTCATCCATAGCTCCCTGGGATCACCCATAGCTCCCTGGGATCACCTTCCTGGGATCAAGGGATCCCTGTGAAATTCTATAGTCGCGCACCTTTTAAATTATCAACTCCCTCCCTAGTGGACCGTCCAGGGAGCTATCTGCCCACCACTGCGTTCTGGGTGTCTAGCACAGGGTCTGCACACAGCAGGTGCTCATTCAGGGAAACAGTTGTTGGATGAGTGAACGGGCCAGTGAACCAAGGAATCTGGCCTTTTCTAAAGCTGAAGGTCCGCCACTCTCACCTAAGCTCTGGGCAGAAACACAGTGGCACACCAAGACAGCGCACACCTCATGATCAGACTTAAAGTTCTAAGTGCAGGGCTTGCGTGTGTACAGGTCTTTAAGAAGGTGTGAGGACATTCATATTCACAATAGCTGTTTCCTGGGAATTTTGTAGAACCTCCACTATCAAAAATGCCCTGACTTTCTGAATGTAGCTTCCGTCTCTGGAATCCAAGAATAGGTTTCCTAGCTAAAGCTTGCCTTTTTTCCCCTGAAAAGAAAATATGGTGTTTAATTTCTGGGGAGGCTTGAGCAAACTAGTGTAGTGAACCAGTAAAGCACAATTGAAAGGATAATACATGGTAATCACTTAGAGCTAAGAGACTTGTTCCTGTGCCAAACTAGGAGGACTCAAGATTCAAATTTAGGTCTCAACAAGGACCCAGATCACCATATATCCTGGAACTTAGAGAAGTGTTGAACATGTTAGTCACTCGGTCACGTCTGACTCTTTGTGACCCCATGGACTGTAGCTTGCCAAGCTCCTCTGTCCATGGGATTCTCTAGGCAGGAATACTGGAGTGGGTAGCCATTCCCTTCTCCAGATTTTCCTGACCCAGGGATTGAACCTGGGTCTCCTGCTTTGCAGGCAGATTCTTTACCGTCTGAACCACCAGGGAAGCCCTGGAATTTGGAGGTCACGATCAAAATGCATGGTAGTCACAAATTCAATTCCTCAGATGCCAAGGGCCTTCTCTATACCACACTTAAAAGAAAAATTATCCATCCCTTTTTCTATGAGTGGTCTGATGTTCATAATGTAAGCCACATTTCCAGTGCATAGGATCTGGTAATTTACGATAAAAATAATACTGACCTCTAACTCAGCCACTCACATTGACGATGACGGTTATGGAGTTGTCTTCTCCCTCATTCGCAGTTGAGGGAGAAGACAACTGCCATTCAAGTGTCCTTACCTTTGACATTACTGCTAATTCGAACACAAGTTGGATGTGCTGTGAGCAGATACAGTTTCTTTCCTTTTTTTTAATGTGACTCAATTTGCGATTTTTCCTTTTGTGGAAACTGTGCCTTTAAATGTTGAATTAGAGGCTTCAACCCTCATGGTCAATATTGTTTTCTCCCAGGGGAATACGGCTGCCAAAGAAGGACTCTGCACCCAGGGGAACTTGTACAAAATAAATCCTGAGAATCTGAGTGTTTCATCTGGCCGCAGAAACACTCGTAACTGAAAATCAGCCTGAATAATAAACAGTTATCATCCTACTGCTGAACTAAGACAGGCTGGATGAGTGACAGAGGGAAAGGAACATGAGATATATTTGCTTTCATGGAAAAAAAAAAAAGCAGCTGCCTTCTTTATCATGCTAAAATAAAAGAACGAACGAAAGCAAAAAGGGGTCGAGGGGAAGGAAAACTGCGTAAAAGGGAGCCAGAAACTGCTTTCATTTTATTATTTTTAGAAGCAATGAGCACATGTTTGATAAGCCCTCCAAAGTGTGGGGGGAAGCGTGGCATGCGTGCAACGAATCCTTCTCTCGGGGCCACATCGGGACAGGGATGGAGGTTAAACAGTGAGCTTTAGAACTGCCCTTGCTCACTGTGGTGAAACAGCCTGTAGGAACTGAAATCTACTTTGAGAAAGCCTCGTTTAGTCGCCAAGTTATGTCAACCCTTTAATGACCACATGGACTGGAGCCCACCGGGCTCCTCTGTCCGTGGGATTTCCTAAGCAGGAATACTGGAGGAGTGGGTTGCCATTTCCTTCTCTAGGGGATCTTTCCAACCCAGGGATCGAAGCTGCATCTCCTGTGTTGGCAGGCAGATTCTTTACCACTGAGCCACCTGGAAAGCCCTTGAGAAAGCCTTATTTAAATGCGATGCACACAGCATGATAAGAGCTGGACTTTTTACTGTGACCTCTTTATACACCTTATAAATGGTACACAAACACCATTTCTTTAAAAACAAATCAGTATTTTATGGCTGGGAAAATCTGCCTTAAAATTCACAGAGGCAGGATCTTATCATCCTCTGTTTATTTTTCCCAGACTACAACAATGTTCCTCAGAGGGAGAGTCAGTCTAGCAATTTTTAAAATAAAAGAACCCAGAGAAGAGGAAGGAAATCGTAAGCTCCTTTTCTCTTGAGCCTGTGATTCTGACGAAGGCCGAGGGCATCAACAAGATCACATAACATGCTGAAGGCGGTTGCTCCTCACAGCTGTGCCAGCAGAGCGGGCTTCTACAAGAACAGAGAGACCAGTGAAGCCCCTTGAATAGGCTGCCGAGAGCCTTGGGAAAGACACAGAGGTGATTCCTGGGACAGAATAGCCCCCAGACAAAGGTCTGCTCCCTTCCTGAACTGTTTGTCAACAAACACACGCTGAAGACTGACCCTGTGCCAAGGAAGATCCATGACAGTGTGAGCTGCTGCTGATTCTGGAGTTGAAGACACTAGAATATAGCTGCGAGAGTCGGATGGAGCATTAAAGACAGTTAGATGTGACATTGTATCTGCAACAACAGAGAGAGAGGGAAGAAAAACTCCACACTCACAGTTTCCGGTCTGTCATTCACCCCAGATCCTATCTTTGGATGCAAGAAAAGTATAGGGGGTGCTGGTGGTTAAGAACCCGCCTGCCAGTGCAGGAGATGCAAGAGACAGGGGTTCGATCCCTGGGTTGGGAAGGTGCGCTGGAGGAGCAAACGGCAACCCACTCCAGCAATCTTGCCTGGAGAATTCCAGGCCAGAGGAGTCTGGGGAGCTACAGTCCGTAGGGTCACAAAGATCGGACATGATTAAAGTGATTACACGTGCGTCATCCATCATCTTTAGAAAAGCTGAGGACACTGGAGGGTCTATGCCTTTAAGCCAGGGAGCCTGCTCCCATTCACAGGCTGGGCTCTTTCACACCCTCTCCTGGGGAACTGTTTCGCCCTCAGTTTTGCTTCCCACGTTTCCCGGACATCCTCAGTCTAAGAGCTCTCACTTCCTACTCTGTTTCCAGCCTCCCACTCACCCCTCCCACCCGACACCCGGTCACCCCTCCAAGCCTCCCTGAGACACCTGTCCTTGGTTTGGCAGCCAGCTTCTTGCAGGCCCCTGAGGACAGGACTGGGACCAGACCATGAGATCAAATTGTTCGTGTTTCTTTGCTCAGATCGTAAACGATCCACCTGCAATGTAGGAGAACCAGGTTTGATCCCTGAGTCAGAAAGATCCCCTGGAGAAGGGGATGGCAACCCACTCCAGTGTTCTTCCCTGGAGAATCCCATGGACAGAGGAGCCTGGCGGGCTACAGACCGTGGGATTGCCAAGGGTCAGACACAGCTGAGAGACTAACACTTTACCAAGTGCAACAGATATCAGAAACCCCAAATGAAAAGTTACAAAAGGAGAGCACTCAGCCCTCACTAAGCAACAGCCCATAAGTCTTTCCAGAAAGTGGCAACAGAAGCCCACTGCCGAGAAAAGAAACAGTTCAACTCTTCAGTCATATGAGCAAATTTGCAAATTCATACTGCTGCTCAAGATGTTCAAATAAAAAAATATTTTTGTGTCCTTTAAATAATTGATTTATTGTTGTTCATTGTTCACTCACTAAACCGTGTCCAACTCTTTGAGACCCCATGGACTGCAGCACTCCAGACTTCCCTGTCCTTCACTATCTCCTGGAGTTTGCTCAAACTCACATCCATTGAGTCACTGATGCCATCCAACCATCTCTTCCTCTGTCACCCCCTTCTCTTCCTGCCCTCAATCTTTCCCAGCATCAGGGTCTCTTAATGAGTCAACTCTTTGTATCAGGTGGTCAAAGTACTGGAGCTTCAGTTTCAGCATCAGGCCTTCCAATGAACGTTCAGTGTTGATTTCCCTTAAGATTGACTAGTTTGATCTCCTTGTAGTCCAAGGGACTCTTAAGAGTTTTCTCCAGCACTGCAATTGGAAAGCATCAATTCTTCGGTGCTCAGCTTTCTCTATAGTGATCTAATTTTGCTTGAAAGCCCCAATCAAAAACCATCTAACTGGTAAACTTTATCACAGCCCGAGGGAGGAAGTTCTTTCAGGAAACCAGCTTCCCCGTGGGAAGAGCAGTACCGTCCAGTAGAATCTTCTGTGATGGTGGGAATGCTCCAGGGCCACGCAGTCCAACAGGGTGACCACTGGCCACACATGGCTATGGAGCACTTGAAGGGTGGCCAGTGAGACTGAAGAGCTGAAAGTTTAAAATTAGTTTAAAATGTAAATGTGCACAGCCACGTATGGCTAGTGGCTGCCAACCTGAAGCACCACCAGCTAAATCAGAACTCACTAGTCCTCAGCTACAGAACACAGCTGCCCCTTCGAGCATGTGACTGACATCATGCCACGGGAGGGGAGGGGGGTCCTTGTCCACACTCATCTTAGAATAGAGGTTGGGCCACAAGTTGGTGGTGAGGGCTCCCCATTCCTCCTCTGGCTTCTCCTCCTCCATTGCTGGGCGGTCAATATAATGCCATGATACTGTCAGCTCCCAGTTCAAGGAGAAGGGAAGGGTGTTAAGACTGTAATTTTCTCTTTTAATAAATTACGGCTTTCATGTCTATGACGTCGATGAAGACACAGAAATCCTATGTAGAAAATCTCAGCTCCCTGTCTCTTCCTCTTCTTCTCCCTGCTGTTGTCTTTCTCCTCTTCTTCTTCTCTTCTTTCTTCCCTTCCTTCTCTTCTTTCTCCTCCTTCTCCCACCCCTCTCCCTGCTCCTCCTCCTCTTTCAGCAAGGTTACCACTCTGTCTTGCACCCAAGCAGATGGCTGTCCTGGCCTATCAGACAGAGAAAGCCATTTATGCCGGAGCGGCAGCCAGGGTGATATTTCTAAACACATCTCCCAACACAAAAGCATTTATCTTACCATCAGTTCAGCACTGCGGTTCAGGGAAAGATTTACAGTGACCAAGAACATAGGGCATCTTTTGTTACCCTAAAATGATAGGAGGGCCAAGATGTTCTTCAGCAGTCATTTTTAAAAAGACAAAACAAAAACCCTTCTGTGACATTTAGCTACCTGGGATTATATCCTTTCAGACCTTGCAAACCCAAGGTAAGCCTCTGCAACATCAGGAAGTGAGGACNTGGAGAATCCCATGGACAGAGGAGCCTGGCGGGCTACAGACCGTGGGATTGCCAAGGGTCAGACACAGCTGAGAGACTAACACTTTACCAAGTGCAACAGATATCAGAAACCCCAAATGAAAAGTTACAAAAGGAGAGCACTCAGCCCTCACTAAGCAACAGCCCATAAGTCTTTCCAGAAAGTGGCAACAGAAGCCCACTGCCGAGAAAAGAAACAGTTCAACTCTTCAGTCATATGAGCAAATTTGCAAATTCATACTGCTGCTCAAGATGTTCAAATAAAAAAATATTTTTGTGTCCTTTAAATAATTGATTTATTGTTGTTCATTGTTCACTCACTAAACCGTGTCCAACTCTTTGAGACCCCATGGACTGCAGCACTCCAGACTTCCCTGTCCTTCACTATCTCCTGGAGTTTGCTCAAACTCACATCCATTGAGTCACTGATGCCATCCAACCATCTCTTCCTCTGTCACCCCCTTCTCTTCCTGCCCTCAATCTTTCCCAGCATCAGGGTCTCTTAATGAGTCAACTCTTTGTATCAGGTGGTCAAAGTACTGGAGCTTCAGTTTCAGCATCAGGCCTTCCAATGAACGTTCAGTGTTGATTTCCCTTAAGATTGACTAGTTTGATCTCCTTGTAGTCCAAGGGACTCTTAAGAGTTTTCTCCAGCACTGCAATTGGAAAGCATCAATTCTTCGGTGCTCAGCTTTCTCTATGGTGATCTAATTTTGCTTGAAAGCCCCAATCAAAAACCATCTAACTGGTAAACTTTATCACAGCCCGAGGGAGGAAGTTCTTTCAGGAAACCAGCTTCCCCGTGGGAAGAGCAGTACCGTCCAGTAGAATCTTCTGTGATGGTGGGAATGCTCCAGGGCCACGCAGTCCAACAGGGTGACCACTGGCCACACATGGCTATGGAGCACTTGAAGGGTGGCCAGTGAGACTGAAGAGCTGAAAGTTTAAAATTAGTTTAAAATGTAAATGTGCACAGCCACGTATGGCTAGTGGCTGCCAACCTGAAGCACCACCAGCTAAATCAGAACTCACTAGTCCTCAGCTACAGAACACAGCTGCCCCTTCGAGCATGTGACTGACATCATGCCACGGGAGGGGAGGGGGGTCCTTGTCCACACTCATCTTAGAATAGAGGTTGGGCCACAAGTTGGTGGTGAGGGCTCCCCATTCCTCCTCTGGCTTCTCCTCCTCCATTGCTGGGCGGTCAATATAATGCCATGATACTGTCAGCTCCCAGTTCAAGGAGAAGGGAAGGGTGTTAAGATTGTAATTTTCTCTTTTAATAAATTACGGCTTTCATGTCTATGACGTCGATGAAGACACAGAAATCCTATGTAGAAAATCTCAGCTCTCTGTCTCTTCCTCTTCTTCTCCCTGCTGTTGTCTTTCTCCTCTTCTTCTTCTCTTCTTTCTTCCCTTCCTTCTCTTCTTTCTCCTCCTTCTCCCACCCCTCTCCCTGCTCCTCCTCCTCTTTCAGCAAGGTTACCACTCTGTCTTGCACCCAAGCAGATGGCTGTCCTGGCCTATCAGACAGAGAAAGCCATTTATGCCGGAGCGGCAGCCAGGGTGATATTTCTAAACACATCTCCCAACACAAAAGCATTTATCTTACCATCAGTTCAGCACTGCGGTTCAGGGAAAGATTTACAGTGACCAAGAACATAGGGCATCTTTTGTTACCCTAAAATGATAGGAGGGCCAAGATGCTCTTCAGCAATCATTTTTAAAAAGACAAAACAAAAACCCTTCTGTGACATTTAGCTACCTGGGATTATATCCTTTCAGACCTTGCAAACCCAAGGTAAGCCTCTGCAACATCAGGAAGTGAGGACTGTTTTCCTACTATGCTCTTAAGACCTAATCCATGCCTGCACCTTCTAATATATGTCATTTGGTATAACTTCTGGAATCTTTCATCTCCATTTTAACCCCTTTTCTTGCAAAAGTCTTTATGTGAATAACTCACAAAGCATTGTGAACTGAAAAAAAAGAAGCCACATTGTTTAAAAATCATTAACANTATGTCATTTGGTATAACTTCTGGAATCTTTCATCTCCATTTTAACCCCTTTTCTTGCAAAAGTCTTTATGTGAATAACTCACAAAGCATTGTGAACTGAAAAAAAAGAAGCCACATTGTTTAAAAATCATTAACAATGGCAGTCTTTTTTTAACGCAAACAAGAATTTTAAATGTGATCGGTTTTGTTAAAGTTATTTTAAATCAAAATGAAACTACAGGATGATAGCCACTGAAAGCATGTTATAGCCTGAAAATAAGCATAAACGGAAGATATAGATTGGAGTAGGAAACGGCAATCCACTCCAGTGTTCGTGTCTGAAAAACCTGATCGACAGAAGAGGCTGGTGGACTACAGTCCATGGGGTTGCAGAGAGTCAGCCACGACTGAGCAATTGAGCACATCAGGATATAAATATAAAATATTTGAGACAATGTGGACAGGACACTTTAAATAAACTTGCACAAAGTTGTTATGGGTTGACTCCTCATTTTCAGATGAGTGTCTATCTGTGCTGTTCCTGTGTCAGTTTTTACAAAGAAAGAATCAGTGGTGAGNGAGAATGGCCCGTCTCTGTCTCTATTGCCCCTGTGCTCCTGGTCCCTGGGTTGATCCCGGTAGTGAGGGTCTGATCTCCTTCACCAGTAGATTCCTTCATTCCTGGTTAAGTGTTTCCAGGGTAAGCCAGTATTTCTCAGCTACCTAAGTTTATGCTTAATGGTTTGGGGACAACAGCATCTTCTACTACTCCTCGGCTTCCACATTGCTTAACAGATATGTTCACTAGTACATGGAATCTTCTTGCTACCACCACCATCAACACTACTACCGCTATTGATAATAATAATAAACAAATAGCACTAATAAAATGTTCATTTCTTGCCAGAAACTCCCCTGAACATGTTATACTTAGGTATCAGCTTTATACCCATTTCATGGAGAAGTAAATCAAAATTTAAAAGACGTTAAGTGACCAACTTGGCAGAGTACATCTGAAATTTAAATCACACTGTCTGGCTCCAGAGACCATGTTATTTATCTCTATTCTATGATAATTCTCAAGAGTGAAATCTAATAATGAGTCCAGATAAATAACTAAAATTGTGAAGAATATAATTCTTTCCTTAAGAAAGCCCTTTGAATGGACCACTGATCATATATCCCCTTTCAAAATACCTTTATGCTTGGTATATTTCTTAATAGCATATGAATTCTAAAATAGATCTGTCAGTGGNATAACTAAAATTGTGAAGAATATAATTCTTTCCTTAAGAAAGCCCTTTGAATGGACCACTGATCATATATCCCCTTTCAAAATACCTTTATGCTTGGTATATTTCTTAATAGCATATGAATTCTAAAATAGATCTGTCAGTGAAACTTGATTGGATTTATAAATATGATCACTTCTCATCCCTGGTTAACATTTCCCATCCAAATTACCCCCTTGACTTCACATTTCACTACTGATACAAAAAAAAAGTGTGTTTTTAGCAAAAGGTTTTAAATTTTCATGGAAATCTTTTGAGAGAAAGGTTATTTAGCATTGATCTCCAAGGCAGGACCATGGGGTAGCCAGTCAAATGCCAACAGATGTAATTTCCTTATTTGAAAGATAAATTGTTTGAAATTGATGATGCTTTTCTGTTGACAGTATGTATGTCAATCATTATGACTATTTACTATCATTTCCATGCTGTATCTGCTCAAATATGGAAGCTTGTTGGTAACAATTAAGATGAGTCATTTTATAGAAGAAATATGCTTTACTGGTTAGTGTTTTCCTAAATTAGAAGCCTGATCATATTATCCTGCTTATTAGTAACTGCCCAAGAAGAATGTATGTAGTATATGAAATTCACTGCTGGGTTATATGTCTATATCTATCTATCTAGTAGCCTAAAGAAATATTAACAGGCAGTAGGATACTAGTATTCCTTTGAAATAAATCAATGATAAATATTAAGCAGCTTAAACCCAGAAACTTTGTTCAAACTACCCCAAAAGGTCCATTTATCATGTGAGTCACTCCCATATATACATTCCATACTGTCTAGGACTATAATTTCAAATGTATTTTTCAAACCATATTTATCACTACACTAAACGGTACTTTTTGTACCATGCTGATGCTGAAGTTGAAGCTCCAATACTTTGGCCACTGTGAAGAACAGACTGATTAGAAAAGACCCTGATGCTAGGAAAAATTGAAGACAGAGGAGAAGGGGACAACAGAGAATGAGATGGTTGGATGGCATCACCAACTCGATGGACATGAGTTTGAGCAAGCTCCAGGAGTTGATGATGGACAAAGAAGCCTGGCTTGCTGCAGTCCATGGGGTTGTAAAGAGTCAGACATGACTGAATGACTGAACTGAACTGAAATGGTACTTTAGTAACACTCTAGTAGCTTTTAACTTAAATGCTATTTTGATTAAAGGAAGAGTCAGCAAAGTGCAGCCTGTAGGCCAAACCCAACTCTCTACCTGCTTCTGTGTGACTCACACTCAGAGGGATTTTTCCAGATTTGCAATCAACTTGATGACAGGGAATGCTAATTTTGAATTCCAATTAAACCAAATGTTATCTCAAAAAATGTAATGTTCTTATTAGTAAGTGTAGTTGACAGAATAATGGTTCCCAAAGATGTTCACACCCTCATTCCCAGAACCTGTGAAAATGTCTCCTTACTTGGTAGAAGGGATTTGGCAGATGTTATTAAGGTTATGAACTGTTTGAATCATGTCCCGAGAAAGGTGCACACGTGTGTATGTGTGTGTGCGCGCGCGCGTGTGTGTGTGTGCGTGTGCGCGCATGTGTGTGTGTGCACACGTGCGCGCGTGTGTGTGTGTATGTGTGTGTTAGTTGTTCAGTCGAGTCCAACTCTTTGTGATCCCGTGGACTGCAGCCCACTAGGCCAGACAAGAATACTGGAGTGGGTTGCCATTCCCTCTCCAGGGGATCTTCCCAACCCAGGAACCAAAGTCTTGTCTCCTGCCCTGGTAGGTGAATTCTTTACCACTGAGCCACCAGGGAAGCCCCCCAAGGGTTGATGGCCACCCCCAGAAGCCAGAGGGAGACAGGGAAGGATTCTGCCTTGACTCTCAGAGGGAGCACGGGCCTGCTGACACACTGATTTGGGACTTTGAGCCTCTAGAACCGTGAGAGTATAAATTTTGGCTGTTTTAAGCCACCCGCTTTGCGATAATTCATTACCATAGCTCTAGGAAACTAACTCGTGGACATTGAGATGAAAGATCATCCTGAATTATCCAAATGGTCCAGAGAGAAACACAAGGAACCTTCAAAGTGAACAACCTCTCTGGGTTGTGGTGAGAGAAAAAATAAATGTGAGGCTGGAAGCAGGATGAGAAAGAAGCCATTTGCTGGCCTTGAAGACAGAGGACGGTAGACATAACCCAAGGAAGACAGGCAACCTCTATACTGGAAAAGACAAGGATGCTCCTTTTTCAGTGGAGCCTCTGGAAGGCACACCTTGGTTTTAGCCCAGTGAGATCTGTAATGTATTTCTGAACTCCACAATAGTAGGATAAAAAATTTACATTGCTTAAGCCAACTTTGTGATAATTTGCTACAATTATAATAGAAAAGTAATATATAAGACCTATAAAGTTGTACTCAGTTATAATTATTATTGTTATCAAATGAATGTCACCAAATTTTATGAAAATTGCTTATTTTTCTCTGATTTTTTTATCTCGGATCACAAAGCCTAAATGTTCTCTACTTGGAGCTTCACAAAGTTTGCTGATACCTTGTTTTGCTTTAGCAAGTTTCAAGTTTGTCAAAAAGCAAATAGACAGTCCTGATTTACAATGGTTTGACTTATAAGTTTTTGACTTCATGATGGTATGAAAGCAATATACATTCAATAGAAACTCTTCTGATTTTGAATTTTGATCTTTCTCTGGGTGAGTGACAGGCAATATGATCCTCTCTCTTGATGCTGGCCAGAGCCCTGGGTTCCCGGCACTCATATGATCACTAGAGGCGGAACCGGTACACTTCTAGTCATTCTGAACACAGACAACCATTCTGGTTTTCTCTTTCAGCAAACAAACCAATAAAGTGCACAAAACATTCAACGCTTTCTTATAAAATAGGCTTTAAGTTAGATGATTCATCTAACTGTGGGCTGAGGTAAGTGTTCTGAGCATGTCTAAGAGGCTCAGCTATGCTGGTCAGCACATTAGATGTAGCAGATGCATCTCTGACCTAGAATATTTTCAACTTAGAATAGGCTGATCGGGACATAATTCCACTGAGTTGAGAAAGGTCTATACTTAAAATGTAGATCTCCCATTTCTTAATATTTCTTGTTGAATAGTTTATTGAGGTTCAGAACCTTAATTAAACAGTTAATTGAGGTTCAAATTACAGAAGCAGATTTATTGTCTAATTGTAGCTCTCAAAAGGAATTTTTAAATAGTCACTCTATGACTATATTTGCTCAACTTTAAAATTCATTTGGGCAGTTTGGGGATGTGACACCATAGTGCATCTGGGACAGCAAACACGTGAGTCAAAGTCAGAAGGAGATGCTAGACAATGTGCAACAAAGGCAAGTCCTGACCCCCATTTCCAGAAGCATATGCAAGCCCACTGGTCCCAGAGAGATGGATAACACACCATTCCTACCAGTAGGTGGGTTGTAGCCTTAAGTCAATGTCACATGTTTCCTGGGAATGTCCAAGACTGCAATGTCCAAGTATATTCCTATTTGAAACATGACACTCACCTATTACTATGTCTAGAGTCCACCTCTCTATGAATTTCTTCAGAATTCAGAAATCCAAAACTAGGTCACCAATAAAGTTCAACAAAACACTCTTCTTCTTTGTTAGTCATTTGTTCAAAGAGATCAAAACCTATCCATCTTAATAACACCGTTCGGAGCTTGGTAGCCTCATTTTGAGGAGCTGATGGTTAAGACGACGTAAATGGATTGCTGAAGACAGGCTGAGTCAGGAAGAAAGGGGGTAAGCATTAGCAGGTTGTATCTGCTCTACAGACTAGTTAACCCTGCTTTTATTTGTGGGAAGATGGTCACTTAAAGAAAAGCATCTTTTGTTCAAGAATCACCAGTAGGTGTTGAGTGTCTACCAGGTGCTGGGAACAGAAAACCCAGACTTGCCCCTGCTCCTCCATGAGCTCAGTGGCTCGCCGTCAGAATAGGAGGTGGCTTTGACTTTTTCTTCTTCCTTCCTCACCGCACCCCACCACACTCAGTCTCACCCCACAAGAGCTGGAGTGTGTGCCCTTGAGCAGAGAGCTGGCACAAGCAGGGATGCCCTCACCCACCACGAGAGAGACCAAGAAACAGAGCAGAGAAGTCACGCCTGGCCTTCAGAGTCCGGGAGACGGAGGTTCAAATCCACTCCCCTCAGTCGCTACGTGATGGTGGGAAAAGAGCATGACAGAGGTGGCCCCAGTTCTCTAGAGCTCAGATCCCAGATCACGAGCACAGACGCCCTTCAGGGGCTGCTGGGAGGGCTGAGAAGGCACGCAAACGCTTAGCAGTTCTTTGCACAGTTCTGTAGGACTCCTGTTCACCAGTGAGGCTTCTGTCCAAAACGGCTCAGGAAAGGAGCTCGTGTTACACGTGTAGGCATCTTGAAGGTACCTGTGGAGGAACTGTCCCAGGATGATGGAGACGTGCAAGAGGACACCATGAGACATCGGGCAACCTGGGGCAAAGGCGAAGTCACGGCTGTTGTTCAGTTGCTCAGTCGCATCTCATTCTTTGTGACCCCGAGGACTGTAGCCCGCCAGGCTCCTCTGTCCATGGGATTTCCCAGGCAAAAATACACTGGAGCGGGCAGCCATTTCCTCCTCCAGGGGATCTTCCCAACTCAGGGGCTGAACTGGAGTCTCTCATACTGGCAGGGGAATTCTTTACTGCTGAGTCACCAGAGAAGCCCACACAGAGCTTACTAATCCAAGTTTAGTACAAGGATCTCGACAACTTTAAATTGAGGGGTGAATAAAACGGTGAGAAAAGATGTGCGGAAGAAAAGAGAAAAAGTAAAAGGGAGAGGGGCCAATAAAGACAGGCAGGGGTCACAGAGACATGTGTCACTAATTACCCAAAGCTTGTCATCAAGCCATCTAGGCTCACATACAGGGAGCAGCTGGGCCATGCTAATCACAGCTCTAAATCTCTAAGATTGAAATGATTTGTTGTTTTTTTTTTAAGGTAGAGTGGTGATAGATGATAAACGAGGTAAGAAGATGCTTTAGACAGTTTTCAAAATGAGATGATAAATGGTTAGTAAATATGAGCAAAACAAATGGCCCATCGTCTGTTAATAGCACAAATTAAATCAATATGATGCAGAGGCTTAAAAAGGAGAATCTCGGTGCAGTTGAAGACACAGTGAATAGACACATTCAGATATCGCCAACAGAAGCATACATTGGGATAAGAGTTTGAAAAGCCATTTGGTGATATTTATAAAATTAGACTTTGCCTATCTTTTGACTTATTAACCCTCTTTAGAAACTCTCATAAGGTAGTTAATTATTAATAAAAGATGATACGCCAAAAGGCCCACAAAAAAAGTGATGGACAGAAGTGAGAAACTGGAAGCCCCCCAACTGTTCAATATTAACAGGATGTTTTAAAAAGACAGGGTATATCCATATGGTGGAATACTTTGTAGCCATTAAAAATGAAGGGTTTTCAATAACATGGGGAAATTTAATAACATTAAAAATGTCAACTAAAGAAAGCATATGTTCTCACAAAAGCTAAGATTTTATTAAGAAAAATACACTGAAATTACTATTGCTGGAATTATAAACGCACATTTCCTGATTCTTCCTATTTTTTTTCCAAATTTTCTACGCGCACACCCATTATCTTTCAGCTCAGAAAGGACATAAAGCTAGTAATTACCATAACAAGGAAAACAAAGGATAAAAGGGAGCAGGGGTCCTCGGTTTCCTTTCATGATTCTGACACCTTATGTCTCTGAGAAGAAAATGTTCAGTGGAAAAGTAATTTTATTAATTGATTTCAGAAAGGCCATGAGATGGTGAGGAGAGAATTTAAGAGGTAGCAACAAATTCCTGAAGATGGAGCTATTTCTAGGAGAAGAAAACTTTCTAAACCTCTCTTCAAACTCTATGCCTCTTAATGTGGCATTTTTCATTTTCATTTTGTAGGCCTATTTTAACTGAATAGTTACTTAACAGATGTATTCTAAAGCTTTAGAATACATCCAGGCTATGCTTACTTTCAAGATGCTTCTTAAACTCATTCCATGTGTAATAAAATTTTTTAGAAGTTAGGGGCAGAAAAGATTTTCTCTCCTTAAAAGTCTTTGGGGTTTCATTGCATTTGACTATAAAAACTTTGGTCTCAACTTCCAGGAAGTTAAGAACAAAATTTTAAACTGTGGTCCTTTAACATTTTCAGCAGAGAACTTTCAGAATTTTTTTCTCCTTATCTTCTTTCTCTATTACTTGAATTTTGTATTTTAACATGAATTAAAGAACCCATCCATGAACTCCCTGATGTTCAAGCTGGTTTTAGAAAAGGCAGAGGAACCAGAGATCATTGCCAACATCTGCTGGATCATGGAAAAAGCAAGAGAGTTCCAGAAAAACATCTATTTCTGCTTTATTGACTATGCCAAAGCCTTTGACTGTGTGGATCACAATCAACTCTGGAAAATTCTGAAAGAGATGGGAATACCAGACCACCTAACCTGCCTCTTGAGCAATCTGTATACAAGCCAGGAAACAAAAGTTAGAACTGGACATAGAACAACAGACTGGTTTCAAACAGGAAAAGGAGTACGTCAAGGCTGTATACTGTCACCCTGCTTATTTAACTTCTATGCAGAGTACATCATGAGAAACGCTGG
>SJYW01002079.1:220445-233027 GCA_006410735.1 Raphicerus campestris | reverse complement strand
TGAAGGAGATCAGCCCTGGGATTTCTTTGGAAGGAATGATGCTGAAGTGGAAACTCCAGTACTTCGGCCACCTCATGCGAAGAGTTGACTCATTGGAAAAGACTCTGATGCTGGGAGGGATTGCAGGCAGGAGGAGAAAGGGACAACCGAGGATGAGATGGCTGGATGGCATCACTGACTCGATGGACGTGAGTCAGTGAATTCTTGGAGTTGGTGATGGGCAGGGAGGCCTAGTGTGCTGCCAATTCATTGGATCGCAAAGAGTCGGACATGACTGAGAGACTGAACTGAACTGAACATCATATAAGTGACATTTATCTTTCTCTGACTTTACTTAGTATGATAATCTCTAGGTCCAACCATGTTACTGCAAATGGCATTATTTCATTCTTTTTCATGGCTGAATCGTATTCCATAACATTATATATTTTTAAATGAAATAATAACAGTACAGTAACCAGAGCAATAATAATGATTTAACTAGATGTATTATAATAATCATTTCACAATATGTTCATATATAAACATAATGTTATACACCAGAATCTAATATAATGTCATGTCAATTACATCTCAGTAAAAATGTATATGTAGCAATAATAAGAATGATTTTGATAATGAAAAACCATATCCATGCAGAGTAAGAAATTTAAAGATTTCCTTATGAGTTAATATATTAATATCTTTCCTAGATAATTCAATTTTTATCCAAAAATGAGTTTAAATTTTATTTAGTGAAAGGTACTTGGGGTCTGAAAGCAGAGCACTTGCAACCAGAGCTGGATCTCCCATGTTCATGAAATGAACAAGTCACTCGACTCCTGTCAGCTCTTGCATGGAAATGATACGGTCCCTGGCATCTTATCCTGACAATATGAGACAATATATATAGAAGTGAATATAGGTTGTGAAGCTATTATTTTAATTCCTTCACAATAAAGAAGGTGGAGAACTTTGGCAGGGTTTCTTCACTCAGTAAACATGCTGTATTTTTTCAAATGAAGGAAAGATTAAAAGTAAACTTTGTTGACCCACTCTGGAAAAGTTCTTAGCCTGGACACATTATGATGAATACAGCCTCAAGAATTTACCAGTTTTAGCATGAGGTGGCACAATGGTAAAGAATCCACCGACCATGCAAAAGATGCCAGAGATGCAGGTTTGATCCCTGGGTCAGGAAGAGCCCTTGAAGAAGGAAATGGCAACCCACTCCACTATTCTTGCCTGGGTAATTCCTTGGATAGAGGAGCCTGGTGGGAGAGAGTAACCTGGCAGGCTACGGTCCACGGGGTTGCAGAGAGCTGCACACGACTGAGCACGCATGCATGCGTGCAATTCTTCTCCAGGTAAAAGGAAATGTGATTCAGGAAGTACAGCTGATAGTTTACAAAACAGAGAGACCACAGCTACTGTAATAGTGAATGGGACATTGCCATTAATAAGCTTAAAATATCCCTGAGTAACATAAACATTATTTTGCCTAAACAACTCACTGGGGACGACAGGTTAGGACACCTATGCACTTCATTACAGAATGGTACAGTGTTTTGCAGACTTCAGTATAAAGGATGTGTTAGCTGCTCAGTCATGTCAAACTCTTTGCAACCCTGTGGACTTAGCCCAAAAGGCTCCTCTGTCTGTGGGATTCTCCAGGCAAGAATACTGAAGTGGGTAGCCATTTCCTTCTCCAGAGGATCTTCGCGACCCAGGGGCTGAACCCAGGTCTCTTATACTACAGGTGTTCTTTCCCATCTGAACTACCAGGGAAGCCCTGTAAGTAAAGTAAATAAGCTCTTTAAAGATCCTCTCATTAACTGTAAAATGTTAGCAAATTGTCTTTGAACAATATTAATATATAAAACTATGTATAATCTCCCTGCTCTATCCTAATGGCTTGTTTACAACTGCAAAGCTAAAATTAATTTATAAGTTACAAGCAAAGAAAACTACCAAAATAGTATGAAAAACAGTAAGATTAATGTGAAGGACTACGTCGTTCACTGAAACAATGGCTCTCAGTATGAACGTGACGGTACCCATGCGCAAAGTCTGACATGTTCAGAAACACAATTTTCTTAATGTTTTTCTCTATTCAAAATTCTGTGACATCCGCAGTGGTGTGGTGCATGCCTGAGTTATAGATGCGGCGCATACACAGGCACATACAGTCTGCATGTGCACACAGGTCACGTGCAGCACACACTGCAGTCATATACGCAGCACACGCGGAACACACGCAGCTACAAGCCTGGCTGCGTGTGGAGGACAACTCGAGTCTTTCCCATTAAATCCTGGACACAGAAACAGCACCCCTCACGCTAATCATGATCAAGCCAACAGCAAGTATAGGGACAGAAACTGCAGGGCCATAAGGAGCCCCAGAAAATCTGGAACACGCTTCTCTTATTTTCTCTAGACCAACAGACATGAGTCTGAGCAAGCTCCAGGAGTTGGTGACGGACAGGGAAGGCTTGCGTGCTGCAGTCCATGGGCTCACAGAGTCAGACACGACTGAGCGACTGAACAGCAGCAACAATAGAAATGGAATTACAAAACTGATCATTTTCTTGAGGAACACACGGACACTGGGAAAATGTTTATATAGCCCCATCTGAGAAACTCTGGCATCTACGTCATGTCCTTAGCTGCTCAGTCCTGTCCGACTCTCTGTGACCCCACGGGTTGTAGCCTGCCACACCTCTGTCCATGGGATACTCCAGGCCAGAATACTGGAGTGGGTTGCCATGCCCTCCTTCAAGGGATCGTCCCAACCCAGGGATCAAACCCAGGTCTCCAGCAATGCAGGCGGATTCTTCACTGTCTCAGCCACCATGAATTAAGTCTAAATACCTTGTGAAGTTTTTTATGAAATAGAATTCTAGAATTCCTGATTTGAATAGAACTGTCAGGGGGCCAGGTCCAGCCAGATCTGACAAATTGATTTTGTTGCTGACTCAGGCCAACAACATCAGCAGCAGCTCTCCTGGGCTGGGCGTTCTGGCATCTGATTTAGTCTAGTCTCCATTCTCATCCATTATCCTCTTCTCTTTCCTACCTTCTTTTCTCCTCTTTTCCACCTTCATGCCCTGTCCTTGATCTTCTTAAATACTACCCTCACAGGGGACAGGTAAGACAGACATACCAGTGAAATAGACTTGCTTTCATCTCGAAAACCCATAAAACAGCTTCTCTGTGGAAGGAAAGCCTCACTTACAGTTGTTTACAGGGCTAGAAATTGCAAACTCCCGGCAAATATTTAAGATTGAGGCCTTTTCCTTTGTTGTTCATAGTTTTGTCACCAAGTCATGTCTAACTCTTTGCGACCCCATGGACTGTAGCCCACCAGGCTCCTCTGTCCATGGGATTTCTCAGGCAAGAATACTGGAGTGGGTTGCCATGCNCAGCTACATTTGGAGGGTGTCACTGCAACTCCAAACATTGCTGACAACTTGAAGATGTGGGAAGATACAAACAAGAGCATCGAGAGGACCACACGTTTAAAAAAAAAAAAAAAAAGGACTAATGCCGTCTTTATCACGAGTCCCCTCAGAAAAGTTTAAAATGCAAATGCTAAAACTTTTGACCTAGTAGGTAATCTCTCCATCATAGTAAATGGTACCTTTACTATGGTACCACTCACCAGGTACCCTGGAATCCATCTTCACTTGAAGATCCCTTAGCTGGACAAGCATAGAGGATATGGAGACAGCTGGGAGAGAATAAACAAACACACCTAATGGACGAATAAGCTGTATTAGCGAGTATATACAGTTCACAGAAAAAGAAGAGATGACGACTAATGGAATATACTCACAGACACGCACAGAGCAGCCACCATCTTCTTCATATCCCCCCCAAAAAAGATTTATATCCTTTCAAAAGATTTAGCTTATTCCTTAAGAATAGGATTTGGATGCAGAACAGTCTCTGAGGTGTAAGACCAGGAACTTACATTCTCTCTTTTTTTGTATCACTGAACATCCTTTCTAGGGCAGATATTGAAATGTCTTGAACACACGCATCTGATTCTTTGGCAAGAGTTTAGATAGTCTCAATCTTGGATAGTCCAATCTCAGATAGTCTCCGATAGTTCGGATAGTCTCAGTCTCAATCTCGGATAATCTCAGTCTCGGATAGTCCAGAGCTCCAGTGATGAGCAACTGAGCAGGATTCTTATGATAAAGTGGAGACGAGAGTGGGGAAAGTGTTTGAACAAATATTAACCTGGCACAGCTGTGATCCTGAAGCAGTAGAGAATGGTGAGAGACAAAAAGTGCAGAAGGGATTTGAGTTACTGGAGAGGAACACTTTGCTGTGTCTGTCACTGATGACACGTAATATGACCAGCTGTGCTCCTCTAAGCCAAAGCACCAGGACAAGTTACCGTGGTCCCCGTAACACACCGCTGGTCCAAAGAGCCTGTCAGCGTGCCAACACTGACCAGCAGGGGAANTCGCTGTGTCTGTCACTGATGACATGTAATATGACCAGCTGTGCTCCTCTAAGCCAAAGCACCAGGACAAGTTACCATGGTCCCCGTAACACACCGCTGGTCCAAAGAGCCTGTCAGTGTGCCAACACTGACCAGCAGGGGAAGGAAGTGGATAGCATTTGTTCTCATTCACCTTACAAGGAAAGGAGTCTCATTCGCAAGAGGCCAGGTTATGATGCTTCACAGAAGAGTCTGGGAACATGGTAAGTGGGAAAGGTGACCAGGAGGCAGACAGAGAAATCGCAAGCATTTGTGCACCCCACTGGTCTGTAGTTAATTTTACCTGAAAAACACTTTTTACACCAGGTGATATTCTACTGCGTTGGGAAAAAATCCTTTTTAGGATGAGAATTAAACTTTCTCATCCAAGCAGTATGGCTGCTGCTGACACGACAGTCTTCTTGGAGTGGGCAAACTCGGCTTAGAAAAGGTCTGACCTTGGTGTTTTAGAGTTATTGTTTTCCACTTCTGACCTTGGTGTTTTAGAGTTATTGTTTTCCAAAACATTTGCAGAGAAGTGCAAGCCTTAAGCAGCAGACAGTTTGGCCAAATCTGCATTTCTAAACGTGCGGCTTTACTCTGACCACCAGCTGCAAAAGGGCTCAGAGTCAGGATATCTCAAAGCTGATCATTTTATTTCAAGCTCTTTCCCAAATTCTCTGAGAGGTGGAGACTGTGGAAAGGGGTTAATGGGCCTCTTTATCAGACCTCTGGGGGCAGTACTGACCCAAACATTTTAGCAGGCCGCCACTGAAATCCCTTCAGTCTCACCCTGGATAACTAACAACTTCAGCATCTCCTTAAAGGTGTGCAAGACCGAGCCGGAGCCCCATTTCAAGACGGTTATGATGACATGCAGCCAAAGTGATCCAGAGCCTGGGGCGAATCCTACTTCACTTTGACATTGTGAAAGGCCTTGTGTTTTCCCTTTGTTCTGACAGCACTATATTTGCTTACGGAATTACATTTTGCTTAAACAAACACCACAACAAATCAGTTTGCATTTCGCGAAATGATTGTTGTATGGGTCAACAACTAATGAGATGACGCAGCTCCCCAGAAGGACAGGGTGGTGATGAAAGAGAATCTGCTTCTTAAAGTCATGTTTGCAAATCTCAAATCGGATAGGGGCATAATTTTCAGAATAAAACTTGGAGAGGGCAAACTCGGCTGGAATAACTCTAGGAAAATAAAGCAGCTAGGTCATTGCCTCTGGAGAGAAGCATTGGATGGCTCTCCTCTCTTCCCACGTGCTTTTTACAATTCAGTATCAACAGTATGTATCTATTATCTCTTTGAAAATAGATGAGATAATTCATCGATTTTAATAAAAAATGAGACCAGTGAGAGGACAGGAGTGGAATTAAATCATATGTATTATAATTGAAATCTAAAAATCTCCAAACTATGATACTTATTTTAATAAAATCTATTGAACAGTTCATTTATTTTAAACACTTTTCTGCTTTGCTTTTAAGTATATTTCATGGAGTCTAATTTTTTCTTGTGGAACTGGGTTGCAATGCCTTTTCCCCCCAATTAACACAAGTATTGACACCAATTTGCATGAAGGCAAACACAATTTAACTCAATGAGCCCATCTGCCCCTCCTCCCATTAAAGGCTGACTGTACAACTGGAAACAACAGCTAATCAAAGCTTAATTGTTACCTACCGTGCACTTCTCACTTTATTAGATAAGTGGCTACTGTTGGAACAACTAGCTTGACTATGCTCAGTGGAAAGGACTAGCAACCAGGTCCCGCCAATGGGTAAGGTCTTCACTCTGGCAGAACGTGGACTTCCACTGTGGCTCCAATTACAACTTTTAGTTAGAACAGGGCAAACTGATTCTGCAGCAACAAAAACCAAAAGAGTAACAATAACCAAAAGAGTGATGCATTCCGTCACGTTCCATAGGGTGAGGAAAGGTTGGGAGGTGGGCAGTCTGACCTGCTTCTGCCCAGCTTATCTCACAGCCTTAAGGTTGTCCAAACAGCTTTTGCTTAACCCACTTAGTTGCACCTCCCTAGGAGGCATGCACTCTCACCTCCTGCCTCCCCTCTCCTCTCGGACACCTCAGGTAAGATTTGGGCTGGATGAAGTGAACACTCTCACCACCTCCCTGGACCACACCTCACCTTACTGGTCAGGAAAGCATAGGAATAGAGTAGGTCAATTTTGCCTTTCGGGGAAAAGATTGATGCAAATCAGATTGGAAGTATCACCTTCTCCACAGACAGACACACCAGCCCCATCCTGAAGATGGTAACAGGATGGCTTCCTTCCCTTCTGCTTATGAAGCAGCAGAAACTGAGGGAAGAAGGGCTCTGTCGTGGGGTGTTGGTGTTTGTGTATGTGTGCACGCACATGCATGGGCGTTAACTCAAGCAAGTTATTTAATCTCTATGAGCCTTGGTGTTTCCATCTGTGGAATGGGGATGATTTCTCAGGGTGACCTTATAAGACTGATGGAAGGAATAAATGAGGTGATGCCTGTGACATGCTTAATAGAAAGCAAGGCACAAAAAATAAAAACCCTCCATAGTAACTATCACTGTTGTTCATGAAAAGTACTAGACGTTTGGCATACAGACTTTAGACATTGCATATGTAAAGCACGTTGTACTTTGGGTGATACGAGGTATATTGTATGATCTCTGATCTCAGGATGCCTTCCAAAGTCAGAGGGGAAGAAATTTTTGGCACAGGAAGAAACTGGTGCCCTGGACTTCATAAGAAAGAGTCCCCCAGAGTTGGGGACCTGGATTAGAAAGGGTACAAAATGTCCAGAAAGGGAGAGAGACATGGCAACATATCACCATCTCCCAAGTCAGGGTTGAGAGACCAAAGGAAACCTTCTGGAAAGAACTGCCTAAATTTCTATTATAATTCAGTTCTGCAAAAGGCTGAAGGAGAACATCTGAGATGGGAAGTGGGGAGTGGGTCCAGGGCCAGCAGTGACTAGTACACTCAGGTTTGAGGCAGTGAGGATTATCACCCACCCAACTGTCCCACTGGACATACAAGGACCTTGCCCTTGGACTTTGCTTCCACCAGAAAGCAACGAACCTACCAGTGGCTGCTACAAGGGTCACAGTGTAAACATTTGGTGTGGGAATGAAACTCTAAAGCGTTCAACTAACTCACCCCAGAAAAACGTCAACACCCACACACTCCTACACATGAACAGAGAGTGCTTCATTTTTCAAAAAGGATGTTGCTAGGTCTAAAGAACTGTTAGTATTTGCTATAATTTGGGTAAATATGGAAGAAATATTTGGGCCACTGTCTTATCTTAAATCACACGACTACCTACCTGTCAGAGATTCATGACAAGCTGTATCTGATAGAATGCTCAGGCATAGCTCTTCCCCCAACACTTTAGATTTCACATTTTCTCGATTCAGTTAACGTGACCGCTTCTAAGAAGCCCTCTGATGCCTCTAAGTCTCTAACTCAGGAAAACTGTCAGAAGACAGTCATCAAAGAAAGGCATATTTGAAAGTAAGTGATTGACCTCTTTCCAGACTAACAGGATTATCCCCCAAATGGTGGAAAGCAGGCTCCAAATTGTTTTAACAACTCTTCCAACAAAATAGAAAGTGGAAGAGAGAGAGAAAGGGAGGGGGAAATCAAAACATCTGAGAAGCATTTAGATGGGAAAAATAGCAAAGCATTTAAACAATTTTTGCATCATATGTTAAGAAAGAAAGGAGAATCCATTTTTATAAAATTTAAATAGTGTTTATGGTCTTAGAGCCCATAATGAATATTTTGACGGTGAGAATCAAGTTGATATAAGGCTTGTAAAAACGTTTGTGCTACAAGAATATGTGAAATCACGTAGCCCAAACCATGCATTTTTCTAATTACCATGGTGAAGTTCAGAGAGGTTGAATGACCTGCCTGTAGCCACCCAGTCAATTGGCCATTGTTCTTACCCAGTGATAGGGAGCTGGTTCTTCTATCAGGATGACTTTCCACCCAACTGCGGTAACTCAAAAAATCTACAGATTATAGAGTTAACAAAATTTTCCTTGGTGGGATTGTGCCTTTCGGTTTACAGAGAAGAAACTGTGCTTTTCTGCTGCTTTCCCTAGGAACTCTCGCTTCATTAAAACATTCATTGCCAAGATAAGTTTCAAGGTTAAGACAGCATTCAAAACACACAAAAGTCGTCCCTCCTGGTGCAGCTGAGTCAACATGCAGCCATGGAGAAGCGGTGCGAGTGGCAAGTCAGCAGCGAAAAGATGCAGTCGTGGCGCTCACACCCATTCTCCTTCTGAGCCATCTAAGGCGCAACCAGAAACAGTGCTGGCAGTGCCAGGAGACCCTGGAACGTGCTAAGACACAAATCAAATGTCACTCATGAAAACAAATGTCTGGATATGCCGAAGTGTCTGCGTGGTCTGTGCTGTCTGTGTTGTTAAAACCTTATTTCCTAATCCTCATCTCCTTGGAGTTAGAGTACACGGCACCATTCTTCCATAAAAACAGTAATTAAAGACTTCTTAAAAATATACATATTAGCAGCATACACACTCCTATCAGTTTATCTTGTGACTATCATAAATATCGTGCACACAACAGATGGAAATGGCATAAACAACAAAATTTTGCATTATTCATAAGCTACGCAGTTAGCTTTTCCCCAGGCTCCATGCTACTGAGGATTACGTGTATATATTTATATGTTCTCTTTAACAACAACATGGTTCTTAATGGAAGCATTTTAATTGGGGGATTATCAAATTCTTAAATTTGAGTATCCTGCACACTCGAGTTTATCCTACCTTCAAACCAGAATGAAAACAGCTAATCCAAAAGACAAAATATCTGGGACTCATTAGGAAAACATCAAGGAGAGTATTTATTAAGGCTGGACCATATGTGCCTGAAGGAGACCACCTGCAATACGAGAGACCTGGGTTCAATCCCTGGGTCAGGAAGATCCCCTGGAGGAAGAAATGGCAACCCCCTCCAGCATTCTTCCCGGGAGAACCCCATGGACAGAGGAGCATGGCGGGCTACAGTCCGTGGAGCCGCCAAGAATCAGACACGATTTAGCAACTAAGTCGTGTACCACCTAGCACCATCTTAGTCGTGCACAGACATAGCAACTGCAACAACATATTTTCAGCAGAGGTCCTCGTGTTGAATACAAATATTTCATACAAGAAACACCAAAAAGAGATAGCATCAAAAATAACCACAACGAGTCAGATAAGCCCACTGTATCATTTCCACCCAAAACAGAGTGATTTTTAAGCTGTTTTCTGCAGAACCACACTCTAGAAGTGCAAGTTAATGAATAGGTGTTTCACAGTGAGTTTCCTGAGAACAGTCTTGAGAGTCAAGTGGTGCTTGAGAGGTTCTCCCAGGAATATGCCTCCAACAATGTGAGAAAGGCAGGATCAAGCAGCAGAAAAAGTGAGCCCTCGGAACCTCAGGGGGCTCTGGGGCTGGGATGACCCTGAAGATCTGTCCCCAGCTGACAGCAGACTCTGTATCTCTGTATCACTGATGGCGCAGTGCTAAAGGATCTGCCTTCAATGCAAGAGACCTGGGTTTGATCCCTGGGTCGGGAAGATCCCCTGGAGAAGGGAAGGGCTACCCACTCCAGTATTCTTGCTTGGAGAAGTCTACAGACAGAGGAGCCTGGCTGGCTACAGTCCATGAATGGCAAAGAGTCAGACAACTGAGCAACTAACACTTTCACGTTCACTCTCTGTACCAGCCAGCCACTGGTGGTAGCTTGGCAGGCAGTTCCTGGCAGCCACAATTCCCCATGAACAATAAGCCACTGATGGTCCATGTTGCCAATGGCACTTCTGATTTGAACGATCTAGGACGAACAGTACAGTATTGCCTTCAAAAGGGATTTTTCATTGTAGGAAGCACCTCCAAGTCAGATTTCAAACCATAGAAGCCTTGATTTGGACTTTTAAGACCTCAGATACTCTGGAAGGGTGCCTAGGCAATGAAAAAGAAGCATCTACTAAATAAGAAAGAATTAAAATTTTAAAAAAATTCAGCATGGGGAAGAGAAGGACGAAGAAATCTTTCTACCAGTTTATTCATATGAACAAGTATTCTCAGCACTTAAAGCTATAAAAATTAAAATAGTGTTGACTCTGGAGCTTTTCTCATTCTAGAAATAAATAATACTCACCCCAGATACAGGCTTCCCTGGTGGCTCAGAGGTTAAAGCGTCTGCCTCCAATGCGGGAGACCCGGGTTTGATTCCTGGGTGGGGAAGATCCCCTAGAGAAGCAAATGGCAATCCACTCCAATATTCTTGCCTGGAGAATCCCATGGACGGAGAAGCCTAGCAGGCTACAGTCTAAGGGGTCGCAAAGAGTCGGACACGACTGAGTACCTTCACCTTCACCTTCACCCTTCACCCCAGATACAAGATCTAGCAGATTTTTTTTAAAGCTCCCTCCGTTTCATTGGCATGCATGCATGCTAAGTCGCTTCAGTCGTGTTCAACTCTTTACGATCCTACAGACTGTAGCACTCCAGTCTCCTCTATCTATGGGATTCTCCAGGCAAGAATACTGGAGTGGTGCCATGCCCTCCTCCAGGGGATCTTCCCAACACAGGGACTGAGCCCACGTCTCTTATGTCTCCTGCACTGGCAGGCGGTTCTTTACCTCTGGTGCCACCTGGGAAAACCTCAGTGGCATGCATTCTAACATAATTTTAGTTTTTATGTTTATTAAGCATAAAATTATAAATTACATTGCTTTGAACAATGATTCTAATAAAAATTCAATTTAGAAAATAACATTTTTAAGTCATATAAATATTTTTATTACAGAGATGTGAAAGAATGAGTCACAAAAGGTTTTGAGGAATAAACCTATTACTTTAAGTTCTGCAAGGGAAGTTTAAGTGAAAATACAAGTTCATGGAGGAAAGGAAATGATGGAAATTTTCCAAACATCAAAGAAGAGCTTGCTTATGTACTTTCAAAAGGGAAAATGCAGGGACTTCCTTGGTGGTCCCGTGGTTAAGACTCCACCTTGCAATGCAGTGATCCCTGGCCAGAGAACTAAGATCCCGCATGCCCTGAGGCAGCTAAGCCTGAGTGCCACAACTATCGAGCCCAGGCACCACAATAAAAAGATCCCCTGTGATCCCACCAAGATCCCACCACAGACAAATAGGAAATACATACATATTTTTAAAAGAGAAACTTAAAAAATTAAAATCCAAAATGGAAAACGGTGACTAAAAAATGATTGTACTTTCCAGATGCGATTGTGACTCAAAAGAGAGACGTTATACTTTGATTTTTAAAATACTGAAAATACACTAAAAATCACATACTTTGCAACAATGATGTAAAATTTAGGCTTCATTGTGAAATGTGCAAGGAACAGACAGTTTCTAAGCTTTCTAGGGGTGAGAATGAGCAGGCAAAAGAGTTTAAGGAGCCTATATTTGAAAGTCTCTCCCAACACTTAACTACTCATAATTATAAACTGTGAGCTGAAACTATTGCTCTTGGAGCACCTCAGAACCACCAACGGAAACATGTTTCATTAAATTTCAAGGAATTATTTTAAGAGTTTCTTATTCAGCACAGCAAAGGCGACCACATCCAAACCAATCTAGGAGAGATTGTCACTGGATAATGAGGCTTTGCACAGGAGAGAAAAATCCAACTGAGGGAAATTGAGGGCCAAATTGGTACCCTGCATTGAGTCGGACTGGAAACCCAGTTTTTTTGTATTTTGGTTTTTTTTCCTAATAGGTAACTCATGCCTTGGGAAGGGGAGAATGTCTTGGGACACAGGCCAGACCCCTAAGTGGCAGCACCAGGAGGAAATGCAGCCGCCGCCGCAGCACTGCCTTTTTATTTTTTCTTACTGTCTTTACTCCCTTCATCTTTTCCTTCTTCTTCCATCTCCTCCTTCTCTTCCTCCCTTCCTCTCTCTCTCTCTGTCTCTCTCTATATATATATCAGCAAGAAAAAGAGGAACGTTTATGATTATAATGAAAAACCAAGCAACATAAAAACCATTCACTATTTTGCCAAGATGAAAGAATGGTCAACACAGCTTTATAGGAAAAAAAGGG
>SJYW01002079.1:187188-218514 GCA_006410735.1 Raphicerus campestris | reverse complement strand
AAGTATTCTCAGCACTTAAAGCTATAAAAATTAAAATAGTGTTGACTCTGGAGCTTTTCTCATTCTAGAAATAAATAATACTCACCCCAGATACAGGCTTCCCTGGTGGCTCAGAGGTTAAAGCGTCTGCCTCCAATGCGGGAGACCCGGGTTTGATTCCTGGGTGGGGAAGATCCCCTAGAGAAGCAAATGGCAATCCACTCCAATATTCTTGCCTGGAGAATCCCATGGACGGAGAAGCCTAGCAGGTTACAGTCTAAGGGGTCGCAAAGAGTCGGACACGACTGAGTACCTTCACCTTCACCTTCACCCTTCACCCCAGATACAAGATCTAGCAGATTTTTTTAAAGCTCCCTCCGTTTCATTGGCATGCATGCATGCTAAGTCGCTTCAGTCGTGTTCAACTCTTTACGATCCTACAGACTGTAGCACTCCAGTCTCCTCTATCTATGGGATTCTCCAGGCAAGAATACTGGAGTGGTGCCATGCCCTCCTCCAGGGGATCTTCCCAACACAGGGACTGAGCCCACGTCTCTTATGTCTCCTGCACTGGCAGGCGGTTCTTTACCTCTGGTGCCACCTGGGAAAACCTCAGTGGCATGCATTCTAACATAATTTTAGTTTTTATGTTTATTAAGCATAAAATTATAAATTACATTGCTTTGAACAATGATTCTAATAAAAATTCAATTTAGAAAATAACATTTTTAAGTCATATAAATATTTTTATTACAGAGATGTGAAAGAATGAGTCACAAAAGGTTTTGAGGAATAAACCTATTACTTTAAGTTCTGCAAGGGAAGTTTAAGTGAAAATACAAGTTCATGGAGGAAAGGAAATGATGGAAATTTTCCAAACATCAAAGAAGAGCTTGCTTATGTACTTTCAAAAGGGAAAATGCAGGGACTTCCTTGGTGGTCCCGTGGTTAAGACTCCACCTTGCAATGCAGTGATCCCTGGCCAGAGAACTAAGATCCCGCATGCCCTGAGGCAGCTAAGCCTGAGTGCCACAACTATCGAGCCCAGGCACCACAATAAAAAGATCCCCTATGATCCCACCAAGATCCCACCACAGACAAATAGGAAATACATACATATTTTTAAAAGAGAAACTTAAAAAATTAAAATCCAAAATGGAAAACGGTGACTAAAAAATGATTGTACTTTCCAGATGCGATTGTGACTCAAAAGAGAGACGTTATACTTTGATTTTTAAAATACTGAAAATACACTAAAAATCACATACTCTGCAACAATGATGTAAAATTTAGGCTTCATTGTGAAATGTGCAATGAACAGATAGTTTCTAAGCTTTCTAGGGGTGAGAATGAGCAGGCAAAAGAGTTTAAGGAGCCTATATTTGAAAGTCTCTCCCAACACTTAACTACTCATAATTATAAACTGTGAGCTGAAACTATTGCTCTTGGAGCACCTCAGAACCACCAACGGAAACATGTTTCATTAAATTTCAAGGAATTATTTTAAGAGTTTCTTATTCAGCACAGCAAAGGCGACCACATCCAAACCAATCTAGGAGAGATTGTCACTGGATAATGAGGCTTTGCATGGGAGAGAAAAATCCAACTGAGGGAAATTGAGGGCCAAATTGGTACCCTGCATTGAGTCGGACTGGAAACCCAGTTTTTTTGTATTTTGGTTTTTTTTCCTAATAGGTAACTCATGCCTTGGGAAGGGGAGAATGTCTTGGGACACAGGCCAGACCCCTAAGTGGCAGCACCAGGAGGAAATGCAGCCGCCGCCGCAGCACTGCCTTTTTATTTTTTCTTACTGTCTTTACTCCCTTCATCTTTTCCTTCTTCTTCCATCTCCTCCTTCTCTTCCTCCCTTCCTCTCTCTCTCTCTGTCTCTCTCTATATATATATCAGCAAGAAAAAGAGGAACGTTTATGATTATAATGAAAAACCAAGCAACATAAAAACCATTCACTATTTTGCCAAGATGAAAGAATGGTCAACACAGCTTTATAGGAAAAAAAAGGGTAAATGAACAACACACTCTTTGAATTATCTTTCAAGCTTATTTTGGTGTCTGCCATTTTAGCTTGAAACTAATCAGACTTTTGGTTCAATCACTTGCAACATTTTTTGAAGGTGGAAATAGACAAACACAAAAACACATATATATGTAAGCTTAGCAGGTCTTTTGCCACTTGGATGCAATAAATCTACGCTGGACCCCTGTGTGCTGGGTACGTGCTAGGCTCAGAGGAAGCATGGCTTACAAGTCTACTTTTCAGATTACTTTTTACAGACTTTTTTAAAAAGTGGGCCATTTTTAAAGTCCTACTGCATTTCTTACAATATTGCTACTGTTTTACACTTTGGTGTTTTGACCAAGAGGCACGTGAGACCTCAGTTCCCCGACCAGGGATCAAACCAGAACCCCCTGCACTGGAAAGCGAAGTTTTAACCACTGGATCACCAGTTGCAAATTGCAGACTCGCCTTTGCAAGTCTCCCTTAAAACTGAATTCTTGTTCAATAGTTTTTCAGAGAACAAAAGATCCTTTCTCAAGAACTGGCAAGATGGCGGAAGTGGAACAGAAGAAGCAGCGGACCTTCCGCAAGCTCACCTACCGCGGCGTAGACTTCGACCAGCTGCTGGACATGTCCTGCGAGCAACTAATCCGGCTATAAAGCGCGCGCCAGCGGCGGCTGAACCGCGGCCTGCGGAGGAGGCAGCGCTCGCTGCGGAAGGCTGCACGAGGCCAAGAAAGATGCGCCGCCCCTGCAGAAGCCCCAGGTGGTGAAGACGCGCCTGCGCCACACGATCATCCTGCCCGAGATGGTGGGCTGCCCGGTGGGCGTCTACAATGGCAAGACCTTCACCCAGGTGGAAATCAAGCCTGAGATGACCAGCCGCCATCACCTACAAGCCCGTGAAGCACGGCCGACCCGGTATCGGGGCCACCCATTCCTTCTGCTTCATCCCCCTCAAGTAACCTGCTGGCCAATAAAACCAGAGATTTCTCTAAAAAATAAAAAAAATAGTTTTTCAGCAAAATGTGGTTGCTCCTTTAAACTCCAATACCAAGAATTAGAAGATTGGTGATGTTACACAGGACTCTTGTTCACTTTACCCAGCAGAGCCCAGGGGCTGGAAGGAAGGGTCTCAGGTAGCCAGCAGCCAAGGGTGCGTTTTGGACTGATTTTCATAAAAAGGGCTTCCATTTTGAGACTTATTTTTGTCATGAGTGCTTCTTGTTCATTTTGATGAGAATGTAATTTTGCCTTAGCTTTTCCATTTCAGTCCTCAGTTCCTGTTCAACCAAACACTCTGATTTTACTTAAATTTTCCTTTCCCAATTGCACGGATGTTTTCTGAGAGAATAGTTAGGGCCCCTTCATTTACAGGGTTTCTCTTAGTAGGGTCAAGCAGGAAGGGATCAGATGGCTGCGATTCCAGTCCCCTAACTGGCTCCACAATGCACCTTCCCAGAGGCAGCCTCTGTGCTGTGAGCCCACACCAGCTCCGCTGACTCTCTTCTCAGCAGTTTCAGGGTTCCCCCAAAACTCTTGTTGTTGCTCTTTATTTAATATCGTGCATTTTTCTTAAACCAGTAAGGCAGT
Source organism: Raphicerus campestris (assembly GCA_006410735.1). Taxonomy (NCBI): domain Eukaryota; kingdom Metazoa; phylum Chordata; class Mammalia; order Artiodactyla; family Bovidae; genus Raphicerus; species Raphicerus campestris. Next base: position 214,924 of record SJYW01002079.1, on the reverse strand, counting down.
TCAACCTGTCTCCCAAGCCAAAAGCAAAAGGAGGGAGAGTCTCTAGTTGTTGTCCAGTTGCTAAGAAATGTCCAGCTCTCTGAGACCCCATGGACTGCAGCACGCCAAGCTCGTCCCAGTCCTTCGCTTAGCCCCAGTTTATATCCACTGAATCAGTGATGCATCCAATCATCTCATCCTCTGCTGCCCTCCTCTCTTTTTGCTTTCTATCTTTCCCCACTTCAAGGTCTTTTCCAATGTGTCATTTCTTCGCATCAGGTAGCCAAAGTATTGGAGCTTCGGCTTCAGCATCAGTTCTTCCAATGAGTATTCAAAGTTGATTTCCTTTAGGATTAGTTGGCTTGATCTCCTTGCTGTCCAAGGGACTCTAAAGAGCCTTCTCCAGCACCACAATTTGAAAGCATCAATTCTTCGGTTTTCAGCCTTCATTATGGTCCAATTTCAGCCATGAAATTAGAAGAGACTTGCTTTTTGGAAGAACAACTATGACAAACCTAGACAGCGTATTAAAAAGCAGAGACATCACTTCGCCGACAAAGATCTGTATAGTCAAAGCTATGGTCTTTCCTGGAGAATCCCAGGGACCAGGAGCCTGGTGTGCTGCCGTCTCCAGGGTTGCAGAGAGTCAGACACGACTGAAGCGACTTAGCAGCAGTAGCAGCAGCAGCATGGTCTTTCCATCAGTCATGTACGGATCTGAGATAGTTGGACTAGAGTTGTAAAGAGAGTTGGACTAGAGTTGAGAGTTGGACTAGAAAGTTGGACTATTAGAGTTGTAAAGAGTCTCTAGACCAACACACAGATTCCTTGAATGGTCAAGTCTAAGGGTAATAGCCCAGAACTTGCCAAAGGAGCTCAAAGCACNTCTGAGAGAGTTGGACTAGAGTTGTAAAGAGAGTTGGACTAGAGTTGAGAGTTGGACTAGAAAGTTGGACTATTAGAGTTGTAAAGAGTCTCTAGACCAACACACAGATTCCTTGAATGGTCAAGTCTAAGGGTAATAGCCCAGAACTTGCCAAAGGAGCTCAAAGCACCACTGCTCCTGAATCCCCTGGGCCCTGCTCAGAACCATCATGGCGCTACCTTTACTCAGCAGTGCTCCCCATCTGATCCACGTTGGGGTTAATCCATCACATGCCTTCCTCTACCACCAGACCTTTAAGCTTCTAGGGGTCATAGACTATACCATTTTTCTCTTTCTCTTGACTACTTTCAGTTCAGTTGCTCAGTCGTGTCTTACTCTTTGCAGCCCCAAAGACTGCAGCATGCCAGGTCTCCTTGTCCATTACCAATTCCCAGAATTTACTCAAACTCGTATCCATCAAGTTGGTCATGCCATCCAACCATCTCATCCTCTGTTGTCCCTTTCTCCTCTTACTTTCAATCTTTCCCAGCTTCAGAGTCTTTTCAAATGAGTCAGTTCTTTGCATCAGGTGGCCAAATTATTGGAGTTTAAGCTTCAGCATCAGTCTTTCCAATGAATATTCAGGACTGATTTCCAACTACTTTATAGGTTGCTTAGTTGCTTCAGTCATGTCTGACTCTTGCAAGCCCATGGACTGTAGTCTGCCAGTCTCCTCTGTCCATGGGATTTTCCAGGCAAGAATACTGGAGTGGGTTGCCATTTACAAATGATTCATTCTAGGCACAGCAATAAGAATATGCACTGAATGAATTAAACAGGGAATTATGATTCTGACTTCATTATCAAATTAACAGGAGCTACTTACAATACGGACCATTCAGTTCAACTCAGTTCAGTTGCTCAGTCATGTCCAACTCTTTGTAACCCCATGAATCACAGCACGCCAGGCCTCCCTGTCCATCACCATCTCCCGGAGTTCACTCAAACTCACGTCCATTGAGTCAGTGATGCCATCCAGCCATCTCATCCTCGGTCGTCCCCTTCTCCTCCTGCCCCTAGTCCCTCCCAGCATCAGAGTCTTTTCCAATGAGTCAACTCTTCACATGATGTGGCCAAAGTACTGGAGTTTCCGCTTTAGCATCATTCCTTCCAAAGAACACCCAGGACTGACCATTAGGGGGAGGAAAAAAGTACTAATATCTTCATCTTCAAAATGAACAGCAAAGATACATTGGTGTAGTGGAAGAAAGGTGGCCTGGCATCCAAGCTTCGTGGAAAGCTTTGCTCAGGCAGGAGTCTTCTTTCTAACCAGGCAGCATGCTTCCATTAAATCCAAATAAACTCCAGCTCCACATCCCCCCCACGGGGCAAAACACTCCGAGCTTTCGACTAAAAGGACAGAAAAGTAAACTGAATGGTGCCAGCTGTCAGCTTTTCTAACATATTGTTGCAACCGCCACTTTTAAAATCATTCGACACCTTGAAGAAAATAGTGACAAAGAGAAATAGTGACAAAGATGGAGATTTCTTAGAAAAGAGCTTTAGAGCCCGCTAAGCAGGCAATCCATGTCTGCAGCCGGGGTTCTCCCAGCCTGCTTTACGATTTAAGGATCAGTGTACATTGAATGAAAATGCAGTGCTTGGGGAATTTGATCATTATCTTTTTTTTTTTTTTTTTACAAACATCATAAACATTAACAGAGCTTTACTTCTCGTCCATTAAGGAATACTATATGTTAATACAGTAACTCACACTTGGGGGGAAATGCAAATGAAAGGATTTAGAAATCTTTGCTTAGAGAATAACCACATCTTCCTGGAATGTTCCTTTCACTTGTGGATCTCACTGTGCTTCAGCTAGTGGCAGGGCTACGGATAGGATCAGAATATTTTTCAAATGGTAAGTGAAAGAAACATCCTGGAGTAAATATGTCAAGCTCATCTTTAGGGGTCCATGAACAGATTGATCAAGTGACTAAAGTTAAGAATCTGTTGGAGTAACTGTCAATAAATCAAGAACCAAAAGAAATTTTCTGGAAACCTTGACCTATTGTACATACTTAATCATTATTGTTGCTGTCACAGTTAATTAAAACAATAAATCAGAAGGGTGGCACTGAAGAGTAAGAAGAAATAGACTCAACTAAAGAATTATTCTTTATTCCCTTTTCCCAACAAACACCCTCAACAGTATCTGCTTCTGCCTGTCAGATGGCCAGTCTGACTTCAGGAACGCTCCTCTCTCTGTGCTCCAGGCACCAAATATAATGTGCAGGTAGCCCAGCTTCTCTAGATGGTGCTAATGAAGAAAAACTCATAGTCTACCCGTTTCCAGTACATAGAAGCCATTACCGTACTTCATAAGGTCCCCAGTAGTCTTTGTTTAGAATGCTCCAGCATCAGGAGAGAAGAAAGACATGCTGCCTTTCATCTGAGAAAGCCTGAAGGTGAGAATTCGGATCATTATTCAAGAGTCTGCTCCTGTAGACAAGATGCTCCTCTCAAATGACTGGCAAACTAGGAAACAAGCTGGGAGTCTAACACTGGAATGCCTTAGCCCTGACCTAACCTTTGACTTCCCAGTCTTGAGTTGCATGGTCTAACTTCTGGATGTTGACTTAGTTGTACTGAGCAGGATTAACAATACTGCCCATCGTGGTCTCCTGGGAAAGACCCTCCTACTTTCTCCACTTGCTCATTGATTCCCTTCTTTTGCCATTGTTTATAACCAATGTTCACTGGAAGGACTGACGCTGAAGCTGAAGCTCCAATACTTTGGCCACCTGATGTGAACAGCCGATTCATTGGAAAAGACTCTGATGCTGGGAAAGATTGAGGGAAGGAGGAGAAGGTGGTGACAGAGGATGAGATGGTTGGATGACATCACCAATTCAACAGACATGAGTCTGAGCAAACTCTGGGAGGTGGGGAAAGACAGGGAAAATTGGTGTGCTGCAGTCCATGAGGTTGAAAAGAGGTGGACATGACTGAGTGACTGAACAGCAATTTACAACCACATCATGAAAAGGTCCTGTTTGTTTTGAAGCCATGATTGAGAGTCCTTTCATTGTCTCTTTTATTCTTAATATGAGTATCTGGCCCACCATTTAAGATGCAGAAACTTTTTTTAAAGAGAGAGAGAGGTTTTCTTTCCGAGGGATCTTGGATAGCTCCAAGGTGGGTCCACAGTCTTCAGTGAAATTAGGAAAGCACATTGGTCATCACCCTGTAAACGTGTCTAAAACACACAATGTGCTCAGTTCACCATTCACACTCTCTGAATATCACTCTGAACCCTCAGCACTCCTCACAGAAGTCTGGGAACCATCTGGAATAATCTGCTCCCACTAAGTCGTTACGCAGGTCATCATTTGTCACATATAATTCTAGACCGGGCATGGGTGTGTACTCAGTTGCTAAGTTGTGTTCGACTCTGCGACCCCATGGACTGTAGCCCACCAGGCTCCTCTGTCCATGGAATTCCCCAGCAAGAATACTGGAGTGGGTTGCCATCTCCTCCTCCAGGGGTTCTCAACCCAGGGATCGAACCTGGGTCTCCCGCCCTGGTAGGCAGATTCTTTACCGCTACACCACAGGGAAGCCCTATAATTCTAGATTGGGAGTTCTCAACTAGGAGTGTCTCTGCCCTCTGCTCCCCAGGGCATATCTGGCTGCTGCCAGAGACTCTTTAAAAGTCACAACTTGGGGACAGCTACCATCTTCCAGCAGGTAAAGGCCAGGAACACTGCTCAGCACCTTACAGAGCCCAGAAGAGCCCCAAATGTCTGCAGTGTCGAGGCTGAAAAAGCCTGGTCCAGATCCTCTCTCCTGCATGCCTCGTTGGTATGCCACGAGGCACATTTGGTGCGGAAAGCCTCTTTTTACTCCTCAGCCTGAAGAACTCCCATAAGCCCTGAAACGATGACTCACCTATAAATAAAGGAGGGGAAAAACAGCTATACTTTTTTGGTGGGAACTGAATGTCACCACCCACATTCTGTGAAGGAGAGGCAGATCACTATTCACTCTTCTAGGAAAATTAAGTTGAAATGTTCACAATTTACTTCTTTTCACTTCACATGCAAATTACAAGGCACTAAAAATGGGAGATGCTGACAGGTTAATTGCTCCCACTCCTCTGGTCCAACTGCACTGAGCTGAGGTGGAGGAATCACAGAGCAGGAAAAAGGCATCCGAGAGGGTCAGCCTGCTCCGTGAAGCTGGGCGCATCAGCGCCCTTTGAGTGTTGAATTAAACTGACAGCTAATACAAGATGTACTTCACATTCGCTGGCTCGATGCCAGCTTTTTTAAATAGTCTTTTAAGAAGAAATTGGCACTGCTTTTACTCCTTTATTATTTTTTCCCCCTTGTACTTCTTAAAAATAAGATATAAATGCAACATATGTTTCAGGCACGTTGGCTCAGAACTGCGACAAGGTAAAAAAGAACTCTCCTAGACAGCCAGCACTCTCAAATGAAGATCCTCTCCAGGTCCCAGGCCTTTCTAGTGACACAATTTTTGGCCCCGAGGGTCAGGTTAAACGACCGCACGTTTATCTTCATCCTGAGTCCCTTCTCTGTGACCAGCAACCTTCCTGCTACCCTTTGTGTATATGTATATTGAGGCTATTTGTACAAATCCCATTAGAACATTTTGCATCTTTCTTGAGATGATGAACTTTTCAAAAGCAAACTGTGAGTCTCTGAATCATCTCAAACTGCTTTTTCCAGCACAGGGTTATATATACAATACTCAGCACATGTTAGTTGATCATTTTTATTTCTGAGTGGAAAGGGAGTCGGGATGATATATGCATTATTTTAACCATATGCCTCCTCTTCTGAAGGCACTGTTCTTATTCATGGTTGAGTTTGAGTTGATGTTGTACTGTTCAAGCTCTTAGAGCAGTCGGAAAGAGAAAAGTAAAAGTCAGAGACGAAGGCTGAGGTTCCAGATAGTGACATACATGTGAACTGAAGGCACAAGAGCAGATGAGCTGAGCAGAGAATTATTTACAGAGAGGAGTGAGAGATGAAATGGAGCAGAAGAAATGTGTTAGGAAGGAGAGAAACCATAAAAACCAACGCCAGCTGGGCAAGAGAAACAGGAGTGATCACGTGGCGTGGAGATCCCCAAGATCTCTCAATATGGAACCCAGATCTATCATGGGCTTCATCCTAGACTCAGCGCAGCTTGGAGGGAAGGCAGGAGGAAGCTGAGGAAAACGTTAGCCACCAGACCAGACAGAACAGATGTCAATGGTTGCACCCCCTGCTGGCCGGATGACCTCAGACAAGTAACTTAAAACTCCCCAAACTCCATGTCCTCATCTTCAAGATGGAGACCATCATGATGACATATCGGGGCTGAGGTGACGTGTTTAATGAGTCGGGTACATTGGTCAACGCTGTGTGAGCACTTTCTCATAACATCACCCAGTTCTCTGATTTCTGGAGACAAAACATATGAGTAACAGCAAAAGCAAAACTGGACTATAGGTANCCCTGAAACGATGACTCACCTATAAATAAAGGAGGGGAAAAACAGCTATACTTTTTTGGTGGGAACTGAATGTCACCACCCACATTCTGTGAAGGAGAGGCAGATCACTATTCACTCTTCTAGGAAAATTAAGTTGAAATGTTCACAATTTACTTCTTTTCACTTCACATGCAAATTACAAGGCACTAAAAATGGGAGATGCTGACAGGTTAATTGCTCCCACTCCTCTGGTCCAACTGCACTGAGCTGAGGTGGAGGAATCACAGAGCAGGAAAAAGGCATCCGAGAGGGTCAGCCTGCTCCGTGAAGCTGGGCGCATCAGCGCCCTTTGAGTGTTGAATTAAACTGACAGCTAATACAAGATGTACTTCACATTCGCTGGCTCGATGCCAGCTTTTTTAAATAGTCTTTTAAGAAGAAATTGGCACTGCTTTTACTCCTTTATTATTTTTTCCCCCTTGTACTTCTTAAAAATAAGATATAAATGCAACATATGTTTCAGGCACGTTGGCTCAGAACTGCGACAAGGTAAAAAAGAACTCTCCTAGACAGCCAGCACTCTCAAATGAAGATCCTCTCCAGGTCCCAGGCCTTTCTAGTGACACAATTTTTGGCCCCGAGGGTCAGGTTAAACGACCGCACGTTTATCTTCATCCTGAGTCCCTTCTCTGTGACCAGCAACCTTCCTGCTACCCTTTGTGTATATGTATATTGAGGCTATTTGTACAAATCCCATTAGAACATTTTGCATCTTTCTTGAGATGATGAACTTTTCAAAAGCAAACTGTGAGTCTCTGAATCATCTCAAACTGCTTTTTCCAGCACAGGGTTATATATACAATACTCAGCACATGTTAGTTGATCATTTTTATTTCTGAGTGGAAAGGGAGTCGGGATGATATATGCATTATTTTAACCATATGCCTCCTCTTCTGAAGGCACTGTTCTTATTCATGGTTGAGTTTGAGTTGATGTTGTACTGTTCAAGCTCTTAGAGCAGTCGGAAAGAGAAAAGTAAAAGTCAGAGACGAAGGCTGAGGTTCCAGATAGTGACATACATGTGAACTGAAGGCACAAGAGCAGATGAGCTGAGCAGAGAATTATTTACAGAGAGGAGTGAGAGATGAAATGGAGCAGAAGAAATGTGTTAGGAAGGAGAGAAACCATAAAAACCAACGCCAGCTGGGCAAGAGAAACAGGAGTGATCACGTGGCGTGGAGATCCCCAAGATCTCTCAATATGGAACCCAGATCTATCATGGGCTTCATCCTAGACTCAGCGCAGCTTGGAGGGAAGGCAGGAGGAAGCTGAGGAAAACGTTAGCCACCAGACCAGACAGAACAGATGTCAATGGTTGCACCCCCTGCTGGCCGGATGACCTCAGACAAGTAACTTAAAACTCCCCAAACTCCATGTCCTCATCTTCAAGATGGAGACCATCATGATGACATATCGGGGCTGAGGTGACGTGTTTAATGAGTCGGGTACATTGGTCAACGCTGTGTGAGCACTTTCTCATAACATCACCCAGTTCTCTGATTTCTGGAGACAAAACATATGAGTAACAGCAAAAGCAAAACTGGACTATAGGTATGCTTAATCTGCTTAAAACTTCATGGGCTAACCACTAATTCCCAGGGAAGAAAGCATCATATTCTTTGGGGAGACTTTAAAGCACAGAAACTACCCATTAAACTGGGGAGAGGGGAAAAAAACTGCTTTCCTGCTAGTTCCTTCCAAGGGAGCAAAAAACAAGGCATTCTTAAAACCTTCATCACAAGACATTTCTGTTCTGAAGGAAACAGGAATCTTTTACAGAAATTTCCAGTCCGACATCAGTGTTACCATCCACTGTGCAGAGAATTCCTCAGTGTATTCCTGGCCCCCCCCCCAAATAAATTTGTATGACTTAAGAAGTCATTTGCTAAAAATGAGAAAAGTAAGACATTTCATGCTTAGGAAATAGTATTTCATTTAATCAACAGGTATCAAATCAAAGCCTGCCCTGTATGTTGATATTAGAAGTTAAGTTCCCAGAACAGTGGCAGCTGTGAAATTCAGGGCAAGAAAAATATTGACCCAGAAAAATAAAGGTAGTTCATCAATCAGTCAAAAGCACCCCCCTCCCAGCCCATCTTACTTCAAAAAAGCAGCATGCAGCCAGCATCAGCAAATTCAGCATCCTACTAGCAGAGCCATGCAGGCGTGGATGGCCAAAGATGAAGGGCCCTGGTGGAGCCTGTGGGGGACGGATGGAGAGCCAAGCTCATCAGAGGCAGCGACGAAAGCCAGGAGGACTAGAGACGGCGATCAGGCCCAGCTCAACCCAACTGCCACTGCAAGAGCAAGTCAACGTTGTAGGAAAACAAAAAACATGTTTAAAAATTAGCACTTAAAATGGCCTAGGAAAATTTTCTGCAGAGGCAGAATTCTGCTCCTGTTTCAAGAAGAGAGTCCTCTCTACTGTTCACGTGTTCCAGTTTCAGGAGCACAGTCTGCCTTTGGACCCTCGTCAACTCCAGCTTTGCCTAACTCTGCAAACGCAGTATTGATTTCCAGAGGCCCAGCCTCAAGAGCTTTCATCAAATCCCCATTTTTCTCCTCAATGCCAGAGCTCTACTTGAAGGAAAAGCATGGCCCGCAAAACAAGACTTTCTTTCCGGGTTATTTGTTCAGCAGACAGGACTGAGAGCTTAGATTCCTGATCACATCAGGATGGCCCTTGACCAAGGTGAGAAGAGACATCAGGCCTAAACCTGACCTTCAGTGCATGGTAGGCAACATCTGGGCAGTGGAAATGGGGATCAGAGGCGAGCATGGACTTTCTGGGTTGGAAGTTGCAACTAGAACAACTAGAATCTCTAGCTGAATTATAAGGAGCTCAGAATCTTCTAGGAAGTGCAAAAAAATATTTTTAAAGTGAAGGAAATATTATATGTAAAGGGGGGGGGATCAAATCCCTCAGAGTTTAGGTTCACTTTGTGTTAAAAGGTATCAAGTTAAGCTAGAGTGCTAATGGCTCTGGCTCTTTCCTCCGGACTCCCACCTCCCACAATCTCCCCTCGTTACACCCCAAATGAGTATCTTCATGTGCTTTTATCCACAATTTTATACTTGCTGATAAGACAATATGCTAAGATATATGAAAATGCATTGGAGGAGGGTATGGCAACCCACTCCAGTGTTCTTGCCTGGAGAATCCCTGTGCACAGAGGAGCCCGCTGGGCTACAGTCCACGGGGTCACAAAGAGTCAGACATGACAGAATGACTAAGCACAGCACGGACGTATATGAGTATGTAAAATACAAACATGTAGAATTTTTTCTTTTACAAACTTGAGATTATAAACTGATTGTTTCAATTAGGAGCAAAGTCATGATTCACTCACTATGTGTCACGTCTGCGTAATATTCCCATTGCTCTTCTTTTTCAAATTCTCCCCAGCTTCAAAGGCACGAAACTGGTTAGATCAAAGACCATTTTTCTCTACTGCGCTTGTTGTAAAGTGATGCTGTATACCCTGCCTCTCCCCAGCACCTCTAGGCTCTTCCCATTGTAATTTACATGGAGGCAGTCTCCCTCCTGGTAACTCCCCGGGCTGCTCTCCACTCCAGAGGCAGAGAAAGGAATTCTTCAGTTCAGTTCAGTCGACCCCATGAATCGCAGCAGGACCTGATTAAACTGTGCCCTCCAGGGTTTTTACTGTCAAGTGAGAATGCTCCATTTCAATCCTTGTCAAAACTGCTCGTAGACTTGAACCTTCTGAACATATTGTGGAGTTTGGTTTAGAACTTGTGTAACAGGGTGTTCTCAATCATTAAAAAAAAAAAAAGGAATATACGCCAGGGAAGAATTTATGATGTTTACTTCCTCCTAGAATTGGAAGGCTGGATTACCATTTTGATGGATGGGGTTGAACTGTTGAAACTGGTATTAAAATGCTCTCAATTTATGTATCTCAAGCTCCAACTCACATCTTACAGCTCTGGATCCTATGAAATATCTCTAACACAAGAGTCAATATAGCAATTAAAAAGCAAAAGGCTTCCTTTTAGTTAAATTTGAGCCTTGTTCAGAGCCTCTCAAGAAATATTTATTCACCAAACCTAAGCCTAGGATACTACTAATACTTTATAGCTTGGATATAGTATGATGTTGTTAACAGTATTACCAATATAGTCANCATCAGAGGCAGCGACGAAAGCCAGGAGGACTAGAGACGGCGATCAGGCCCAGCTCAACCCAACTGCCACTGCAAGAGCAAGTCAACGTTGTAGGAAAACAAAAAACATGTTTAAAAATTAGCACTTAAAATGGCCTAGGAAAATTTTCTGCAGAGGCAGAATTCTGCTCCTGTTTCAAGAAGAGAGTCCTCTCTACTGTTCACGTGTTCCAGTTTCAGGAGCACAGTCTGCCTTTGGACCCTCGTCAACTCCAGCTTTGCCTAACTCTGCAAACGCAGTATTGATTTCCAGAGGCCCAGCCTCAAGAGCTTTCATCAAATCCCCATTTTTCTCCTCAATGCCAGAGCTCTACTTGAAGGAAAAGCATGGCCCGCAAAACAAGACTTTCTTTCCGGGTTATTTGTTCAGCAGACAGGACTGAGAGCTTAGATTCCTGATCACATCAGGATGGCCCTTGACCAAGGTGAGAAGAGACATCAGGCCTAAACCTGACCTTCAGTGCATGGTAGGCAACATCTGGGCAGTGGAAATGGGGATCAGAGGCGAGCATGGACTTTCTGGGTTGGAAGTTGCAACTAGAACAACTAGAATCTCTAGCTGAATTATAAGGAGCTCAGAATCTTCTAGGAAGTGCAAAAAAATATTTTTAAAGTGAAGGAAATATTATATGTAAAGGGGGGGGGATCAAATCCCTCAGAGTTTAGGTTCACTTTGTGTTAAAAGGTATCAAGTTAAGCTAGAGTGCTAATGGCTCTGGCTCTTTCCTCCGGACTCCCACCTCCCACAATCTCCCCTCGTTACACCCCAAATGAGTATCTTCATGTGCTTTTATCCACAATTTTATACTTGCTGATAAGACAATATGCTAAGATATATGAAAATGCATTGGAGGAGGGTATGGCAACCCACTCCAGTGTTCTTGCCTGGAGAATCCCTGTGCACAGAGGAGCCCACTGGGCTACAGTCCACGGGGTCACAAAGAGTCAGACATGACAGAATGACTAAGCACAGCACGGACGTATATGAGTATGTAAAATACAAACATGTAGAATTTTTTCTTTTACAAACTTGAGATTATAAACTGATTGTTTCAATTAGGAGCAAAGTCATGATTCACTCACTATGTGTCACGTCTGCGTAATATTCCCATTGCTCTTCTTTTTCAAATTCTCCCCAGCTTCAAAGGCACGAAACTGGTTAGATCAAAGACCATTTTTCTCTACTGCGCTTGTTGTAAAGTGATGCTGTATACCCTGCCTCTCCCCAGCACCTCTAGGCTCTTCCCATTGTAATTTACATGGAGGCAGTCTCCCTCCTGGTAACTCCCCGGGCTGCTCTCCACTCCAGAGGCAGAGAAAGGAATTCTTCAGTTCAGTTCAGTCGACCCCATGAATCGCAGCAGGACCTGATTAAACTGTGCCCTCCAGGGTTTTTACTGTCAAGTGAGAATGCTCCATTTCAATCCTTGTCAAAACTGCTCGTAGACTTGAACCTTCTGAACATATTGTGGAGTTTGGTTTAGAACTTGTGTAACAGGGTGTTCTCAATCATTAAAAAAAAAAAANTAAAAATTAGCACTTAAAATGGCCTAGGAAAATTTTCTGCAGAGGCAGAATTCTGCTCCTGTTTCAAGAAGAGAGTCCTCTCTACTGTTCACGTGTTCCAGTTTCAGGAGCACAGTCTGCCTTTGGACCCTCGTCAACTCCAGCTTTGCCTAACTCTGCAAACGCAGTATTGATTTCCAGAGGCCCAGCCTCAAGAGCTTTCATCAAATCCCCATTTTTCTCCTCAATGCCAGAGCTCTACTTGAAGGAAAAGCATGGCCCGCAAAACAAGACTTTCTTTCCGGGTTATTTGTTCAGCAGACAGGACTGAGAGCTTAGATTCCTGATCACATCAGGATGGCCCTTGACCAAGGTGAGAAGAGACATCAGGCCTAAACCTGACCTTCAGTGCATGGTAGGCAACATCTGGGCAGTGGAAATGGGGATCAGAGGCGAGCATGGACTTTCTGGGTTGGAAGTTGCAACTAGAACAACTAGAATCTCTAGCTGAATTATAAGGAGCTCAGAATCTTCTAGGAAGTGCAAAAAAATATTTTTAAAGTGAAGGAAATATTATATGTAAAGGGGGGGGGATCAAATCCCTCAGAGTTTAGGTTCATTTTGTGTTAAAAGGTATCAAGTTAAGCTAGAGTGCTAATGGCTCTGGCTCTTTCCTCCGGACTCCCACCTCCCACAATCTCCCCTCGTTACACCCCAAATGAGTATCTTCATGTGCTTTTATCCACAATTTTATACTTGCTGATAAGACAATATGCTAAGATATATGAAAATGCATTGGAGGAGGGTATGGCAACCCACTCCAGTGTTCTTGCCTGGAGAATCCCTGTGCACAGAGGAGCCCACTGGGCTACAGTCCACGGGGTCACAAAGAGTCAGACATGACAGAATGACTAAGCACAGCACGGACGTATATGAGTATGTAAAATACAAACATGTAGAATTTTTTCTTTTACAAACTTGAGATTATAAACTGATTGTTTCAATTAGGAGCAAAGTCATGATTCACTCACTATGTGTCACGTCTGCGTAATATTCCCATTGCTCTTCTTTTTCAAATTCTCCCCAGCTTCAAAGGCACGAAACTGGTTAGATCAAAGACCATTTTTCTCTACTGCGCTTGTTGTAAAGTGATGCTGTATACCCTGCCTCTCCCCAGCACCTCTAGGCTCTTCCCATTGTAATTTACATGGAGGCAGTCTCCCTCCTGGTAACTCCCCGGGCTGCTCTCCACTCCAGAGGCAGAGAAAGGAATTCTTCAGTTCAGTTCAGTCGACCCCATGAATCGCAGCAGGACCTGATTAAACTGTGCCCTCCAGGGTTTTTACTGTCAAGTGAGAATGCTCCATTTCAATCCTTGTCAAAACTGCTCGTAGACTTGAACCTTCTGAACATATTGTGGAGTTTGGTTTAGAACTTGTGTAACAGGGTGTTCTCAATCATTAAAAAAAAAAAAGGAATATACGCCAGGGAAGAATTTATGATGTTTACTTCCTCCTAGAATTGGAAGGCTGGATTACCATTTTGATGGATGGGGTTGAACTGTTGAAACTGGTATTAAAATGCTCTCAATTTATGTATCTCAAGCTCCAACTCACATCTTACAGCTCTGGATCCTATGAAATATCTCTAACACAAGAGTCAATATAGCAATTAAAAAGCAAAAGGCTTCCTTTTAGTTAAATTTGAGCCTTGTTCAGAGCCTCTCAAGAAATATTTATTCACCAAACCTAAGCCTAGGATACTACTAATACTTTATAGCTTGGATATAGTATGATGTTGTTAACAGTATTACCAATATAGTCATATGGAAACTATAAATATATGGCTCTGGGCAAGTGACTACATTTCTGGCTTTTAAAATTTTTCAATTGTATAAAATCTAAAAGTTGGATGAGAATAAAATTTCTAAAGTTTCTTTCCATTTGGTCTTTTTGAGTTCTAAACTTCTAAGATTGAATGACTCAGCACTGCATAGAGAAAGATGTTTTTACCTAAGGAGTAATAGTATTAATTCTCCTTATAAAAATACGTGGCTATACTTCTCATTTAAGAAGATAAATAAAAGTGCTACACAAACAATTCAGAATCCAGATTGATTCTAAAAGGGAGAAGAACCTCTGACTATATCTCACCTTTGGTTGTCAGCAGGAAAAACTCTTAATCTACACGTAAAATCCAAAATGTGATTTTTTTTTTAGTCATTACTAAAAACAAATGCAGAAAATTAAGGAAGAGAGCTAAGTATCTAGGAGTTTCAAGACGTTAAATGCATTTTTCCTCATGATATTTGGAAAATACAGTGCAGGCTGCTTGGGATGATTCATATATTGCTATATACCCATCCTTGCCTAATGCACTAGAGTAAAACATTGGGTCCCCTTCTTGTTCTGAAACACAGCAGAATTTTTCAAGGTACAATATACATTTTTCAAAAGCACATTTCACAGGTTGCTGTGACTTGGCACTAAGAGGCATTTCACACAATGTTCACAGCTACCCTTGGCTAATGGCTTTCCCTACTGAATGCATGCTGTGTGGACACTCCACAGCATAAGGATTATCAATACATGTTAACGGCATGGTTTATGAAAGGAAGAAGAGAGAGCCAGCCCTGAGCTGAAGTTTGCACACTGATATCAGCTCGGCCCTTCTTCAAGCCATATGGACAAACACTTAAACTCTCCAATGTTCTTCTCTTTCTCTGAAAGATAAGGAAATGTGCTGCACGTGCATGAAGAGCTAACAGCTGTAAAAGTGAAGATAGTCCACTCTGTAAACGCCTTATGACCATGTTGACATTTGCCATGCTGGGAGGACAAACACACAGTGGTTTCTAGAAAGAATTTCTCCTGAGTCCTTTTTCATGTCTAACATGTCCAATGAACTCTAGATACCCCAACACTGCAAAAAATTAAAGAACAGAATTTTTATAAATGTGTGCATGTGATTCTAATCAAACTGTGTTATAGAGGCAATTATTATCAGAAGAGAATTAGATTTGGAGATAAAATGATTTTTTTTTCAGATGGAAATTTTATGAAATAAATCAGAACTCCCAATTCCCTAATGAACCCAGACTCACAAATAAAGGAAGAATGTTAAACTCGTGAAAATGTAGCTCTCTCTCAAGACAACTGAGTGAAAGAACAATGAAGTTTAAGACGCTGACTCTAAACCTGATGCGAAGAGCTGACTCATTGGAAAGGACCCTGATGCTGGGAAAGATTGAAGGAAGGAGGAGAAGGGGACGACAGAGGATGACGTGGTTGGATGGCATCACTGACTCAGTGGATGTGAGTATGAGTAAGCTCCAGGAGTTGGTGATGGACAGGGAAGCCTGGTGTGCTGCAGTCCACGGGGTGGCAAAGAGTCAGACATGACTGAGCAACTTAAATGACTGACTGACTGAACTCTCAACCTATGCCTATCACTGCTCTGAGCACTGAAGAAATCCCAAAGAAAAAGGCTAGATCCTTGTCCTCCAAGAGCTGAGAATGCAGGAGTGATAAGAGATGAAGGTTTGATTCCTGGGTGGGGAAGATCCCCTGGAGAAGAGCATGGCAACCCACTCTAGTCTTCCTGCCTGGAGATTCGACAGACAGAGGAGCCTGGTGGGTTACAGTCCACAGGGTCGCGCAGAATCAGACACGACTGAAGCAACTTAGCACGTACACACCCAGCCAAGAAATTCTGACCAGTGGTTTGCCAGCCCCAGCCTGAATTCCTTTAGTAGCCATGACTTCCTGAGACAACTCTGGTTGTTACAGAGAGGAACGGCCCTGGTTGTCAGAGAATTCCCATCTGAGCTGAAATCACTCTCCGTGTGCCTCCTGCCTGATAGTTCTAACACTTCATGGAGAGAAAGACTGAACAGCTTGTTGTACTATGCCTAGAGGATGTTCATTTGAAATACAGGTCAGCAAGTTTGTTTCATTCAGGACATTTCTTCCTCAAGGTAAGGGTCCCGTTTTCCTTGAGTAGTCCTTGGGTTATGTGATCTCTGCATCAAAGAACATCTTGGTCATTGTTCCAAATACTCCTCAAATCTATGCCCTTCTGGAAATACAGATCGGAAAGGAACACAGCCCTCTTAAGGGTACTGATTGAATACCACAATTTAGGCACAATTTCTCCATTAAGACAGCCTAAAACCCTACACAGGAGAAAACGGAGGGAATAGATTTAAAGGATATTTGAGGGGGCTACTTAGCACGCAGCTTTCATTAGCCATCTTTCATCATCTATTGGAATCCTATCTGGGTCAGTTAAACTATCCTAGAATATGTGAGTTTTCACTTTAAAACCTCATTTCCTACAGTTCCAAATATAGGTTTCAAATTATCTAGAGAAAAATCAGCCTAGAAAAATGGTAAAGCCACACACATTCGCACATTTACCAAAATCCGCTATGAGGGGGAATAAGGGTGCAGGCAAGACCCTTTGTTAGAACCTGTGGTTGGTGACTCAGTGTAGACATCAGTGACTAGATACAGATATGGGTATATGGCTGAGGGCAGGGGGCAATGTGTGGCGATAGGACATCATCAATGCCAGAGTGACAATTTTTATGGCTACTGGAGATCCAGAAAGGGACCAGAATTATTAGCCTGGAGAAGAGAATGGCTACCCATTCCAGTATTCTTGGCCAGAGAACTCCATGGACAGAGGAGCCTGGCAGGCTATAGTCCATGGGGTCACAAAGAGTCAGACATGGCTGAGCATCTAACATGCAAACACATATATGCAACATATCTATCAAATACAAGACATGATTCAACCTACTCAAACACAAACTTAAGTTTTATCCCTTTGAGTAAGGACAATGTTAATGATCAATGATTATGGCAATCCTAAATGATGCTTTGAAGAGGAAAGGTTTTAGCTCAATTTTGGCACGTCCTCCATCTCCTAGTGACTCTTTTAATGCAATTCTGCGTCTTTAGTGACTGATAATCAATCATTTATAGCTTCCGTTGCTTTCTCTTCACCCAGCTTCCACAAAGAAAAGGAAAAAAGAAATTTCAACACATTCTCGTTGACATTGGTGCTTCAGAACTGCAACTTGGCACTTCATGCTGAACAGAAAAAAACATTTCACTCTGATTGATTCCTCTCTGCACAGAAATGTTTCAAATCTCTTCCAGCTCCCAAGTCCAGATTCCCCCCTCCCAGTTCCCAAAGTGGTGGCACACTTAGCACTCTCTCAATCTGCCTTCCTTCTTGACTCCAAAAGCCTGCCTCAACCCATGAACAAGCCCTTCCATCCCAGAGCATCTTCCTGCAACCCTGGCTTCCTCGGATGTTCCAAGACTACAGTATACTTCTCTTCAGTGTTACAATCTTAAGCTCAGTAACTAATGCCTTCATCCTGGGCCAGACCAGATATGCAGGCATGCTGGACCAGCCCATAATATCCAGTCTTTATTTTATAGTCTACAAAGGAGACAGTGTTCTATTACTGCAAACTGCATACGTCTCTGTCAGTTCAAAATATGAGCTTTATTTCTCCTACTAAACCTGTGCTACTGTTAACTAATTTAGACTTGCCTTTCACTTGACACTTTTCCAATCCCCTCTAATAGATGATAATAGTCTCTCTGAGGCCATACTAAGGATGAGAGCAAATTACAGACTAAAGGACAAAATTCAAAAAGCTTATAATTTTTTGTTTTTATTTTCCGATCAGCAAAATTTATCTTCCCTTTGGTTTTCTCTTGCTGTTTTAAAAACCAGACTGCTTCTTGGAGGCATATTAAAGAAATTCACATTTATGTAATAGGTAAATAGTGTTTTCCTTGAAAATAACATGCTTCCCTGGTGGCTCAGATGGTAAAGAACTAGTCTACACTGTGGGAGACCTGGGTTTGATCCCTGAGTCAGGAAGATTCCCTGGAGGAGGGCATGGCAACCCACGCCAGTATTTTTGCCTGGACAATCCCATGAACAGTCTGGTGGGCCACCATCCATGGGGTTGCAAAGAGTCGGACACGACTGAGCAACTAAGCACTTTGATTTGTTTGACTAGTCAGAATTCACACCGTTTAAAATATACTCATTTATAAAAACTATCTGGTATCAGGCATAGATTTGCGTCTAACTCAGAAGCTTTACTAAGCTTTGTTTACTTA
Organism: Raphicerus campestris; assembly: GCA_006410735.1. Classification (NCBI taxonomy): domain Eukaryota; kingdom Metazoa; phylum Chordata; class Mammalia; order Artiodactyla; family Bovidae; genus Raphicerus; species Raphicerus campestris. The sequence goes on along the minus strand of SJYW01002079.1, from coordinate 196,676 downwards.
CTAAATTATATTATTTAGATTTTTCCTTCCCAGAAAGACTTACTACCACCTAGAATAACAGATACAAGTAACAGAGAGACATTAAGTATCAAAAGAAAAAAAGAGTCGTCAATGAGAGGGCTGTGAAAGTCGAGGACCCTTCCCACGGTGTGCTAACAGGTGGGTGCTTCCGTGTCTTGGGTGCCTTTCAATCAAGCATACACACCATCTGGCAGCTTGTCTGCAGAGCTACGCAGACCACGCGTCTTTGTTTTACATCATATATTGCACGCACCACATCTTTGACTCACAGACACTTCCAGATTTATTTGAAATACGCTCACAAAGGGAAGCTTGCAGATGACACCCTCCATTGCTGACTAAGTAAGAGCCAGCTTTCCTTGTTGAGAGTTGATGTTGACCAACATTCTCCTTCATGTTTATTAACTGTAAAATGACTAAATGGAAACATACTTTCTTTGCTGCTTCCTCATGGCAGACTTTCCTATTCCCAAGATTGTTTTCATCGAAAATGACATTACCTATATCCTATTACATGTATTCTCAGGAATGTCGGACAGTTCTACTTCTTTACCAACACAAATGTAGGCGAGCCTAAAAATTAAGATTCATTAACATGTGGCACGCGTGCCACTTAAGAAACGGTGAAGATGAAATAAATAGAATTCTAAGCCACTCAAAGTCTCAATATCTTCCTTTCTGACATCAATGGTGGTTTAGCTTTCTCAGAGTATTAACTGAATAATTTATGTGATTAAGGAATGTAAAGATTAGAACTTAATATCTAATTAATACTTAATATCTATTTTTCCTAGGATTGAAAACAGGGTCTATCTATCTATTAATCTATCCATGTGTCACATTCTATCATCCTACAATATCTGGTTGACATCTTTCCTATTGATCCTGTCCCATGCCCCAGGCCCTCTGCAAAGTTATTTTTCTAATATTATACAATTTCATCCTTAAATAACCCAGGGAGTTAGCTCTTATGTCTCCCATTTGACAGATAAGAAAACTGATGCTTAGACAAGTAAAGATCGCTCACACGGTAAATACATCCTAGCTCTGGGATTCTTATCGTGGGTTTTACTGGCTCCAAAAGTGTGCTCTTAACAGCTCGACTCTACTGCCTTCTAAACATAGCACACCTCTGTCGTCTGCAAGCTGAATATTAAAATATAAAACCGCCCCCTCGGTCATTAAGTGTCTTTTTAAGAATATACATTTTGGGTTGATTTAAAAATAATACTCTCAAGACTACTGGCTTTGAACGTCTTTCCTTTGCTGACTCCGTTCTTGAATCCCTGTTTCCTACCCTGACTCCTCTTGGTCACCTTGAATGGTTGTTCAGCCCAGGGGAGAGCTAGCCCAGTCTGACCAGTCCTGCAGCCTGGAAGACTGAGGAGCAGGTGCTTCTTGGACGTTCTCACTTCTGGGTGGTTCTTTGCTAGAGACAAAAACCCTTACCCAGTGATATCTAGTTATATTTTGCTAATTTCATTTGGATCACACCACCACCAACAGTATTAGCTACTAGTGCTTCTTCAGCACTGACAATTCACAGGGCTCCATGCAGGGAAGTCCGAAGTGAAAGTCGTGTCTGACTCTTTGCGATCCCATGGACTACACAGTCCATGCAATTCTCCAGGCCAGAATACTGGAGTGGGGAACCTTTCCCTTCTCCGGTGGAATCTTCCCAACCCAGGGATGGAACCCAGGTCTGCCACACTGCAGGTGGATTCTTTACCAGCTGAGCCACAAGGGAAGCCCACCTGACTTTTACAGCTTCATCCCCAGGATAAGCTAATGGCTTAGGAAGGACCTCATCCCCACCTCACGGGTGAAGTGAGACCAGTGATGATGTAAAGAGGCCAAGAAGCGGTACTTTGTGCTCGTGCCTGCTACTCTTTCCTCTCATTACCTCTTGCTGCTGGTAGCGGTGGATGCAAAAGATGCCCAGTTGCAATTAGTCACCATCTACTGACCTGCGACTCTCTTTTCCTGAAAACACCTTGCCCTCTCAGCTTGGGAGACTCCACTCCTCCAGTTTTCCTCCTCTATCTCCAACAGTTCCTTCTCAGGCTCCTTTTCTGGAATCTCTCTCTTTATCCAAACTCAGGGCTCCTCAGGATGTGGTCACGGTATATTAGAATAGACCCTACCCTTCCCACACCTACATGTGTGGTTGCTAATGGCCAGAGTAAAGCCAAACTTTATAAATATCTCACTAATATTCCAACCCCATGGGGGTGAAAAGGTATCACTCTTTACCTGGTGAAGAAAGAGACTTTAAGAGTTAAAGTGACTTATTCAAGGTCTTAGAGGAATTAAGTGGTTAGAATCTGACCTTGAGTATATTAACCTAAAATATATTCTTTCCCCTAAATTATTTTCCTTCTTTTCTTTTGAAACAGTGTATTTTGATGTCTGTCAACCTGGTGAACCAAGTTGCCACCAAATGCATTTTTTTTCTCCTTCTCTCAGAAACTAGTTTAATATATTGTGGAATATATGAGTCATTCTTTAAAAGTCTTCCACTGTAAATCAATGGGGGGAAAGTGGCAGGTTGCAAGTCAACAGCTTATCAAGGGCACATAAAATAAGTACCCTACTTTGCATTTTTATGTTTATTTTTTTTGAAAGTAATCTTCCCTGCCTTTCTGGCCCACCGTGAACCTAGAAAAATATCCTTCATGAACAGCAGTGTCAAGAGGTGAGTTGGTTACAAGGATGAGCTAGAAACATTTAGAAATAAGAGGCAAGAATTTAAAGCAAGAGCAGAAGGCAGAGTTGGGGTTGGTAGGGGAGGCGACACCATGGACAGAGGCACAGAACTGCATAAGATGCAATGTTGAAACTTAATAAGCTGGACACCCTAATTATGCCGCTTTAGAATCATGTTGCTTCTTAAGTATTCACTAACTGAAAATCCCGCAAAGAAAGGTCCTTCTCCCCACTAGGATCTGTCCAATGGTTATTTCATACTCAAGAGAACCTATTAAAGAATAAGCGAAGAGTGAGAGACTCTCCATCCAGGGAGGGTAAGAGGACAGACAGAATGCAGATTCCCATCTCCATTTCCTTCTGGCTGTAAGTCGCTGGGTAAACTGCCGAAGCAGCACCTAGTTCTGTTTCCCCATCTGCAAACAGTAAGTATGACAGTGGTTCCTCTTCTGAAGACACCACACTCATTCTCGGGACCAACTCCCAGCCCCTCATCCCTACCTGGACATCTAAGAGGTCATCCATTTCAAACAAACTCTTCATATCCCCTGTCGTGCCAGCTCTCCCCAAGTTTCTCACCTGAGAGTGTGACAGCTCCACCCTTCCAGGTGCTCAGGTCAAACACTGCAAACTCAGTCTTCTCATCTTTAGGCAAATCCTGCTGTCTCCACCTTCAAACCATGGCTGGCCACCTCTATCGCTACCATCTTGGTCCAAGCTGCTCACTGTAAATCAACTGCATTTGCACAATGCTCTCTTGACTGTCACTCTTACTTCTGCTCACAACCCTGTCACAGTCAGAGTGCCTCTTCCAAAACATGTCATATCAAGTCACTGCTCCAGCTAAAGCCCTTTAGAGGCCCCCATCTCGTTCCAAGCAATAGTCGAAGTCCGTATCATTGATTACAAGGTCTCCTCTGCTCTGGTCTTCTGCTAGCTCTCCAGCCTCATCACATCCCGGTCTCCCCATCACTCCCAACTCTGCCCACAGCCCCATCCTTTCTGTTCCTCGATTGTACCAGGCAGCTCCCACGATGGGTTTCCCATCTGTGGGATACACACGCAGCCCATGTCTCCCTCCCTCTGAGTTCCACTGGTCCTACCTTACACCCTCCCGTCTCCTTTCCTGCCTCATATTTTAACAAAGCATTCCTCCCTACTGAATATGTAATATCATTTTCATATTGAGCTTACTTTTTTGTCTAGCTTCCCCCAATCAAGTGAAAGCTCCACGAGGCAGGAACCCTCTTTCTCCAGCTATACTCACAGTACTACAACAGAGGCCAGCCAAAGGAAGAGCTCAGATTCCTGAACAAAGGGTGAACTTGGAAGATCATCCCTGGGTCAGGCCCCCAAGACTGCCGATGAAATATATCCATGCTCCTCTTAGCTGAAAGGACAGCCAGACATGAGAGTCTTCTCTGATCTCATTCTGCCTCCATGATTTAGTAGAAAGTCTGCTGCTAAGTCGCTTCAGTCGTGTCTGACTCTGTGTGACCCCATAGGCGGCAGCCCACCAGGCTCCGCTGTCCGTGGGATTCTCCAGGCAAGAACACTGGAGTAGGTTGCCATTTCCTTCTCCAATGCATGAAAGTGAAAAGTAAAAGTGAAGCCGCTCAGTCGTGTCCGACCCTCAGTGCATGGACTGCAGCCCACCTGGCTCCTCTGTTCATGGAATTATCCAGGCAAGAAGACTGGAGTGGGTTACCATTCCCTTTTCCAAGGGATCCTACCAATCCAGGGGTTGAACCCAGGTCTTCTGCATTATAGGCAGATTCTTTACCAATAGTACCACCTAAGAAACTCATGCTCAATGGTGTAGACATACAACAGACGTAAGTCCTTGAGAAACTGGGCTCCTTCAACCTTGCCTTTACATCATGCTGACTTTAGTGTGCTTCTGACTGGTTTCCTGGTTTATGTTTTTAAACATCTGCAACCATTAGACTACGTACTTCCATATTTGACTACAAAATAGTAGATAATTTTCCACTTATGCTAGGTACCTGGAATTCACAGAGACAGAAGGTAGGACAGCAGTGACCAGGGGCCAGCAGGAGGGGAAATGAGAAGTTGCCTAATGAGGACAGAGCTTCTGTCTGCAAGTTGGAAAGCATTCTGGAAATGGATAGTGGATAGCGGTATTGATGGAGGCACACAACGCGACTGAGGTTAATCCTGGGACACCACACATAGAAATGGCTCAGATGGCACATTTTATGCTACGGGTAGCTCAACACAACTAAAAATCTAAGAATTAAAGGAAGAAATTACTAGGTGATATTCAACTGTTTCTTCTGAAATGGCCACATATATTAATCACCTTCAAAGGTTCACAATTATTCTCTGAAGTTATGCAAATATTTTGCTATATACACACATATGTATGTCAGACACATTATAAATGCATATTATTCATAAATTATATCTGATGCAAAAGCTGAAGTTCCAGTACTTTGGCCATTTGATGCACAGAGCCCACTCCTTGGAAGAGACCCTGATGCTGGGAAAGACTGAGGGCAGGAGGAGAATGGGACGACAGAGGATGAGATGGTTGGATGGCATCACCGACTCGATGGATATGAACTTGAGCAAACTCTGGGAGATGGTGAGGGACAGGGAGGACCAGTGTGCTGCAGTCCCTGGGGTATCAAAGAGTCAGACACGACTTAGGGACTGAATAAAAACAACATATCTGAGCTTATAGAAGTTAAAGGTTTGACATCCTCCCAGTGGTGTACAGTGGGATTTCGAGTCACACTGACTATCGTCAAACAGTATGCAGAAAAGACTCTAAGAGTTAGGAAAGCTTTGAAACACTGAATGGGAGAAGTCAACACGAAAACTTCTGCTTCTCAGAGGAGCATGAATTCTGTTTACTATGTACCTCTGGCTAAGATTACTCATAGCAGACACCGTCTGCTCACATACTGAGAGATCTTCAGAGAGCAGGCTCTTTCATCTGGTCAAGGCAGTGTATCTTTTGATAATCATCTGATTCATAAATTTGTTTTACTGACCGATTCTATGGCATATATTTCCAGTGAATTTCTGAAACAGAAATCCAAAAATAAAAAATTGTTTGGCAGGAGTTATTCCTTTGGAAATTATATTTGAGGATTTATTTATATTTTTCTGCAATGTTTAATCATGCCAAATAATAAGATTTATTAATTATGTAGACTACATTAGAATTCCAGCATGTCATTAAAGTTTTACAAATGAATAAATTAAAAGCCATGAATAATTCAAAAATCTAATCTCCACTGAGCTAGCAATATAACCCAATAAAATTATTCACTGTAAACTCTCCATGTCATTGTCACCCAAAGTTTGGTCTATAGGCCAACAGCATCCACAGGAGAAATTCTCAGATGTGAAGAATCTGAGAACCTCCCCCCCAAACCTTGTTTAATATAAATGACTCAAGATTTGTGTGCCCTTTAAGAAGGACAGCCCTAGGGATGTATAAAGATACATAGTAATTTTTTTCAGCTGGTCTCCTTTCCAAATTTAGGATCATCAGGGATCTGAATCAAAGAAGAACATTCATTTATTTTTCTGATCTCCTGAGCCCTTAGTTCTTAGCTGGTGAAACACACTTTCTAGAGAAAAGTGTATCTCTGGGAGATATATTGATAGAGGATCCCTGTCTTTAATCTTTGGGATCACCAGGTCATAGAAGTCTGAAAATTACAGGCTTCTCCAGAAAGGAAAATCTTCAAGAGCCTCAGGAAAGAATTCTGCACACAGTAAATAACCCATGGGTGCTGGCGCACCAAACAGTTAGACCGAGAACTCTTCCAGTAAACAATGTCTTCGCACATCCTTGTACTGAGTGTATACAAGCCTGACCCTATTAGTTAAAAAGAGTAACAATTCGTGGCGAAAATACAACAAAGTACATGGTCCTGGGATATTACCAGTACACCCAGAACCTTAAAACTATCATGGGAATCTGCTGTGACTTGGGGAGCTCAAACTTGGTGCTCTGTGACCAACTAGAGGGCTGTGGTGGGGAGGGAGGTGGGAGGGAATTTCCAGAGGGAGGGCATATATGTATACCTGCGGCTGATTCATGTCAGTGTACGGCAAAAATCAACACAATATTGTAATTATCCTCCAATTAACAAATAAATTTATTAATATTTTTTGTAAAAGAACGTTAAAGCTATCCCAGGAGGTGGAAAGAATAGCCTCTTTTCTGGGCGGTGCCTACCCACCTCCATCAGCATGTACCCCACAACCATGTCACTGGCCTTAGCCCAGGGCTGTTCACCCTCTAAGCAAGAAAGTCTGTGAATAAGAGTTTAAAATGTGCCTGGGTTCAGAGGTTGTATGCTCAGCAAAAAACTGGAAAGACAAAAGCTATGAGCATTTTCTTGTTCAGCTATCAATGTAGTTCAGTCACTAGGCACATCTAACTCTTTGAGACCCCAACTATGGAATTCTCCAGGCCAGAATACTGGAATGGGTAGCCTTTCCCTTCTCTAGGGGATCTTCCCAACCCAGGGATCAAACCCAGGTCTCCCGGATGGCAGGTGGATTTTTCACCAGCTGAGCCACAAGGGAAGCCCAAGAATACTGGAGTGGGCAGCCTATCCCTTCTCCAGGGGATCTTCTCCACCCAGGAATGGAATCCAGGTCTCCTGCACTGCAGGGGAATTCTTTAACAACTAAGCTATTGGAGAAGCCCTCACTATCTCCCAGAGTTTGCTCAAAATCCCATCCATTAAGTCAGTGAAGCTAAAGCCACAGGCTGCAGAGCCTGTGTGTGCAGTTCCCCTCTGGAGCTGGCCACAGAGACCCCCTCCTCTCTGCTGACCAGAGTCCACCAGAGAGACCAAGAGAAGACCGGGCTGGTGGGCAGGAGCCGAGCGCTCAGAGGGTCCCACCGCTCCTGGAAGGATGCAGGGCTGGGGGAGGGGCACCACGACACGGGGCCGGGAGTACCGCAGAGCCAGGAGTGGGGACCGGGGGCCTGGAATCGGGCTCCTGGGTTTGCTCCGTGACTGGGCATCTCCCTTCTGACCTGGCCTGCAGACCTCCTCCCTGTCTAGGGCTGGAGGAAGGGGGGCTGCCGCTGCTCCCTTCCTGCCATGGGCTCCGTCCATTACGAACACGGGAACTTTTCTGCCAGCTTCATCCCATGCCCATTTGCTCGCCTGAGACCTTCCCACACTTGTTCCCCCACAATCGGCAACCCTAGAGACTCACTCTGTTCTTTATCCGCTCACATCAGAAACACACACACACACAAACACAGGATGAACTCCTGACACAGGCAGGCCTGGATTCCTGCGAGGAGCTTAGACCCCACGTGCCTTTCTCCAGCTCTGCAAAAGCCCTGGAGAGACATGCAAGAGAAGCAGTCAGGGGAATAGTGAGTGACCCGTCCTCAGCTACTGTGGCAGACGCCCTGCTCCGCCGTCCTCTGCTAAGTCGCTTCAGTCGTGTCCGACTCTGTGCAACCCCATAGACGGCAGCCCACCCGGTTCCCCCGTCCCTGGGATTCTCCAGGCAAGAACACTGGAGTGGGTTTCCATTCCCTTCTCCAATGCAGGAAAGTGAAAAGTGAAAGTGAAGTCGCTCAGTCATATCCGACTCTTAGCGACCCCATGTTCTCCACCCCACAAGGCTCTTCCTTCCATGGGATTTTCCAGGCAAGGGTACTGGAGTGGGGTGCCATGCCGCCATCCTCTAAGAAGTAGTAAATGTCACAACGAATACTTAAAAGGGAGGGACAACAAGCTGGCACAAACTGTATTTCAGCAGAACCAGTGTTCGGCTTCTAAACCACTTGGGAACCTTTTCCCCCATAGAAAGAAAGCGTTCCAAACTCAATGCCAATCAAGCAAAACAAATATTTTTTTAATATTATAAATAATGTTCAAGTCACTTAAGTCATAAATTAAATATATTTTAACATTATCTTCAAGCTTTCAAAGTAAAAATTTCACAGTGCAGAACTAACAAAATTCTAATCTGCAAATTAACAAACAATAATTACAAATCTAAAATAAAAAATGTCTTAAAGGTGAAATGTTGAATTCAATAACAGTGATTTGATTTATAATCAGTTCAGTTCAATTCAGTCACTCAGTCGTGCCCAACTCTTTGCGACCCCATGGACTACAGCACGCCGGGCCTCCCTGTCCATCACCAGCTCCCATAGTTCACTCAAACTCATGTTCATCTAGCTGGTGATGTCATCCAACCATCTTATCCTCTGTCATCCCCTTCTCCTCCTGCCTTCAATCTTCCTCAACATCAGGGTCTTTTCAAATGAGTCAGTTCTTCGCATCAGGTGGCCAAAGTACTGGAGTTTCAGTTTCAACATCAGTCCTTCCAATGAACACCCAGGACTGATCTCCTTTAGGATAGACTGCTTGGATCTCCTTGCAGTCCAAGGGACTCTCAAGAGTCTTCCCCAACACCACAGTTCAAAAGCATCAATTTTTTGGCACTCAGCTTTAAGTCCAACTCTCACATACATACATCACTACTGGAAAAATCATAGCTTTGTTTGACTAGACAGACCTTTGTTGGTTATTAATTTATAATAGATTCATATGCAGAGTTTTGAACCACATATCTAGGGAAATCAAGGTTGGCATCCACTGTGAACTGATATTAGGGACGCATATACCTGAAAAATCATGTTTTTAAAATCTACTTAAATTTTAATTATGCAGCTCTTTGTACCCCCCACAAATCTTGTTAATTACCATTTATGTGCTCAACTTGCACATAATGGGCAA
>SJYW01002079.1:174450-184940 GCA_006410735.1 Raphicerus campestris | reverse complement strand
CTTCTTCTCACCTTCTTCTTCTTCTTCTCATCTTCTTCTTCTTCTTCTTCGTCTCACCTTCTTCTTCTTCTCTTTCTTCTTCTTCTAACCTTCTTCTTCATTTTCTTCTTCTCACCTTCTTCTTCTTCTTCTCACCTTCTTCTACTTCTTCTTCTTCTTTTTCTCATTCTTCTTCTCACCTTTTTTTCTTTATCTCTTTTTCACGTTCTTATTCTTCTTNATGTGGGTGGGGGCACCAGGTTCCCTCCAGGATGGTGACTTTTGATGGCTTGGGTGCCTGTTGTAAATTTCCTTCTGTTGCGTCTCTTACAATCCATCTGTCAGCTGTCAGTCATAGTTGGCAGGCTCTGAGTGGAGCTCTAAGAGCCTGGCCTTTGTAAAATGCCTTTCTTTTCAGGTCCCCCAAGAAACCTTACTAGTTGGAGTGTTGGTTTTGTTTTATTCTTTTCCGGCTTCAATCTTTTAAAATGTCAGGAGGTGGGGTTTCATGATGAAGCAGTATTTCCTTGGCCCTCAGGGCTGCTTCTACAGTGAGCAACTTGTGCACAGCATACAGGACCAGGGGTGAGCGTGGCTGAAATCTAGCGTGGGTGCCAGGCATGCAGTCATGAGCCTGCGGGACTTTGCTGGCCAAGCTCCGCACCCCCATGCTTGCCCTACCAGAGTGGGCACCTTGACTAAAGTGCCCTGGAGCACCCTGCAGGCAGGGGCACTATAGGCTGCAGGGCTGGTCACCCCGAAAGCCCTGGTGCTTCAGCCTGCATGAGGTGCCACTCGCCTTCAGGCGTTCGAGCTTTCTCTTCCAGCATCCTTCAAATAATCCAGCCAATTCTGTCCTTCTGCCAAGCCTCTTTTAATCACCAAACAAGATTTCCTTTCTTGGTACCGGTGCACCATTTTCGAAATATCACTGATAAATTAGAACTGAAACATACCCACCCACAAAACTCATTCCCCTTGTTCTGCTCTCAACCTACACAAGCTGTGACCCACAAACGGATAAAATTAAGTCAACCTAATACTGAATGGGCCCTGTCATCACTCATTACTGACCCCAGACACCTAAATATCTCAATATACATATATCTATGAAGCTAATCCAATCTGTCCGGATCGTGTTGGGAAGGAAAGACAGCAACTAGGAAAAGCGTTCTGCACATTTAAAATCAAATAGAAAAAAATAAACCAGCCATTTGCCACAGGTAGGTGGCACTGAGGAGAGTGAGAGCAGGCAGGAGATAATAGAAAATATACGCGTTGGTCTCTGCNTGGGAAGGAAAGACAGCAACTAGGAAAAGCGTTCTGCACATTTAAAATCAAATAGAAAAAAATAAACCAGCCATTTGCCACAGGTAGGTGGCACTGAGGAGAGTGAGAGCAGGCAGGAGATAATAGAAAATATACGCGTTGGTCTCTGCCCCCAGTTCTTTGCACAGAGCTCCTAAAAGCCTTGTACGCGCCAAATGATAACAGTACTAGCAGCATCTTTTATTTTAATGTGGCAACTCTGGCTGGGCTCCCGAATGGCTCTTGGCTGTCGACTGCTCACCAGAACAACCAAACCATGGTTGTTGTTCCATGGCTAAGTCATGTCCAACTCTTTTTGACCCCATGGATCGCAGCATGCCAGTCTTCCCTGTCCTTCCCATCTCCTGGAGTGTGCGGAAAGTCATGTCCATTGAGTCACTGATGCTATCTAACCATCGGCTTAGCTTCAGCGTCAGAGGGTGATGTATACTTCCCATTTTTTGTTTACTGTTGTGGAATGCTTAATAACCGCCTTCATTTCACTCTCAGAACATCTCGATTTGGGGAATGAATTGTACAGTCAACACATACCAGTTTCCTTCAAATCTGGTAAGCATGGCTTTACCTAGGTATCTAATCTGCATCATAGTTTTGTTGGTAAAGCTCAGGGTTTCTCAATGCAGCACGATTGATACTGGGGGCCAGATGATTCTCGAGGTGGGGGGTAGGGGGGCTTCCCTGTGCACAGCAGGATCAGCACCCTGACCCCTACCCACTAGATAGATGCCTGGAGCACTCACCCTCAATTATGACAACTGAAAATGCCCCGAACGGTGTCAAATGTGCCCTGCAGAGCAGCATGACTCCTGGCTGAGAACCGCTGCTGCAGCTGAAGTCCCAGAGAAGACATAGTAGATACTGCATGCTACTGTCCACCTTGCTTTCTTTTACAATCCATGATTAACTCTTACAGCAAATAGCTGGGTGACACCTCTAAAATCATTGATCATCTGAGATAGTTCCATGTAAATCTACCCGATGGTTCGTGCTTTGGAAGAAAAATTCAAATTCTAACCCCTTTCGTTCTGTTCCTTGTTCTCAGGGCTGTTTCTCTCAATTAAAACCGAACCACGTTGTCCTTGTCAATCAGAAAGACAGTAGAGGCCGCCTCAGAATTCCTCTTTCATTGCTGCCTTCCTGAGAAAGCAAATGATTCTCCTATAATCTGTAACTCCTCTGGCCATTTATTCTGATCAAAGTTGAGCAAAACTGGAGTTTTAAAGGGACTGAATGGAAACCCAGGACCGAGAACAAATATGAATGTTCAACCACCTTTGGTGCCTCAGTCAGAGAATCTGCCTGCAACGTGGAAGACCTGGGTTCGATCCCTGGGTTAAAAAGATACCCTGGAGGAGGGCATGGCAACCCACTCCAGTATTCTTGCCTGGAGAATCCCCATGGACAGAGGAGCCTGGGGGGCTGCAATACATGGGGCCGCAAAGAATTGGACACGACTGAGCGCCTAAGCACAGCACAACCATTTGGGGTATTAAACACAGTGATGGGGAAATGTTACTGGGCTACATTCAGTCAATTAAACACAACACAGGTACACACACACAACAAAGAACAGGGAATAAAGCAGGGGTGGAAGGAAGGTAATCCATTTAACGAAGTAAACTAGAATTCTAAAACAGGCAAGAAAACAGACTCTCAGGCACAGTCAGGTGTCTTCCTAACCCATAGACAGAGCCATCATCAGAAAGGCCTGTGATGGAAGATTTACCCTGGCTTGTAAATGAGGCAAGATTACAAAGTAATGTAATTTCTTGGATAACGTGTAAGTAAGTAATTATCTCATCAAGGAATTCTGCTTCTGGTGGGCAATTAGAGGAGGGGCGGAGAAAGAAACAGAGCCTTTCCTCTGTCTCAGAAACTTCTGCTGGGATACCAAAGGCTATTACCGCTTGATGTAGAATGTGTCTACTTGGGTTAAAAGCACGTCTGCAGAGAGAAAAACAACTGTAACCACCTAGGTTTTGAGAGGCTAATCTTGTGACTACGTAAACTCATCTAGCTCTTAGTACATCCGCGAAAGCTTCCTCTACGCTTTCCCACATCAGGACATCTACAAGGCATACTTGACATGGGACAGACTCTGGTAGAGAACGTAGGTTTTAGATGAAATTTGAAGCTGACAATGTTAATAAAATACTTCTGCTGATTGGATAAGGCTCTGAGACCATTTGATTGCCACCTGGGAACTCAGACCAGTTGAGACCAACCAAACTCCAAATTATTACTGAGCGGTATTTTACCCTGAGAATATAAAAGGATGGTATAGTTGATGGAAGAGAGGGGAAAAAAATGAAGAGAAGGTTGAGAGCCCCGATGATGACACACATCCACAAGGTCTTTGAAAAGTAACAGCAGGAAAAACAAAACAGGGCACCCAGAAACGCATCAAGTTTCGTTGGAATGTTTCCAAAAGTTTTCTTGGAAACTATTGAATCACTCTAAAGAGGTAATACATCTTCTAGAATTTTCCACGCCTTAAGCAAAACTTACTTTCTCCGTTAAGATGTAGTCTAAATTAATATATCACCTACTAACAATTGCTCATGCTAAAGCATAAGGTAAGCTTAGCAAGTGGGTGGCATTTCTTGATTTAAAATTAAGACACTATTGAAAATACAATAAAATCAGTTTACACAGAACATTGTTTACCTTTAAAATTGTGCTATAAATTAAATTTCAGTAGCTTGGAATGAAACAGTACAAATGAACCAAAAATTTGTCGAAAAGAAAAATGGTATTTTCCCCTGTGAAATAACATTCATTTGCCTTCACTTTTAAAATGAGATTAACATCTTTCTGTCTAAACTGAGTGGTTTGTTTCAAATTCATTTCCTGGTATATAAGGAAAAGAGAGGGCTGGCTTGCATAGTAATTGGCATAATAGAAACAGTAAGATTATTGCAAAATTAAGTGTTGGCTGGCTTAAACTGACATTTTTCTGATGACAGTGGCATCAGAGTAAATAATGGTGAATATATACAATTTATTCATTAGAAAAAGATACCCACCACCAGCAGAAAACTCATGACGCCCAAGAATAAGTCTTCAGAATAGTATTTTTCTGGAAGTAGATTCCTTCGACAGTTATTAGACACAGATGATTTCTACAGTCTACTGATGGCTTGGATGGCATCCTGGTTTTTTCTGTTTCCTTTTCACGTGCACGTACATTTCTAGTGAATAAAGTCCATGACTGCTTATCTTGTAACAAATGTGTATTTTTTCCATCTCTACTTTCACTTTTCACAATTGCTTCCACCAGCCCACGAGCTGCAGCAAGAAATAAAGGGCTGACAAGGTTGCTGGTGTGCACTGTTTCTGCGGAGACCAGCTTTAGTCTCCTTCCTTCCCTTCTGCCCAGCTCTTCAAGCTGANATTTTTTCCATCTCTACTTTCACTTTTCACAATTGCTTCCATCAGACCACGAGCTGCAGCAAGAAATAAAGGGCTGACAAGGTTGCTGGTGCGCACTGTTTCTGCGGAGACCAGCTTTAGTCTCCTTCCTTCCCTTCTGCCCAGCTCTTCAAGCTGAGTTAACTGGGGGCCTGTCCTGGGCTTTCCCGATAGCTCAGCTGGTAAAGAATCCTCCTGCAATGCAGGAGACCCTGGTTTGACTTCTAGGTCGGGAAGATCCCCTGGAGGAGGGATAGGTTACCCACTGCAGGNTCCCTTCTGCCCAGCTCTTCAAGCTGAGTTAACTGGAGGCCTGTCCTGGGCTTTCCCGATAGCTCAGCTGGTAAAGAATCCTCCTGCAATGCAGGAGACCCTGGTTTGACTTCTAGGTCGGGAAGATCCCCTGGAGGAGGGATAAGTTACCCACTCCAGGTATTCTTGGGCTTCCCTGGTGGCTCAGTCAGTAAACAATCCACCTGCAATGCAGGAGACCTGAGTTCAATCCCTGGGTTGGGAAGATCCCCTGGAGAAGGGCACAGCAACCCACTCCAGTATTCTCGCCGGGAGAATCCCCATGGACAGAGGAGCCTGGAGGGCTAGTCCATGGGGTCAAAGAGAGTCAGACACGACTAAGCCCAGGGCACAGCGCAGTCCTGCTCTAGCTCCTCAGAGAGTTTTGCCTACTGCTGGGGGTGCAGCCGGGACCTCGGCCCCTGCATGGGGCAGGGGTGCTAATCCATCGCTCTTGGGCCCGCCCCAGAGGGGGCGGCTGGAAGCGGGACAGACATGGATCCCACTTGCCTCTCCCCACCCGACTGCCTGGTCTGCTGACTTTTTTCTTCGTACCCTCACACTGTTCAGTGACTTTGCTCCCTTCAGCCTGCCCACCTCGGACCCTAACAGCTTGCCCATCACTTGCCAAATCCCTGTTTCGATGGCCATCTCCTGTCCTCCTATGCCTTCAGTCTGAGGACTGGGAGCATATGGGGAGAATGTGGCAGGGCATGGCAGCACTCTGATGACTCCAGGAAGCTCTGAGCCTCCAGAGTGACAGCTGTCTCTGTGAATTACTTATTCCGCCTAGCGGATGCCATGGATCACGCCAGAGGGACCCCACTCGAACACGGGAGAGATGTACTCTAGGTTTCATTAACTGAATGTAGGCTATGAATGATAACGCGAAAATTTCAGCATTAGTTAAACAGCTTTGGGACAAATCGCAAGGATGTAAAGCTAATAAGAACAAACATACAGTGTTAGAGTGTTATCCACTCAGATCCTGGTTGTTCTTCAGGGGGGTCTCTGTGCCTGCTGTAACCATAGAGATGTAGATTGACCTGTGGATGCATTGTTCTGCAGGTCATTTTAATGTTCTCCAAACAGAACGTGATCTGAAAAAGTTAGAAACCAGTCTCTTCATTCAGCTGCTCCTTTTATAAATGTTGCTTACAAGGCACAAAGACATCATCCTGAATTCTTGAGAACATTCTAGTGCCCCCCCACCACCACCACTCTCCAGATAAGATCGAAAGCATGACAGACCCAAAGCCAACACTTTTTTCTCTCTACACTCCCAGTCTTAGTAACATAAAATGGTTTTTTTCTTTAAGTCTGGAACTGATGATTACACAGCAAACAACACAGTTGATGGCTCAGAGGTTAAAGCATCTGCCTGCAATATGGGACACCTGGGTTCGATCCCTGGGTTGGGAATATGCCCTGGAGAAGGAAATGGCACCCCATTCTAGTATTNATGACAGACCCAAAGCCAACACTTTTTTCTCTCTACACTCCCAGTCTTAGTAACATAAAATGGTTTTTTTCTTTAAGTCTGAAACTGATGATTACACAGCAAACAACACAGTTGATGGCTCAGAGGTTAAAGCGTCTGCCTGCAATATGGGACACCTGGGTTCGATCCCTGGGTTGGGAATATGCCCTGGAGAAGGAAATGGCAACCCATTCCAGTATTCTTGCCTGGAGAATCCCATGGATGGAGGAGCCTGGTGGGCTACATTCCACAGGGTTGCAAAGAGTCGGACATGACTGAGCGACCTCACTTCATTTCACTTCACTTGGGATTATATAACAACAATATATCCTGCTTGAGGACAGTTTCTCCTTCCTGAAAACCTTCTGACTAATTCTGATATTTTAGAACGTAAATTATGGGAGTGGGTCTGGTAGGATTTCTGTTGTTAAGTTCTAATCCTGCTATCCCTAGACGTAAATTGTGGGTGTGGGTCTNTAAAGCACAAAATTTAGAAGATAATCTGCATGTGATTGTCATGTAGAATAACAGCCTCTCCCACTAAAATTTCACCCTTTCTTTCTTTTTTATGAAGTCCAGGTGTGATGTTTAAGTGAGGAAGCCCCCAGTGGTGACCAGTGGAGAGATTTTCATATAAGCACAGCAGATTAGGAAAATAGCAACAGCCTGAGTCCTTTAAGATATCAGTGCCATGTCCACATTTCAGCACTGACTTGTCTCTACCCAGGTTTCTAAATAGTGATAGCAAATCAACCCATACTGGTTTAAGTCCCTTTGAATTATATTTTTTGTGATCTGCAAACAGTATCCTAACTGACCAAAACATACGATGTAACAGACACTATTTTAAACTCTTTAACATATTTTTCATTTTTAATTTTTAAGTCACCTAAGGGAAAGTAAAGTTGCTCAGTCGTGTCCGACTCTTTGCGACCCCATGGACTGTAGCCTACCAGGCTCCTCTGTCCATGGGATTTTCCAGGCAATAGTGCTGAAGTGGATTGTCATTTCCTTCTCCCGGGGATCTTCCCAACCCAGGGATTGAACCCAGGTCTCCCACATTGTAGACAGATACTTTACCATCTGAGCCATCAAGGAAGTCACCTAAGAGATAGGGGTTATTCTCTACTATGTAGATGAGGAATCTGAGGCTCAGGGTACAAACAGTTCACCAGATCTATCAACTCAGCTCTATTACTCATTCTTCCCCTCTCATTTCTCCCTAAAGAATCTAATTCACAGGTTTCCATCTTCTCTTCCAGCAATAGGCTCATGCTCTTCAAATCATAAATATGCTACCACACAGCACATATTTTCTGGTGTATTACTGCTTGTGTGATTTGGAGAAAGTGAGTGAATGCCTCTAAGCCTTTGGTTCCTTGCAGAGTTGTAACAAGGATTAAATCCAATAGGTCCTGACAGTTATAGGTTCTGACACTTCACAAGAGCTAATATACATAGAACACACTTGCCTGTGTGCCAGGCACTGCTTTTAATACCTTTCACAGACTGACTCATGGAATCCTCATATTAACCCTATGGTGTAAGTAGTTTTTGTTGTTGCTGTTGTTGATGCTTTATTATTATTTTAAATTATGTATAGTTGCCTTACAATATTTTTGTAAATTTACAATATGTTCATTTCTGCTGTCCAACAAAGTGAATCAGCTATATGTATATATGTATCCTCTAACTCTTAGACCTCTCTTCCATCTCCCATCCCACCCATTTGGTCATCAAAGTTTACAGACATAGAACAGAGATAAGGAGAACCTATGTGGCTTGCCTGAGGTTGTTCTGGTAGACATGAAACCAGGCATTGTGGCATTGTAGCACCAAGATTCCTGATCACCCCTCTATGTCACATGGGTAAGTCTATTCTCACAGCCTCATCCTAATGAATGTCCACACACTATTAAGAGATCACATCAGCCTTGTAATTCCAATGGAATGATCCGGCGTGTCTCATTTCTTTCTCAGTGTGTGCATCATCACAGTCCCCATGCATTTCTCACAAGGCTTGTCTAAGCATTGCTTTGCTGTCCAGCTGTACAGGGCATTTCTCTCTCTCAACACTCGAACTAAAGATGTTCCTAGTCACACCTCTGATTACATATACCAAGTCAAATATCTAATTATGTGCTTCCAGCAAGGCATCTTATTATAGCCCCAACAAGGCATTTCATTATGGCTCCCCAGCCAAGCATTTCATTACAAAGTCTGAACACATCTGACTTCCTATAGAGCCACCCATCTCATTACACTATGCAGAGAAATACATGAACCTAGGGCTTTGGACATTCACATCATTAAACCAATTCCATTGTATCCCATTTCACACCAATTCTTGACAACATATTCATGAAAATTTCAGAGATCAAGTCTTGTCCAGTGTCAGGATACTTGGAGAATAAAATTAGAAAAGTAGTCAGAAAACATGTGTTTAGATCCAAGCTAGCAATGCTATATTCACGGACAATAGTTAAGGCTGAAAGATCTTTATCTGTTAAACATAGATAATCTGTACATTTTTTTCTTATTCTTTTCCCTGAAGAGTCACAAACAAGTAACATACTCACTTAGTTGAAAAACAGAATAGGCAGGCAAAGAAAAAATATTCACCTATAATACCACCTATCTAATATAAATGTCATATTATATACATTTTATCTATCTATGATAATATGTATATGGTAGGCATAATTATGGCTCCCAAGAAAATTCTAATCCTTGTGAAAAAATATGTTGCTCAATGGCGAAAGGTACATTGCCAATGTAAATAATAATGCTAATCAGTTGATTTTAAGATAGGAAGATTATCTTACATTATCTGGGTGAGCCTTATTCAGATTACATAAGCAGCATAAGAAAGAAAAATGGTGAATTCAGAAATGAAAAGCATAAATAGTATTCAACTGGCTATTTCTAGCTTAAAAATGGAGCCATGTAGCAAAAAAATGGAGAACTCAGTCCTACAACCATAAACAAATGAATTCTGTCAATAACATAGATGAGTTTGAAACCTTAAAAAAAGTTTTATAAAACCTTCAAAAAGAAATGTACTCATGCTAAACTTTGACTTTAGACTTGTAAGACGTGAAGCAGAGACTCATATCACCTATGGCAGACTTTTATCCACATAACTATGTTATAGTAAGCAGATATTATTTTAATTTGATAAATTGTGATATATCATGCATCCATAGAAAACTAATATAATGTACATACATTTATAAAATTAGATTATATCATACATCATATTTTGAAGCTCATTTACATGAGAAGGTAATGAAAATAGTTTGCATATCAAAAATTCATGTAGATTGTATCAGTTCAGTTCAGTCGCTCAGCCGTGTCTGACTCTTTGCGACCCCATGAATTGCAGCACGCCAGGCCTCCCTGTTTATCACCATCTATCGGAGTTCACTCAGACTCATGTCCATCGAGTCCGTGATGCCATCCAGCCATCTCATCCTCGGTCGTTCCCTTCTTCTCCTGCCCCCAATCCCTCCCAGCATCAGAGATTTTCCAATGAGTCAACTCTTCGCATGAGGTGGCCAAAGTACTGGAATTTCAGCTTTAGCATCATTCCTTCAAAAGAAATCCCAGGGTTGATCTCCTTCAGAATGGACTGTTTGGATCTCCTTGCAGTCCAAGGGACTCTCAAGAGTCTTCTCCAACACCATAGTTTGAAAGCATCAATTCTTCAGCACTCAGCCTTCTTCACAGGCCAAATTTCACATCCATACATGACCACAGGAAAAACCATAGCCTTGACTAGATGAACCTTAGTCAGCAAAGTAATGTCTCTGCTTTTGAATATACTATCTAGGTTGGTCATAACGTTTCTTCCAAGGAGTAAACATCTTCTAATTTCATGGCTGCAGTCACCATCTGCAGTGATTTTGGAACCCAAAAAAATAAAGTCTGACACTGTTTCCACTGTTTCCCCATCTATTTCCCATGAAGTGATGGGACCGGATGCCATGATCTTCATTTT
>SJYW01002079.1:144978-169353 GCA_006410735.1 Raphicerus campestris | reverse complement strand
TAACTTTCCTTCCAAGGAGTAAGCGTCTTCTAATTTCATGGCTGCAGCCACCATCTGCAGTGATTTTGGAGCCCCCCAAAATAAAGTCTGTCAAAAATATAACAAAATATATAACAAAAATATAACAAAATATAACAAAAAGTTATGAGCAACCAAGTATTAAGGGTTTATATACTATCATATATTCGTCACTCTTCAAAAAACATCAGAGATAGCCACAGTGAAGATAATATCTGTTGTGCATGAATATTAGAGTTTATGAGATTAATAAATGCCAATACTCTCATTTTATGCCAACTTTTATTAAATCATATACCTAACAGCTTGTTTTGTACTTTATCAGTATTGATAGTTTAGATCCAATATGTTTTCATGGACCCTGGAATAATATTCTGTTTTTAGATACTAAGTATTAGTAAAGATAAAAATATTTCTAGCACAGTGCTTCAGGACATAAAGTTGCCTTTAATTCATGAACTATTATTAAAAATCATATTTTATTTTAAAAAAAGCAGCCTAGAAGGAAAGTCACAGTAAACACTCTTACACAGTGTAATGACTTAAACTCTGGCACAAGGCTCTGTTTTAGGTAACAGCAGAAAGTCCAAGAATCAGAAAAGGTAATTTTGTCAATTAAGAGTTCCTCTTGTCCATAGGATTTCCCAGCACAAATACTGGGATGGATTGCCATTTCCTCCTCCAGGGGATCTTCCCCACCCAGCATCCGATCCCAGGTCTCCCGCACTGGCAGGAGGACTTTTTACCGCTGGCACCACCTGGGAAGCCCATTTAAACCAGAACCCATCAGAAGCTTAAACTCAGCATTTCCAAATCTGACATGATCAGAATCACCAGGTGGGGATGGGCAGGGCTAATAAAAAGATATCCACAGGCGGCACCCTTCTAGAGAGACATTTTTTCAGCTACTCTGGGGTAGTCCCAGCAATCTGGATTTTCTGAAGAGCTTCTTATGTACTTCTGAGGTATAGTGGGTTTGGGGACGCAAGTTTGATGGAGTAAGACAGAGTTTGTATCATAGCTCTACCATTTACCATTCTTGGGACACTGGACAATTTAAGACAGTCTAACTTTCATGACAGTCTAACCTTCAGAGATCAAATTGCCAACATCTGTTGACTCATCAAAAAAGCAAGAGAGTTCCAGAAAAATATCTACCTCTGCTTCATTGACTATACCAAAGCCTTTGACTGTGTGGATCACAACAAACTGTGGAAAATTCTGAAAGAGATGGGAATACCAGACCACCTGACCTGCCTCCTGAGAAATCTGTATGCAGGTGAGAAAGCAACAGTTAGAACTGGACATGGAACAACTGACTGGTTCTAACTCAGGAAAGGAGTACATCAAGGCTGTATATTGTCACCCTGCTTATTTAATTTATATGCAGAGTACATCATGAGAAATGATGGACTGGAAGAAGCACAAGCTGGAATCAAGATTGCCAGGAGAAATATCAATAACCTCAGATATGCACATGATACCACCCTTATGGCAGAAAGTGAAGAGGAATTAAAACACCTCTTGATGAAAGTAAAAGAGGAGAGTGAAAAAATTGGCTTAACACTCAACATTCAGAAAACGAAGATCATGGCATCCGGTCCCATCACTTCATAGGAAATAGATGGAGAAACAGTGGAAACAGTGTCAGACTTTATTTTTTTTGGACTCCAAAATCACTGCAGATGATGATTGCAGCCATGAAATTAAAAGACACTTACTCCTTGGAAGAAAAGTTATGACGGACACAGCGTGCTGTGTGTGGTTCAGGGGGTCTCAAAGAGTCAGACACAAATGAGCAACTGAACTGAACTGAACCCTCATGACACTCATCTATAAAGGGGAGGAAAAGATTCCTTTCTTTGGAGAGTCTTACTTGGATTACACAGGATAATGAGATGTTGAGCACTGACACCAATACAAAATCAATCCTGGGGTGGGCGGAGGGGGAATACATTGGGAGATTGGGACTGATATATACACACTACTGTATATAAAATAGGAACTAATAAGGACCTACTATAGAGGACAGGGAACTCATCTCTATACTCTGTAATGACATATATGGGAAAAGGATCTAAAACAGAGTGGATCTATGTATACATATTACTGACTCATTTTGCTGTATACCTGAAACTAACACAAGAATACTGTTAATCAACTATACTCCAACAAAAATGATTTGTAAAAAAAAAATTAAAGGGAAGTGGTAATAATGTTTCTGCTCAGTGGACTATCCTCTGATAGATGTGGAAGTATCTTACATCATGCTCATAGGCTAAAGCTTTTTTTTAATAGGGGAAAATTTATTTAATTAATCAATACATCTGCNCCAAAGCCTTTGACTGTGTGGATCACAACAAACTGTGGAAAATTCTGAAAGAGATGGGAATACCAGACCACCTGACCTGCCTCCTGAGAAATCTGTATGCAGGTCAGAAAGCAACAGTTAGAACTGGACATGGAACAACAGACTGGTTCTAACTCAGGAAAGGAGTACATCAAGGCTGTATATTGTCACCCTGCTTATTTAATTTATATGCAGAGTACATCATGAGAAATGATGGACTGGAAGAAGCACAAGCTGGAATCAAGATTGCCAGGAGAAATATCAATAACCTCAGATATGCACATGATACCACCCTTATGGCAGAAAGTGAAGAGGAATTAAAACACCTCTTGATGAAAGTAAAAGAGGAGAGTGAAAAAATTGGCTTAACACTCAACATTCAGAAAACGAAGATCATGGCATCCGGTCCCATCACTTCATAGGAAATAGATGGAGAAACAGTGGAAACAGTGTCAGACTTTATTTTTTTTGGACTCCAAAATCACTGCAGATGATGATTGCAGCCATGAAATTAAAAGACACTTACTCCTTGGAAGAAAAGTTATGACGGACACAGCGTGCTGTGGTTCAGGGGGTCTCAAAGAGTCAGACACAAATGAGCAACTGAACTGAACTGAACCCTCATGACACTCATCTATAAAGGGGAGGAAAAGATTCCTTTCTTTGGAGAGTCTTACTTGGATTACACAGGATAATGAGATGTTGAGCACTGACACCAATACAAAATCAATCCTGGGGTGGGCGGAGGGGGAATACATTGGGAGATTGGGACTGATATATACACACTACTGTATATAAAATAGGAACTAATAAGGACCTACTATAGAGGACAGGGAACTCATCTCTATACTCTGTAATGACATATATGGGAAAAGGATCTAAAACAGAGTGGATCTATGTATACATATTACTGACTCATTTTGCTGTATACCTGAAACTAACACAAGAATACTGTTAATCAACTATACTCCAACAAAAATGATTTGTAAAAAAAAAAATTAAAGGGAAGTGGTAATAATGTTTCTGCTCAGTGGACTATCCTCTGATAGATGTGGAAGTATCTTACATCATGCTCATAGGCTAAAGCTTTTTTTTAATAGGGGAAAATTTATTTAATTAATCAATACATCTGCATTAAATAAAGATAGGACTGCCTATCTCCTCTTTTCAAAAAAATCCATGCTCAATAATGGTTTGTATTCAGCCATAAAAAGCAATAAATCTGAGTCAGTTCTAGTGAGGTAGATCAACCAAGAGCCTGCTACATAGAGTGAAATAAGTAAGAAAGAAACAGATATTGTATATTATCACATCTATACGGAATCTAGAAAAATGGTACTGATGAACTTATTTGCAGGGCAGCAATAGAGATGCAGACACAGAGAAGAGACTTGTGGACACAGTAGGGAAGGAAAGGGAGAGATGAAATGAGAGAGTAGCATTGAAACATATACATTACCATATGTAAAACAGATAGCCAGTGGGAATTTGTTAAGTGACCAGGCAGCTCCACATGGTGCTCTGTGATAACCGAGAGGGGTAGGATGGAGTGCGAGGTGGAAGGGAAGTTCAAGAGGGGTGAGACATATGCATGCCTATGGCTGATTCATGTTGATTTATGGCAGAAACCAACGCAATATTGTCAAGAAATTATCCTCCAATTTAAAAATAAATTTTAAAAAATACCAAAAAAAAACCCAGTTTGCATCCTTTCCCCTGTTTCCCTAAAATTAGCATCTACTAATGACATTGAGGCATACTTGCTGTTCTCTAACTTGCTGAAGTAATATTATGTAGGCTTCCATTTAAAGCATGAAAGTTGGCCAAAAATAAATGTCCTCCCCATTTCAGCCGATTGAGCTGTATGGCCACCAGGCCATCTGTGTTTGTTCTAGGGGAATTCCAGAGACTATAAAAATACTTACATATGCCAAGTGAGTCCAAGGGCCTCCCATGGCACCATTCAGGCTTTCAGCAGAAAGAAGAAGGCTTCAACTGGATAGTTGGAGAAGTGGGATTATAGAGGAACTGTATGTAAGAGCCTGGGCAGGGCATATAGAAACTTCAAGGGATAGCAAAAGGACCCTGAACTGAAGATGGGGGTCAGGGGGTTCCAACCACACCTGAGCCAAAGGGGTAAGCAGCAAATGATTATTCAAGCCTGGGAGCCAGAGGAACCCCCCTCACAGGAGCTGTGAACTTTGGTCAAGAGACACAGCCAGCCCATAGTGACCCTTCAGATGACAGTCTGAGGAAGAAGTCCCCAACCTCACTTCCTGCTAGTTGCTTGCTAATGCTCCCCATCGGTCAAAGGTCAAGATCAGCCTTCTGGGTGGGATGAGGAAGAGTTGAGAGGAGACTGGAGTTAGTTCAACTGGAACTTTTTACCCACCCAAAAGGACAAAAAAGAATATAGTCAACTGAAAATAGATCAGAAGGGAACTCATCAAAGCAATAAATGTAAATCGAACAAAATCAATTATTAAAAGAGAAAAACATGGCAGAAACCTATACAGCATTGTAAAACAATAATCTTCCAATTAAAACTAAATAAATGAAAAGGGAGAAAAATGTTGCAATAGTGAAAAATTGAAAGTGATATAAATGTCCATGCTATGAGCACAAACTCTGTGCACCCTGAGGACGGAAGTCTGGTCTGTGCTGTTTACTGCAGCCCCATCAGCCAGTGTAGGTCAGGGCATTGCAGGAGCCAACACCACTGACTCATTCCTCGAGGGCTGGTGGAGTTATTCACAGCAACCCATGCAAAGGCATAATGTGCAACTGTGAAAAACAGAAAAAATATATATATATATTGAAAAATGGCAAATGGGAAGATTTGCACGATTAAGTGAAAAGAGAACACTACAGAATAAAGATCTCAAATTTCTGAAAACAAGATAGGTAGATATTATAAATAAAAGTAATATAGTTTCACCGCCAACGATTCTGTTGGCTAACGTAATGGTGGATCCATGTCATCACAAGCTTGTCCAAACCCACAGAATGTACAATACCAAGTGGAAGGAGAATGTGAATTATGCACTTTGAGTGATTATGACGTGTCAGTGTAGCCTCATCAATTATAACATATGTACCACTGCGGTGGAGGATGTTGATAATGGCAGAGGTTATGCATTTCTAGGGGCAGGGAGTATATGCGAAATCTTGCTACCTGCAGCTTAATTTTGCTGTGCCTATAAGTGTCCAAAAAATAAAAAGTCTTTTAAAACAAAGTAAGTAATACTGCATCATATACACATGTAATGTTATTTATACAGAAAAATGCCTAAAATTATAAATACAACTGTATATGAAATTTCAATAGAAGTTCTAATGAAGTGAAAAATGGAAAAAGGAGAAGAATTTTAGTCTTCATTTCTGACCCACTGTATCAACCTTTTATAATGAAAGTGCTAATTTTACAATTTAAGCCATTTAGATTAAAAACAAATAAAAATTACCAAGGCCATCTGGAAATTTCTAGCATTAACTATTAGGTCACTAAAATATACAGGGAAAAACACACCATATCCAGTTTAATTGCTTCTATAACAAGATGGGTTCAACAGGTCACCAAGAAGATAGAGATGTCAGTTAGATAAGCTTTAGATTTTTATACTTTGAAAGAGAGTGAAAGTGCTGGCCACTCAGTCATGTCCTGCTCTTTGCAACCCCAAGGACTGTAGCCCACCAGGCTCCTCTGTCCGTGGGATTCTCCAGGCCAGAATACTGGAGTGGGTGCCATTTCCTTCTCCAGGGGATCTTCCTGACTCAGAGATTGAACCCAGGTCTCCCACACTGCAGGCAGACTCTTTACCAACTGAGCCACCAGGGAAGCCCTTTTTATACTTTGCCACCTAGGAGAAGGGGACCACAGAGGATGAGATGGTTGGATGGCATCACTGACTCAATGGACATGAGTTTGAGTGAACTCCGGGAGACGGTGAAGGACAGGGAGGCCTGGCTCACTGCAACCCGTGAGGTTGCCAAGAGTCAGACATGACTTAATGACTGAACAACCACAGCAGCACCTGTTTAGATCCCCAAGGTTCTGATGATGGCAAAATCCTCAGAAAGACTTTTATCTCCTCGTTTTAAATCTACTTTTAATTAATTAAAAACCGTATCTGATGAGTTGAGATTGAAATCATATGTTAAGACCTGTCAGGAGATAAACAAAAAGCAGTGACAGGAGAGCTAAATCCACCGTCTACCCTTAGCAGAAGGCAAAGATTTTCTCTCTCTTTAGCTGAGGGCAATACATGGGACCCAGCTGCACTGAATTCTCTTGACAAAAAAGCAGCAACACTGGACATATGGTGCGGTTCAAACCCTGCTGAGGAACTTTTGGACAGGGACACTAAAAGATACACCTAACCTGGTTAATAATAGCAAACCACTGATCCATCAGCTAATGGTGTTCCTAGGAAATAGAATCCATGAGAAAAAGAAATAGCAGCATGAGACAGAATTAATCCACAACAGGTAATTTCCTTCTCTGGGCACAGCCCTCACCAAGAGGAAATCCGAAGATGTACCACCTGTTCAGCTGTGTCTTTCATGAGATTTAGAGTGACCTACCACCAGAATCACTGCAGATGGTGACTGCAGCCACGAAACTAAAAGACGCTTACTCTTTGGAAGGAAAGTTATGACCAACCTAGATAGCATACTCAAAAGCAGAGACATTACTTTGCCAACAAAGGTCCGTCTAGTCAAGGCTATGGTTTTTCCTGTGGTCATGTATGGATGCAAGAGTTGGACTGTGAAGAAGGCTGAGAGCCGAAGAATTGATGCTTTTGAACTGTGGTGTTAGAGAAGACTCTTGAGAGTCCCTTGGACTGCAAGGAGATACAACCAGTCCATTCTGAAGGAAATCAGCCCTAGGTATTCTTTGGAAGGAATGATGCTAAAGCTGAAACTCCAGGACTTCGGCCACCTCATGTGAAGAGTTGACTCACTGGAAAAGACTCTGATGCTGGGAGGGATTGGGGGCAGGAGGAGAAGGGGATGACAGAGGATGAGATGGCTGGATGGCATGACTGACTCCATGGACATGAGTCTGAGTGAACACCAGGAGCCGGTGATGGGGAGGGAGGCTTGGCATGCTGCGATTCATGGGGTCGCAAAGGGTCGGACACGACTGAGCGAATGAACTGAACTGAACCACCAGAACGATCAAAGGCATTTGGTCATTTATACCACACGATGAAATGAAACATTGCATTGGCCTAGAAGTAAATTTTGTGTTATAAGAAGAATGGGGTAACAAAAAAAAAGTTACATTCTTCATTCTTAGTCTCTTCATTTTAGTAACAGATATTTTGTGTGTACTGATTTAAAACACCTGAAATTTAATGCACAAAGAATAGTGATTTTTTAACGCTTGCATATAGTCAATCCATATTCCTAGTTCATGGGAAATGCTTTACTCACCTTAAAAATATTCAACTTTCTTTTTGTACAAGTCAAGCTTTAATACCCTTTTCAATACACACACACACACACACACTCACACAAAAAGGAGCTGTAGGTGGAGGAAATGTGGAAAACCACGGCTTTAAACCATATCCTGGTTCTGTCTGATTTGGTGGATCTCATCTTTGATCCTCAGCTACGGAGTACAGGAAACATGTCTATATATTTTATGCCCAATGCAGACATTTTGTTTTGTTTTCACTCATCATCATTTAATAAATTATTCACATAATGGTAATAACAGCATTCAACTCATAAATATGTGTGAAATCCAAAGAAGTAAATGTATGCTGATTTTATGTGAACAAGATTTTATGTTGCCTGTAAGAGAATCTTAGCATATATTTGAAGCGTTTTCTCCGGAGCACTTGCAGGCACGTCCTTCTGCCTTCACATTAAATGACAGAGGTTGACTGCTTTCTCTGTGATGTGGCTTCTCTATAACACATGCACAAGTAGCTCCTCTGGCCCTTGACATCTCTCTCTTTTTTTCACTCTAGAATTATAAACGATTTGTCTATGGTATTTTTAATCGATTAAAAGCACACTGTCCAATGAAGAATTGAAATCATGATGTTTGGACTAGGAGCTATTACTGTCTCATGTCTTACAATCTGTGAAAATTTTGCATTAAAACTGGAGAAATCCCTCTACTAATCTCCAGATTAAAAATAACATTTGGAATATTCAGAAAGTAAAGGAGGTAAAAATGAATTTGAGACTAGTGAGCTGAGCTCTCAGATGGACAGGCACTCCCCTGGGAAACAACTTGGCCATCATCCCAGTGCCTCACAGGGCTCCTTGCAAAGAACAGCAGACAGCAAACCTAGAACTCGGGTCTCAGACTTCTGTGACTGACGAACTCCTAGAGTTAGCACAGATATGATACTTCCGAAGTCCTGTCCCATGACATGAGTCCAAATTCCAGACCCTCAAAGGCGATTTCTCTTCCCAATGTTCACCTCTGCCTAATTAGCCCAATAAACTCTTCTGCATCTGACACAACACCCTCTAAAATCTTCCCAAGACTAACAAAAAAGGAACAAACAATTGTTTAAAGTAATTTTTTGCATATTAACTTTCAAGTGATGTAAATTCACTATGCAAAATGAACTGGACAGATAGGATCCCTGGTGTGTATCCGTCGCAATCTAACATAGATACTAATGACCTCGACTGGGATGGGAAGGTTGACAGATGAGATGGCTGATGGCTGATTGGTCATGCATGAAAGCAACAACTTCTCAAGCTGGATTTAAGAGCAATAAGAAGTAAAATGAACAAAACTTGAATCACACACTTCTTGGGTGAGCATCTTACTACTGTGCAAATATCACTACTATTCATATGAATATTCATATGAACGTGGAATGCACATACTATTATTAAGAAGCACTGTGGGATATGAAATGACCATGCGTTTTGGCACTGATGGAATGGTTTTCTGCAAATTACTCAATCTGGGATTTTGACTAGTAACACATTGTCCTGAGGAGGACTGCATGGGATGATAGAAGTTAACACCATTGCATGGTTGAGGTCTCAGTAATTGTGCTTTTAGCTTTAACTACTGAATTAGACTAATTAGGGTTTTCTGGAAATTTCTGTCTGCCTCAGATGATAAAGAATCCACCTCCAATGCAGAAGACCTAGGTTCGAGCCCTGGGTTGGGCTCCAGTCTTCTTGCCTGGGGAATCCCATGGACCGAGGAGCCCAGAGGGCTGCACTCCATGTGGTCATAGAGTCAGACATGACTGAGCAACTAAGCAAACCACAGTTTAGAAACACATACATATATAACACTATATATAATTATTTTATCATCACTGTATCAGAAGCACATAGGCAAAGATCACTTAGAATCTTCTCCAAACTACAGACATGTTTAGACGATGGAGTCTTTCTTACAGTTTATTACATTGGCTGCATGCCGTCAGACAAAAATTGTGCAGCTCTGAAAAGACTGTTCACTGCCAGTTCAAAGAATCCTTCATCCTTTTAAGAAGAGCTGTGAGGCCTTGGGTGCAGTATTCAAGTTGCCTAAAAAACACATAACTGTCACAGCATACGTAGTCTTCTTTCCGAAACACAACAAAGCGATGTATGCGTCTGACCTTTAATGTTTTTAGAGAACTTTTTCTTATTCAGGCAGTATCTTACATAAGCCACTGCAAACACATGAATGATGTGCTTAGCTGCGAACGTGACATTTTAAAGTTGACAGTAAATGACGCAAAGAATTCGAGGTGGCAAGGTCTTAGAGTTGCCATCAATAATAGAAGAACGTGACTTTGACTAATTTGGTCGTGTGTTTCTGGTAGCTGTGCTGGTGAGCGTCCTTTTCAAATCCGTGGAGGCCAAAAAGCATAGATAATGAAGCCATGATGCTTGCTAAAGCATACCAACCTAGAAATATGATGCAAGGACTAACACTTTGCCTGACTTTTCTTTTTCACTTTAATAATTTTATCTCTTCAGGTATTTCTGTATCTTTTAATTTTATTAACTGCCACATTACCAGAATATGGCCAATTTTATCAACCTTATTTTTAAACAGATGCTAGACAACAGGGTTTGTGGTTGATGAAGTTCTATTTTAGAATGACTGTCAAGAAAATCTATTTTAGAAATCATTATTGNTTTTCCTGTGGTCATGTATGGATGCAAGAGTTGGACTGTGAAGAAGGCTGAGAGCCGAAGAATTGATGCTTTTGAACTGTGGTGTTAGAGAAGACTCTTGAGAGTCCCTTGGACTGCAAGGAGATACAACCAGTCCATTCTGAAGGAAATCGGCCCTAGGTATTCTTTGGAAGGAATGATGCTAAAGCTGAAACTCCAGTACTTTGGCCACCTCATGTGAAGAGTTGACTCACTGGAAAAGACGCTGATGCTGGGAGGGATTGGGGGCAGGAGGAGAAGGGGATGACAGAGGATGAGATGGCTGGATGGCATGACTGACTCCATGGACATGAGTCTGAGTGAACACCAGGAGCCGGTGATGGGGAGGGAGGCTTGGCATGCTGCGATTCATGGGGTCGCAAAGGGTCGGACACGACTGAGCGAATGAACTGAACTGAACCACCAGAACGATCAAAGGCATTTGGTCATTTATACCACACGATGAAATGAAACATTGCATTGGCCTAGAAGTAAATTTTGTGTTATAAGAAGAATGGGGTAACAAAAAAAAAGTTACATTCTTCATTCTTAGTCTCTTCATTTTAGTAACAGATATTTTGTGTGTACTGATTTAAAACACCTGAAATTTAATGCACAAAGAATAGTGATTTTTTAACGCTTGCATATAGTCAATCCATATTCCTAGTTCATGGGAAATGCTTTACTTACCTTAAAAATATTCAACTTTCTTTTTGTACAAGTCAAGCTTTAATACCCTTTTCAATACACACACACACACACACACTCACACAAAAAGGAGCTGTAGGTGGAGGAAATGTGGAAAACCACGGCTTTAAACCATATCCTGATTCTGTCTGATTTGGTGGATCTCATCTTTGATCCTCAGCTACGGAGTACAGGAAACATGTCTATATATTTTATGCCCAATGCAGACATTTTGTTTTGTTTTCACTCATCATCATTTAATAAATTATTCACATAATGGTAATAACAGCATTCAACTCATAAATATGTGTGAAATCCAAAGAAGTAAATGTATGCTGATTTTATGTGAACAAGATTTTATGTTGCCTGTAAGAGAATCTTAGCATATATTTGAAGCGTTTTCTCCGGAGCACTTGCAGGCACGTCCTTCTGCCTTCACATTAAATGACAGAGGTTGACTGCTTTCTCTGTGATGTGGCTTCTCTATAACACATGCACAAGTAGCTCCTCTGGCCCTTGACATCTCTCTCTTTTTTTCACTCTAGAATTATAAACGATTTGTCTATGGTATTTTTAATCGATTAAAAGCACACTGTCCAATGAAGAATTGAAATCATGATGTTTGGACTAGGAGCTATTACTGTCTCATGTCTTACAATCTGTGAAAATTTTGCATTAAAACTGGAGAAATCCCTCTACTAATCTCCAGATTAAAAATAACATTTGGAATATTCAGAAAGTAAAGGAGGTAAAAATGAATTTGAGACTAGTGAGCTGAGCTCTCAGATGGACAGGCACTCCCCTGGGAAACAACTTGGCCATCATCCCAGTGCCTCACAGGGCTCCTTGCAAAGAACAGCAGACAGCAAACCTAGAACTCGGGTCTCAGACTTCTGTGACTGACGAACTCCTAGAGTTAGCACAGATATGATACTTCCGAAGTCCTGTCCCATGACATGAGTCCAAATTCCAGACCCTCAAAGGCGATTTCTCTTCCCAATGTTCACCTCTGCCTAATTAGCCCAATAAACTCTTCTGCATCT
Organism: Raphicerus campestris; assembly: GCA_006410735.1. Classification (NCBI taxonomy): domain Eukaryota; kingdom Metazoa; phylum Chordata; class Mammalia; order Artiodactyla; family Bovidae; genus Raphicerus; species Raphicerus campestris. Next base: position 157,116 of record SJYW01002079.1, on the reverse strand, counting down.
GACACAACACCCTCTAAAATCTTCCCAAGACTAACAAAAAAGGAACAAACAATTGTTTAAAGTAATTTTTTGCATATTAACTTTCAAGTGATGTAAATTCACTATGCAAAATGAACTGGACAGATAGGATCCCTGGTGTGTATCCGTCGCAATCTAACATAGATACTAATGACCTCGACTGGGATGGGAAGGTTGACAGATGAGATGGCTGATGGCTGATTGGTCATGCATGAAAGCAACAACTTCTCAAGCTGGATTTAAGAGCAATAAGAAGTAAAATGAACAAAACTTGAATCACACACTTCTTGGGTGAGCATCTTACTACTGTGCAAATATCACTACTATTCATATGAATATTCATATGAACGTGGAATGCACATACTATTATTAAGAAGCACTGTGGGATATGAAATGACCATGCGTTTTGGCACTGATGGAATGGTTTTCTGCAAATTACTCAATCTGGGATTTTGACTAGTAACACATTGTCCTGAGGAGGACTGCATGGGATGATAGAAGTTAACACCATTGCATGGTTGAGGTCTCAGTAATTGTGCTTTTAGCTTTAACTACTGAATTAGACTAATTAGGGTTTTCTGGAAATTTCTGTCTGCCTCAGATGATAAAGAATCCACCTCCAATGCAGAAGACCTAGGTTCGAGCCCTGGGTTGGGCTCCAGTCTTCTTGCCTGGGGAATCCCATGGACCGAGGAGCCCAGAGGGCTGCACTCCATGTGGTCATAGAGTCAGACATGACTGAGCAACTAAGCAAACCACAGTTTAGAAACACATACGTATATAACACTATATATAATTATTTTATCATCACTGTATCAGAAGCACATAGGCAAAGATCACTTAGAATCTTCTCCAAACTACAGACATGTTTAGACGATGGAGTCTTTCTTACAGTTTATTACATTGGCTGCATGCCGTCAGACAAAAATTGTGCAGCTCTGAAAAGACTGTTCACTGCCAGTTCAAAGAATCCTTCATCCTTTTAAGAAGAGCTGTGAGGCCTTGGGTGCAGTATTCAAGTTGCCTAAAAAACACATAACTGTCACAGCATACGTAGTCTTCTTTCCGAAACACAACAAAGCGATGTATGCGTCTGACCTTTAATGTTTTTAGAGAACTTTTTCTTATTCAGGCAGTATCTTACATAAGCCACTGCAAACACATGAATGATGTGCTTAGCTGCGAACGTGACATTTTAAAGTTGACAGTAAATGACGCAAAGAATTCAAGGTGGCAAGGTCTTAGAGTTGCCATCAATAATAGAAGAACGTGACTTTGACTAATTTGGTAGTGTGTTTCTGGTAGCTGTGCTGGTGAGCGTCCTTTTCAAATCCATGGAGGCCAAAAAGCATAGATAATGAAGCCATGATGCTTGCTAAAGCATACCAACCTAGAAATATGATGCAAGGGCTAACACTTTGCCTGACTTTTCTTTTTCACTTTAATAATTTTATCTCTTCAGGTATTTCTGTATCTTTTAATTTTATTAACTGCCACATTACCAGAATATGGCCAATTTTATCAACCTTATTTTTAAACAGATGCTAGACAACAGGGTTTGTGGTTGATGAAGTTCTATTTTAGAATGACTGTCAAGAAAATCTATTTTAGAAATCATTATTGACTTTATATTCCTATTTTAAACAACGGCGGTATCTCTTTCCCTTAAATGTATGCATTTCTGTTTAATTCCCAAGTTGTGCTTAAACTGATTTTCAGAACTTAGAAAAGCCACACCCGGGCTTCTAGGAGAAACAGCCTCAACATCAACTTTCGCTGTCAATCTGTCCCCATCCTAAGCAGAATGCCTTGTGGCCTTGAGACCCTCCAGCCAGTACACACTCTTTGTGTCAGTTCCCTGTCATGCAAACNGCCACACTCACGGGCTTCTAGGAGAAACAGCCTCAACATCAACTTTCGCTGTCAATCTGTCCCCATCCTAAGCAGAATGCCTTGTGGCCTTGAGACCCTCCAGCCAGTACACACTCTTTGTGTCAGTTCCCTGTCATGCAAACTGGGATTATTTAGATGATTCCTCGTAAAGGTAACAAATCAGTCCTCTTGTAGCTGCAGACTTCCTCTTCCATCCGCAGGGAGAGGGAGCTGGAAGTGGGCCAGGCAGAGACCAGCCCCAGGCTCTGCTCTGTCTCCTTCCATTATCCTGCAGGAAAGCATCGCATGCAGGGCAGGAGCAAATCCTCAGTCGTGGACTGGATCTCACCAAGGGGAAGGGGGAGAGAGCCGAATGCTGAACACCCTTTTCCCACTGCTGGTGGGTATTCAGTCTTTGAAGAGCCCCTTTAAGAACTGTAGTCAAGGTGGGAACCCACCCATCGTTTTTACTTAAAGGGCTCTCCTACCAGTTTCCAGAATTGAACTCCTGAGAAATAACAAGAATGCTGCCTAAGTCCCTTTGATATCCTATTAACATCTGAGCCCATTAAAAGAGGCTCCCTGGTCACAGGCTAAGGGTCTAAAGTGAAAGTGAAAGTGAAGTTGCTCAGTTGTGTCCAACTCTTTGCAACCCCGTGGACTGTAGTGTCTAGGAAAGAAAGGTGATGCTTTCTGATGATACTTTATAGAGAGTATATATCTTGCGGCTTATAAACCACCTAGGTTCATTTTTATTCTATTCTATTTCAGTGGCACTGTATGACTACAGAAGTCTTGGGAACTTNGACTGTAGCGTCTAGGAAAGAAAGGTGATGCTTTCTGATGATACTTTATAGAGAGTATATATCTTGCGGCTTATAAACCACCTAGGTTCATTTTTATTCTATTCTATTTCAGTGGCACTGTATGACTACAGAAGTCTTGGGAACTTGTGGAAGGAAATGGAAAGGGGAAATCACCTGTACTCACTTATTGAAAGATTACTGTTTCTCACATACCGTTGTATTTCCTTCCAGTCCTTTACATGTGTATGTAGACAGACAGATAAATAGATGTAGATTAATTAAATACAGTGTCTTAATCCTTGGTCCATGTAATACATTTATGTGGAAAGCATGATATTTTGGTAGCTGCCACTGTTGTCTTCTCACATAGCTCAGTCAGTAAAGAACCTGTCTGCAATGCTGGAGACCTGGGTTCAATTCCTGGGTCGGGAAGGTCCCCAGGAGAAGGAAATGGCAACCCACTCCAGTATTCTTGCTTGGAAAGATCCCACAGGCAGAGGAGCCTGGCGGGCTACAGTCCATAGATCGCCAAAGTCGGGCATGACGTAGCATTATCTTTCTTTCTTATATATAAGCTTATATGTTTATTTCTCTATTGTTGGAGGTTCAGGTTATTTCTACCTTTGGGCTATCAAAAGAACACTACAATTAGCAGCAGCTTAACAAAGTGTACACGTTATACAGAAGCATGAAAAGTGAAAGTGAAGTTGCTCAGTTGTGTTCAACTCTTTGCGACCCCGTGGACTGTAGCCCACCAGACTCCTCTGTCCATGGGATTCTCCAGGCAAGAATACTAGAGTGAGTTGCCATTTCCTTCTCCAGGGGATCTTCCCAACCCAGGGATCGAACCTGGGTCTCCTGCATTGCAGGCAGACACTTTATCCTCTGAGCCACCAGGGAAGCCACCTATGGAAGCATGGACACTACCATATGTAAACTAGATAACCAATGGGAACTTGCTGTATGACGCAGGGAGCTCAAACCGGGGCTCTGTGACCACCTGGGAGAGAGGAAGGGGTGGTAGAGCGGAGGGAGGTTTAAGAGCGAGGGACACGCGCAAACTCTTGAGCGGCTCATGCTGACGTATGGCAGAGGCCAGCACAAAACTGTGAAGCAATTATCCTCCAATTAAAAATAAATACATTTTTTTTTAATGTACATGTTATATTTAATGAATTCAGTTGCTAGAGTTTTCTTCTTAATAACTGTGAGCTACATAGGGCTTCCCTTGTGGCTCAGCTGGTAAAGAATCCGCCTGCAATGCAGGAGACCTGGGTTCAATCCCTGGGTTGGGAAGATCCCCTGGAGAAGGGAAAGGCTACCCACTCCAGTCTTCTGGCCTGGAGAATCCCATGGAGAAATCCATGGGGTCACAAAGAGTCGGACACGACTGAGCGACTTTCACTTCACTTCACGTGTGCTCAGCCGCTCAGTCCTGTCCGACTCTTTGAAGCCCCGGGGACTGAGGCCTCTAGGTTCCTCTGCCCGTGGGATTCTCCAGGCAAGAATACTGGAGTGGGGTGCCATTTCTGACTCCAGGGGATCTTCCCAAGGTGTCTCCTGCATTGGCAGGCAGATTCTTTACCACGAGCCCCACCTAGGAAGCCCCTTATGAATGTCTTCATCATTCCTCATCAACTTACAGTGCTAACAAACTTATTGATCCCTTACTATATACCAAACACTCTTTTAAGGACATTCTATATATTTGCACATCTTAAACTTTACCAGTGCTATAAGATCATCCTTACCTTTTATCATCTTTAAGGAGGAAAGGAAACTAAACCATGGAGAAAATGCTCTAATTTCTCTCTAAGGCCACAGGGCTGACACAGAATGGATCAAGCGTTCAAAGCCAGAATCCTTGAGCTCGGCTCTGAATCGTATCAGTTATACTACCTCCCTAAAGAACAAGTTCGTGGGTTTATTAAGCATGTTATTTTAATATTTTTCCAATTTTTTAAAAACAGTACTTTCAAACAGGAATGTCAATGTATTTGGATAAGGAACAGTTTTAGGGGAAAAAAAAAAAAGACATACAAAGGAAAGCAGACCCAGTGATTCAACTCTTTTGCTGAAACAGCTCTACCCTCCCCACAGAGGACATGTGTTTCACTCCTCCTCTTGTAGAAATGCACAGTGTCATGCTCATAATTTTTTGAGAGAAAGAATAGGAATACAAAGCCATGAGTTCAAGAGGTGAGAAGTGGAGAACTGTGATTTCGATGTACTGAACTATGGTGGTGAGTTGGCCCTGAGTCAAATCCTAACCCCACTCTTTTCTTCTAGACACAGCCATAGGAGAGGCATTCACCTCCCTAAGTGCCCCCTTTCTCATCTGAAAATAGGGATGTTAACACCCTCTCTTGCAGAGTTACTGTGAGGATGAAATCAAATGCCGTCTCACAGCCACTGGCAAGGCAAATGCATTATGCCATTGTTTTCTCTCCCCTGCCTGGCTTCCCTCAAAAAATTCATGGCGACCTATGGCAAAAACCACCACAATATTGTGAATTAGCCTCCAATTAAAATAAATAAATTACATTTGTTTTTTTAAAAAAGCACATAAATAAAAATAAAACTCTTCTTGGAAACAACATAGCTTAAAAGTCTAAGCTTTTATAATATAACTATTAACATCTTCTTCGGAATAAAGATCCTTTAGGAACTCCATTTGAAATCCTTTAGGCTCTTCCCTAGAGAATATCCAGCCATCATTTCTCCCACTAAATGCACAGGCTGCCTTCAGAGTCTGCTCCTGAGTTTATGCCAGTTTCTGGAGTTTCTGTCCCCAGAGTTTATATCTTACTGGAAACAGAGTGATTTGGAGACACGGAGCCTAGGGACCAGGCCTCGAGTGTAATGATTTAATATATCAGGGAGGAAGCTCTCCAGATGGCAAACAGCAGTTACCAGCATCATTTGAGTATATTGTGGATGCAGGTCTGTACATATTAAATTATTATTATTATTTCTTTCATTCACTCTGTTCAAATAACAGTCCCTACGTAGACGACATGCTGCAAGGAAAATAGGCAATTATTTCAGCGGTCTCCAGACATGTCAGCCACTGAAGAATAAATAACATATTTATCTTTTTAAAATTATGTAGCAGGTTGAAAAAAAAATGTCATTTTAACAGCTGGCACCAGAGTTCTCCTAAAGGAAGAAACTGTCTTTGCTTAGGAAAAATACCTAGACAGACTGCTTTTAAGCAGGCAAGTGTGACCCAAGGGGAATGCTTTATGCGAAAACAGCAAAAGCAAGTGATGGCTTGACTGCTCCATGAAATGTTAACAGAATTTGGAGGGTGGAGGAGGCATCTAGAGAGGCAAGACCAGGCATGAGTGAGAGTGAAGGGTGTGTGTGTGTGAGTGTGTGTGTGTGAGTTAGTCGCTCAGTCGTGTCCGACTCTTTGCAACCCCAGGGACTGTAGCCCGCCACGCTCCTCTGTCCATGGGATTTTTCATGCAAGACTACTGGAGTAGGTAGCCATTCCCTTCTCCAGGGCATCTTCTTGACCCAGGGGTCAAACCCTAGTCTCCTGTGTCTCGTGCACTGCAGGCAGATTTTTTTTTTACCCGCTGAGCCATGAATAGCGTAAGAGACAGTAACTTAACAGAAGGTCTGATCAGGCAAAAAAGGAGGTCGGTGAAAAAAATTCCGAATGGCAGGGAAGTCAAGGCATAGAGTTATTAACCAAGTCAGAGTCTGGTTCTTTGAGGTAAACCGCCTTCATTACTGCAAACCTTCAGTAAAGCCATTACATACCAATCCCTTCCTTGAATGGGGGGTTTGGCTTCACTTTTGAGAATACGTGGACAGAGAAATATGAGTGGCTCCAGGAGCTGAGATAAAAGTGAGATTTAGAGTCAGCAGAAATACAAAAACAGCTCTGGGGTGGAAATAAGAGTGTGAGCCCCAGGGAAATAAGAGAAATTGTCAGGAGGTTGTTGAGCTTCCTGCAGAAAGTGGACTTGGGAGTTTGAATCAACTCTCTGTAAATTTCAAAGGGACCTAACACCAGGGTACCATTTGCGAAGAGAAGCAACCTCTGGTCAACAGGCACAAAAGGAACAGAATCCAGAAGTGCTTTCCCAGGTGCTTGGGGAAGTGAGTTTGTATTTCATCTGCTTCTGCTTCAGATTTTTATTTGTTTTCCAAATGCTTGAGCTCTTTGAAGAGTGATATTTTCACAAAGGTAAATAAAAATAACTTTAAATGCAGTCTAAATGAAATCAAGTCATTGTTTTGATGAAAAGCCATTCCTTTTACAGGTTATCAAGTAGCATCAGGACCGAGTTACCTGGATGCAGGCTCTGAGTGTGCTCAGAAGACAGGAAGGCCACCCAATGGCCTTTACTGCTGCTGTTCCTTGAAGCTTTTATGAACCTAGAATGTCCAGTGAGGAGGAAGCAAGAGCGACCCTCCCCATGAAAAATCTGTTCAGCAGACCAGCAAAGTAGCATGTGTCCTGTCTACCTTCTAGCACATCTGGCCTCCCTTCCTCTTCCTCTCACAGCCATTCTTTTCTCAAAGCAGAGCAACCAAATCCCCACCCCTCCCACCAGAACAACCCTACCATGGTCACTAACAACCTCCTGATGATCCAGACTAACAATCTGCCCCTGTTGGAATCCCTGGTTCTGTTTTTCCTGTTCATCCCATTATTGTTATTGTTCAGTCGCTAAGTCTTACCTGACTGTGGCCCATGGAGGGCAGTGCACCAGGCTCCCCTGTCCCTCATTATCTCCCAGAGTTTTCTCAGATTCATGTTCTTTGAGTCAGCGATGCTATCAAAGCATCTCATCCCCTGCCTCCCCCTTCTCTTTCCGCCTTCAATCTTTACCAGCATCAGGGTCTTTTCCAATGAGTTGGCTGTTGCATCAGGTGGCCAAAGTATTGAAACTTCAGCGTTAGTCCTTCCAGTGAATATTCAGGATTGATTTCCTTTAGGGTGGACTAGTTTGATCTCCTTGAAGTGCAAGGGGCTCTCAAGAGTCTTCTCCAGCACTGTAACTGGAAAGCATCAGTTCTTTGGTGCTCAGCCTTCTTTACGGTCCAGCTCGCACATTCATAGATGACCACTGGAAAAGCCATAGTGTTGACTTTACAGACCTTTGTTGCAAAGTGATGTATCTGCTTCTTAGCACACTGTCCCATTATTATGTCGATCCAAATTCCTCAGTCATTCTACTGCTCTCCTGCCTCCACCAGTGCCTTAAATGGTCTGTTTCCCAAATCCTCTCCTGGGTTTTGCCTTTTAATCCCACATACATTCTGTGCTTCGACTGCCACTGAAAATGACTCCCAAATCAACTTCTCCAAGACTTCTCATCTCCAGCCTTAAACCTCTACTCCTGAAAGCATGCTGCACACATCCCCCCAGATATCTCACCAAGCATCTCACTGTCTGTATGCCCCAACAAGTGGAGGCCCCAAGGGGTGGCCTCCAGGATTTACCCTTTGTCCACCAGGTACCTCTCCCAACTACACCAAAGAAACAGAATCATGCATTTGCCCTGTGAGCACTGCACCTTTTCCTAGCCATATAATGGCCAACAAGTTCCACATATATAAATTCAGAGGACATCAGGGATATCAGTCTTGCTCCTGCTCATAAGCCTATCTCCTTATAGGTACCACATAAGCAACACCAGCCACATCTTATTTAGACATTATTTCATTCTGTCTTAACATCATAGTTATCTGAGTGCTTATAATAATATATCTTTTTCTTTCTAAAAGAATGTTTCTTTCTCCACAACAATTAATGTACCCTAGTGGTATGCTGAATTAAATGGCTCCCCAAGCCAAAACTTCCTTGTGCCTATTTCTACTCTCAATGTACCACCTTCAGTGTTTATCTTAAGCTCAGCTACTAAGAGCTTTCTAAAATTGCAGGTCTCAAAACGCTGTCCACACACATAAGCCCATAGGATTCCCCACTCAAAAATGATCTTCATAATTGGAAATGATGCATATCCCCTCTTAGAGATTCACCCCTAACACTCAGCCAATAAGAGCTCTGAAAAGTCCTACAACTAAAAAACACTTTCTAGCTTTAGGTACATTTTTGTCTTTGGATACTTTTCTTTCAAGTCATACTTAATAATATCCGAAAAAGTCAGGGGACAATTTGTCAGTATAAATATGTGCAGTGGCTGCAACAAGATAGAAGTTGATCTCTTTCTCTGAGCCAGAGAAGCAGTCAGTGCAAAGCAGATCTGGTGGTTCCAAGATGAGAGGGGCCAGGCTCCTTCTGCAGTGCCACCCCAGGGGTCTTCCAGAGGCACCGCTTCATCTCCTAAGATGACTCCACCCGTTCCTGCTCTCACACTCATAGTGCACTTAATGGAGAAAAGAAAGGTGAACACACTACATCTTTTATTTTAAGCAAATTCCCCGGAAATTGTTCACACTATTTTCACTCCTATCCTGTTGGGAATGACTTGATCACATGAGCACAACTACCTGCAAGGGAGGCTGGGAGATAGTCTTTTTTTTTTAATCTTTTTTTAATATAAATTTATTTATTTTAATTGGAGGCTATAACACATATATATGGAATTTAGAAAGATGGTAGCAATAACCTTGGATGCGAGACAGCAAAAGAGACACAGATGTCTAGAACAGTCTTCTGGACTCGGTGGGAGAGGGAGAGGGTGGGATGATTTGGGAGAATGGCATTGAAACATGTATAATATCATATATGAAACGAATTGCCAGTCCAGGTTCGATGCATGATACTGGATGCTTGGGGCTGGTGCACTGAGATGACCCAGAGGGATGGTATGGGGAGGGAGAGGGGGGTTCAGCATGGGGAAACCGTGTATACCTGTGGCAGATTCATGTGGATATATGGGAGATAGTCTTTAAAGACGTGACCAAGTGCTTAGCTAGAATGTCTATTGCTATAAAAGAGACGAGAAGAACTGGTCATCTCTGCTACAACATCCATAAAACCCACATGGGGACGAGAGACTCATCAATGTGAACACGAGACTTGACAAAGGTGAATGAAATTACAGGGGACACATATTAAGCAAACTAGAAGGAAACATTCACTGGCATTATCCAAAAGTTCACACTGAAAACCAGCAGCTTGCCATAAGCTTATTTTTCCATATTCTAGCCATTCTTATGATTGAAATATTTTTCAGAACTCACTGTTCAGTTCAACCATTCTACAATGAAAAGATGTTAAGAGAATTATTTTTCTCTAATATACAAGTTCATAGGGAGACATTAAGTGACATTAAGTCATCACTTTTATTACCTAATCCTTAATTTCAAGAATGTCACTCACTGACAGTGTCACCTTGGGTGGGTCAGTAAACATTATCAAGTCTCAGTTTTTTTCCACTGTAAATTGAAGATAATAAATGCATACTGCAGTATTATTTAAATGGTTTACATAGAATAATAATGTGGATAAAACACCAGAAGAGTTTTACATGCTAAAAATGGGTGTAACTAGATGATCTTTAGGAAATGGCAACCCACTCCAGTGTTCTTGCCTGGAGAATCCCAGGGATGGGGGAGCCTGGTGAGCTGCTGGCTATGGGGTCGCACAGAGTCGGACACGACTGAAGCAACTTAGCAGCAGCAGATGATGATCTTTAATATTCTGTTTCTACCACCAAAAAACTGTGAAGGGTAAAGAGGTGTTGCAGAAATACTGCTGGCATGGGCACTTCAGGAAACAATGTAGTCAACTTGGGCTTTTTCCTTTCCCCATGACAGAGCAGTACTTGGACACAAGCTGATGTCCTGTAGCGTCTCAAACTCTAGGAAACAGCTCTTGAACACACACAAGTATATTTCTGGTAGCCTACCAAATCTTAACTCTTTTACAAAGAACATTCACAAAACTTTATAAGACCGTTTTGATCTATTCATCACCTCCCTGAAGGAGTCTATAGAACGCAAATTCTCAATAAAATTTGTGATCTAAGGAAATGATTGAAGTTTGCTAGATAAAGGAAGAACTTACCAAGGATAAATATGGCAAAATCCTAAGGGGGGGCGGGGAAACTCTAGCAATTCTATACTTTGGCTAACTTCTTGCCTTTTATAATATGAACAATCGAAATCAACAGTGCAGCCAGCTCTCACTATAATTTCTTATTTTAAAAATGGAATTAGACTAGAGGCTCGGAAAAGTATTTTACTGCTTTGAAAGTCAACAAAATTTCTTTTTTTTTTTTTTACAAGATTTCTATGTTAATTTTAATGTGGATGTTTTTAAGATTAAATGAAGATCTGTGCGTTGATGTCAAGCGTAGGGCGCTGTGTGAGCTCGTGATTCTACTATAAGAGAACAGAGACAGAAAACGAGAGCCTTTCAATGGAGATTTCAAACCCAGGTGCTTATTCACGGTTTAAATGCAAACAATTCTACTTAAAATTTTGAACGATATTTCTTACTAACTACTGAGTGTGGAAGACCCTAAATAATTAACAGAACCATAGTTTCTACAGCAAAGAATGTTTATCTGTCTCTTATACACATCTCTTTTTCTCACCTTCTTCTTCTTCTTCTTCTTCTTTTTCTTCTTCTCAACTTATTTCTGCCTGGGTCTTTATCATTTCTTTCCTTCTACTAAGTTTGTTTTTTTTCCTTCTTTTTCCAGTTCTTTTACGTGTGGAGTTAGCTTGTCTAGTCTGTGTTTTCCTGTTTCTTGGGGTAGGACTGTGTTGCTGCAAGCTCCCCTCCTAGAGCTGCTTTCGCTGCATCCCGTAGGTTTTGAGTCGTGTTTTCTTTGTAATGTGTTTCTAGAAATGTTTCGATTTCCCTTTGGATTTCTTCAGTAACCTGCTGGTTATTTAGAAACGTGTGGTTTAATCTCCATGTGTCTGTGTGTCCTACAGTTTTTTTCTTGTAATTGATATCTAGTCTCATAGCCTTGTGGTCAGAGAAGATGCTAGGTATGATTTCAGTTTTCTTAAATTTACTGAGGTTTGATTTGTGACCCAAGATGTGGTTCATCCTGGAGAATGTTCCATGTGCCCTTAAGAACGTGTATTCTTCTGCATTTGGATGGAATATCCCAAAGATATCAATGAGATCCATCTCATCTAATGTATCATTTGAGACTTGTGTTTCCTTATTAATTTTCTGCTTTGATGATCTGTCCACTGCTGTGTGTGGGGGTGTTAAAGTCTCCTACTATCGCTGTGTTACTGTCAATTTCGCCTTTTATGTCCGTTAGTGTTTGTCTTATGTATTGAGGTGCTCCTATGATGGGTGCATGGATATTTACAATTGTCTTGTCTTCCTCTTGGATTGGTCCCTTGATCATTACGTAGTGTCCTTCCTTCTCATAATCTTCTTTATTTTAAGGTCTATTTTATCTGATATAAGGATTGCTACTCCAGCTTTCTTTTGCTTTCCATTTGCATGGAATATATTTTTCATCCTCTCACTTTCAGTCTATAT
>SJYW01002079.1:132689-143156 GCA_006410735.1 Raphicerus campestris | reverse complement strand
TTTTTTTTTTTTTTTTTACAAAATTTCTATGTTAATTTTAATGTGGATGTTTTTAAGATTAAATGAAGATCTGTGCGTTGATGTCAAGCATAGGACGCTGTGTGAGCTCGTGATTCTACTATAAGAGAACAGAGACAGAAAATGAGAGCCTTTCAATGGAGATTTCAAACCCAGGTGCTTATTCACGGTTTAAATGCAAACAATTTTACTTAAAATTTTGAATGATATTTCTTACTAACTACTGAGTGTGGAAGACCCTAAATAATTAACAGAACCATAGTTTCTACAGCAAAGAATGTTCATAGGTCTTTAGCTATCGGCGTGTATGTGTGTGTGACCACTCTGTCTGAACTGTATAAATCATATATTTTGCAAAAAGGCAATAAGAGTCACCAAAGGCATAAAAGAAAGAAAAAAGAAATCTTGCAGGACCATAAAACTAAACATTTTTATTCACTTAAAAATTACTGCAGACTTTTACCTTCCTGATGGCAGATGAAACTTTTCATAGATCAAAGGAGAAGATTCACAACTCCATAATAACCCCTCTGGTGATCTGACAAATGTCCTTGGCACGCAGATTAAAACTACACTTTTGGTTGTGAACACGGCTTCAAGGGCTGCGTGTCACTGCTTCATTAAGAACTTTCACACTGTGTTTCTGTGTGTTATATGAAATATATGCATGGTAGCTCTTTTTTAAAGACAAAATGTCTAGAAAAGTAACCTCCTTGGAGTAACCTAGAAATGTATTTACATTCATTTCTAGAAAGAGGATGAACAAAGGACTGGGGGTGGGGGGGGGATAAATGCTAGCTGACACTTTTATCACATCAAAAAGAAACCCAGTTCCTAATAACCTGGAAGGTACACCAAGAATTAACACCACCAGATCTCGGCCCTGAGTCTTTCCCTATTTTCTTCCTAGATGCTTTGAGAGTACACCACATTCCAGCATTGCTGGTGACTTCCTTCACAAACTCTCCACCCTTTTAGATGGCTATTTAGCCGGGGAATGGACAAGCCAGATCTTTGTAAACAAGCCAAAGTAACACTTGGATAGTTTTTTGTACTTTTATAGTGCTTAGTAAGTTCCAGGCACTGTTCTAAATGTTCTCAGTGCAGAAGTTCCAATGAGGTAGCAACTATTTTTATCTCAGTTTACAAATGATAAAACAGAGGAAAAGAAAGGGTAAGCAATTTGCCCAGGGTTACGACAGCCAGTTGCACACAGCATGAAGCCAATGCAGACACTTCAAGACAAACAGACAAGCCGCGGCAGAACTATGATACAAGGCAGGGGTCAGTAACAAGGACCAGGGAGAGTATATTCATCCCTGGACAGGGTTCACAGCAACACAGCCGCAGAAGGAAGGAAAATCGACCTGAATCCTTGGTTCTCAGAACACGCGCTCACTGAGGGCAAAATTGGTCTCACTGTGCAGGGCAGCTCCGACCGTACAAATGGAGTTAAGTAACCTAATCGATGTTTTATGTAAGGGACCCAGAATCCAAGGCAGCCACTGATGCTTTACCAGGTTGGCCTACATCCTCTCGCCTGACGTCATTATCATCACTGATTCCCTGGCACCATCTTTGCTCAGGCCATTCTGCCTACCACTTACTCACCTGCCTCTTCTTGAAAGAAATGTCCTGCCTCTCAAAGCTTCCCCATCACACAGGAGCTGGTCAAGCTCTCCTTCTTCCCGGCCTTTTCCTCTTAAAGGCTTAACGAGCCACAGTATCTGCCATCAGTCATCCATTCACTGAAACGTTTTGGTTTTCTGTATAACATCTTGACCTCTGTGGCCAAAGATCACGGAGTGTAGCATCACTTCTCTCTCATCACTTAACAATGCTCGTTGGTGTGATTTGTCTGTACAAAATGCCTAATGGACATTCGTTCAATGAAGATGCTAATGAATATCATAATTTATGTGTTAGCCTACTTCTTCCACTAGGCCACCCATTTGTGGACCACAACAAGTATGCAATAAATCTTTATTGATTAATTACTTCTCTACTGAGTCAGAAATCGTTTGCAGGGTTATGAAAAAAATGATTATGAACACACTCTAGTAGTTGTTTTTAAATAAATGGTATTTAATAATATGTGCCTAAGCTACTTTGTGTAACTCCATAAAAGCCACACTATGAACACAACCTCTGGGATTCATTTCGAGAGAAGGCACACATTTTTCTTCCTTCCTTCAAGTGAGGATACATGGCATACCTTCTGGACCTGAGGAGTTCTCCTTCTTTTTGAAACAGTTGAGAAATTTGAGCTTTCACAGTGATAGCAATCAGGAAGAAGGCTTCTGACTCAAGGCTACCAAGTTCCGCTTGTAAATACATTTTGCTTTTGTTCAGGCCTTTGTGGAAACCTTGCATATGCATGCACGTGTGCACGTGCTCTGTCTGGGTTAGGCTAAGAGTGTGAAGTTAAATATGATGAATCCTTGGTTTACAACATTATCTGGGGTATAATAACTACTAACATCTCTATTTTAAAAGGTACGTGTGTTTAGTCGCTCAGTGGTGTCCAACTCCTTGGGATCCCATGGACTGTAGCCTACAAGGCTCCTCTGGCCATGGGATTTCCCAGGCAAGAATACTGGAGTGGGCTGCCATGCCCTCAGGGGATCTTCCCAACCCAGNGGCAGGAGGAGAAGGGGGCAACAGAGGATGAAACGGTTGGGTGGTATCACCAACTCAATGGACTTTAGTGTGAGCAAACTCCAGGAGATGGTGAAGGACCGGGAAGCCTGGTGTGCTGCAGTCCATGGGGTCACAAAGAGTTTGACATGACTTAGCAACAACAACAACAATGGATCTAAATAACTGAATTGACCAACTATTGTTTATTTCTTCTGTTTCACAGAAGAGGAATGAGATGGACCCCACAGGAATCTGACCACATGGCTGGGCTGCCCTCACAGACCATCCTTGCAGTGGGGCTCTGTTCCTACTAACACACGCCCCCAATCTTGCTTATACCAGATGTACTTGTTATTTTAATTATGGCATTTAATTAGTTTGAAATCACAAGTATAATTGCAAAAGAGTCGTTATTTCTATGAAAAAAAATTAGACTGAATGGTTTGAAAAAACTTGATAAAGGCAAATAGCTAAAAATACTCCTTTGAAGATGTATGTTTTTGTACCATAAAAGATTGGGGAAAATATCATGAAAGTCAGGAAGAGTTCTGTACTCAGATTGTTCACATTCTTCAAGTTTTGCTCTACTTAAAGACACCAAGATTAGAAATCATAGATTGTGGGTGTTATTTCTGCAGGAATCCAAGTCATTTCAACCACAATCAAAGAAAACACCATGGTGCTATCTCAAAGGACTGTTGAGTGAGCATTTATATATTTAATATAAAATAAACTGTTTAAGACACGTGTATCCTTTTTAATAATATCCCTGCTTTACTGTTTTTTCATTAACTAATCTTTTCAATGAATCAATTACCAATGATCCCAAATGACTAGCCAAGGCATTCTATCTATTGAAGATGATTTTAATTTTCATTTTTCATGCAATAATTTAGAGTCCATTTTTGGCTNTAATAATATCCCTGCTTTACTGTTTTTTCATTAACTAATCTTTTCAATGAATCAATTACCAATGATCCCAAATGACTAGCCAAGGCATTCTATCTATTGAAGATGATTTTAATTTTCATTTTTCATGCAATAATTTAGAGTCCATTTTTGGCTGCTTTTCATTTTACGGGTAAATTCATGTTTTTATTCTGTACTGTTTTATAATGAGCCCCCCATGCAATTCTGTCACCTTTTCCCACCAGTGGCCTCTAGATTTAAGAGTGATTGCCTAATTGTTCTGTGCTGCTCATAAGAAATAAATGCATCTTTTCTAATTTTCAAGGAGCAAAAGGTTGGTGAACAACATAAAGCATCCCATGGGTGGGGAGGAGAAAGCCCTGAGAACAAAGGAACTCAAAAATGTTTGTCTGTCTATCTGTTTTAGATTCAGTGTCTGGGGAAACAATACCATTTCCTCAAAATGAAGTGAGTCTCTTTTTGAAGAACTCTAAGTAGGAGAAGGAGAAGGCAATGGCACCCCACTCCAGTACTCTTGCCTGGAAAATCCCATGGATGGAGGAGCCTGGTAGGCTGCAGTCCATGGGGTCGCTGAGGGTCAGACACAACTGAGCGACTTCACTTTTACTTTTCACTTTCATGCATTGGAGAAGGAAATGGCAACCCACTCCAGTGTTATTGCCTGGAGAATCCCAGGGACGGGGGAGCCTGGTGGGCTGCTGTCTATGGGGTTGCCGTCTAAGACTGAAGCGGCTTAGCAGTAAGTAGGAGAAAGGATGAAAACGAATAAATGCAAGGTGCTTTTGCACCACGATGACACTGGATTTGAATTTGTTTCTTCGATCACACTGAAAGCAAGATCACGAAGACATACTTTACCCTTCCCAAGAGAATCTCTCTTGGTGATGGTGACAGAGCTGTTTCTTTCTCCATTGCTAGGAAACTCACTCTGATCAAAGCTGAACCGTAACAAACTGTTAGAGTTTTCTAAGCAAAATGAACAGCAAAATGCCCTAAGGATATAACAAATGGAATTAAATAGTTGTTTACAAATTCAGCTGTTCACCCTCAAAAAAAAAAAAAAAGTCCTTGAAAAATTAGTGTGGTTTTTGTCTGGGATATGCTTTGGAGGAATAATTTTTTAAATAGGGCATTTATTAAAAACACACTTGGGAGACAAATGGAGAGAGCTGAAATGGATATCAGCTATCCGTCGGGAACATAAAGCAGTACGGAGGATCCAGAATCATGCTTCCTCAGATTAAGCGAGATGCAAGTTTAAAGGTGAGGCTTTGCAGCATGCACTTAGGCTTGGATGGACTTAACGACGGTTCCATTATGAGCAGACTATTACCAGAAATACTGGCTGGCGAGCAGGCAGGAGACCAAGAGGAAAATCAAACAGGGAGAGAATGGCTGGGGCTGCGGGCTTCTACCCATGACCTGCACCCCTCAGACACCACCCGCCCCATCTCCCCCAGCTCAGGGGAGGAGATGATGGAGGGTGGGAGGTGAGAAAGAAAGAGAGGTGGGGAGTGAGTGAAGGCGGGGATGTCCAGGAGCAAAGTCTCTGGAAGGAAAAACTTCCTCTCTTTTTCCCATCCCGTGCTTCCCACAGGCTTCCCAGGTGGTGCTAGTGGTAAAGAACCCACCTGCCAATGCAGGATTCATAAGAAATGAGGGTTCAATCTCTGGTTCAGGAAGATCCCCCTGCAGGAGGGCACGGCCACCCACTCCAGTATTCTTGCCTGGAGAATCTCGTGGACAGAGGAGCCTGGCGGGCTACAGTCCACAGGATCACAAAGAATCGGACAGGACTGAAGCGACTTGGCATGCATGCATGCTTTCTACAAGAATTAACCTTGACACTAAAAGTGCCACATGAAAAGGAAAGAGGCAAACAGGACGGTCTGAGCTGCATGGCACACATTCCCTAGCAAGGTCAGATTTTGAGAGTACATCAACTTGGCTAACAAAACGTGAGTATCCCCCAGTAATATTTTAGGGACGGCAGGGAGAAAAGCAAATACATAAGCCAAATACAGAAATTCAGTGACACTTTGAAAGCTTGCTCATCTTAGTCCTGGGCAAACTTCTGTTTGTATATATATTTCATCTTTCCAGTGTTTGGAATGAAATTTGACTTAACTGACATTACTAGGGCTAGCTCTCCTACCTTCAGAACCTACTGCTAGTTCCTGGTACATTACCATGTGATTTCAGGTCTACTGTGTGGAAAAATTACAAACCTCACATTCAAAAACTGAGATTACACACAGTATACCAGCACTGATTGTGTTAACGGAGGCAGCAACAATCAGCATGCTTCTCTTTACAGCCAGGCTCAGAACTCACCACCCGCACCGTCTCTCATATCTTCCCTTCCCTCCACCCGGAAACCGCAGCAGTCCCATTTGCGTGTGTTCTGCCTTCTCATATAATTCCCACCGGACATTCCCATCCACAAGTCTGTGCGGACCTTCTAGCTAACCTTGCATCATCAGAGTCAGCATCATTCCCAGACACTACAGTCTTCCCGACATAAGTTACACCACCATCTTCTCAGGATCGAACTTCCGTGTGATCGGCTACAGCCCTCTCTTCCTAAACCCCCCACATTTTGTCAGTTATCCAAATTTTCCCACTCTGTCTCCACAAGGATTCTAATTTATAGCCCCATGGGATTTTAAACCCCATGACAGTAAGAATCTTATCTTGTTGTTTATCTGTTTTAATTACCATGGCCCCGACACCTAGGACCACATCACTCACAAGAAGATAACACAAAACATGCTTGTTGATGAAAGTCACACACTGCTAGACCTCAAAACTATACTCGTGGCTGCTCATCTTTAATATAAGGCAGGCACACACAAGAGGATTACTTTTAGAAACCGTTTGCCAATCATTGACCTCTGACCTAACTGGTTTTTATTTCATGTTCTCTTCCTGGCCCCATCAACCCCCTATCAACACACACACACACACACAAAAAAAACACATACCCAGCTACCTAGCTTTAATAAAATTTCAAATTGATAAGCATTACAAAAATATTATTTTCAAAAGAAAATAAAAGATGGTTGCCTTTTTTTCAATCTTCTAGACTTTCCTCAAAATAAAATGGAAAATTGGCAAAAGTTTAGGTCAATTTGATTAAACGTACACAGGTCAATTAAAATAGTTCAAGCCAAATACTTTACTGAAATATTTCTTTTTCTCCATCTACTTAATTGACAAAACTGACCATATTGTCAAAAGCTCAGTCTCCCTCATCTGTTCCAATACATCTATAATCAAAAGTAGCATTTTGGAGCAGGATAGTTCTTTATACATATTTATAAGACTTTTTCTTGGAGCTGACTTTTTAAAAGTGTTTTCAATAAAATTTCACATAATGCAACTGATGTATAATGACTAAGAAAAATATGAAAGCACAATCCAAGTGACAGTTATGGATTTCCTACCTGGGAGAAAAAAAAAAACACACACGGCCACGGAGCATGTTGGGAACACCAGAGTGAGACACAGGCTTATAAGCAACTGAGAACGCAGAGACAAATTATTGAAAATCAGTGGCAAGATGGAAATACAGATGGCCCTGACTGCTAAGCTTCCCTCGCCCTCCTCTGCCCTCTCATCTTGCCTTACCCATGTGGACTCCACGGGGCATATCATAATTACCACCCCCACCCCACCCTCCTCACTTTCACCTACCAGTCAAACCCTGGTCCACACTGCGCCAAGCCGCTGAACAGGGCTGGAGAAAACCACCCAGCTCCCCTGGCACTCTCCTTAAAAGCACAGCTGCTAGGGCTTCCCTGGTGGCTCAGTGAGGAAGAGCCCACCTGCCAGCGCGGGACACCCGGGTCTGATTCCTCATCTGGGAGGATCCCACACACGGCAGAGCAGCTGAGCCCCTGCACCAGAGCTAAGAGCCTGCGCTCTAGAGCCCTGCTAAGTCGCGTCTGTCGTGTCCAACTCTGTGCGACCCCACAGACGGCAGCCCACCAGGCTCCTCCGTCCCTGGGGTTCTCCAGGCAAGAACACGAGTGGGCTGCCATTTCCTTCTCCAATGCATGAAAGTGAAAAGTGAAAGGGAAGTCACTCAGTCGTATCTGACTCTTAGCGACCCCATGGACTGCAGCCCACCAGGCTCCTCCGTCCATAGGATTTTCCAGGCAAGAGTACTGCAGTGGGGTGCCATTGCTAGCCCAGGCGGCCACAAATACTGAGCCCCCATGTCACAGCTACTGAAGCCTCTGTGCCATGGAGCCCAGGCTCTGCAAGAAGAGAAGCCCTGTGATGAGAGGCCCCCATGCCACAACTAGGGAGCACTCCACATACCATGAGGGAGCACCCACACACCACAACCAGGGAGCACCCACACACCACTAGGGAGCACCCACACACCACAACCAGGGAGTACCCACACACCACTAGGGAGCACCCACACACCACTAGGGAGCACCCACACACCACTAGGGAGCACCCCACACAGCACTAGGGAGCACCCCACACAACACTAGGGAGGACCCCACAAACCACAAATAAGGAACACCTACACACAACTAGGAAGCACCCCATACACCACAACTAGGGAGCACCCCACACACCACTAGGGAGCACCCCCCACACCATGAGGGAGCACCCCTCAAATTAGGGAGACCCTTCACACCATGAGGGAGCACCCTCACACCACAACTAGGGAGCACACACACACCACAACTAGGGAGCACCCACACACCACAACTAGGGAGCACTCACACACCACAACTAGGGAGCACCCACATACCATAACCAGGAAGCACCCACACACCACAACTAGGGAGCACCCCACACACAACTAGGGAGCACTCACACACCACAACTAGGGAGCACCCACACACCACTAGGGAGCACCCCACACACAACCAGGGAGCACCCCATACACCACTAGGGAGCACCCCATACACCACAACTAGGGGGCAGCCCCTGCTCACCGCAACTAGAGAAAGCATGAACAGCAATGAAGACCCAGCACAACCAAAAATAAATAAACAAAAATTTTTTTAAAAAATCATGACTGCTAATCTCTACCCAGTAGTTTGTAATGGAAGGCAAGCCTACAATATCCTGTAGAAATTATTTGATATTTCCTTTTTCTTCTAAACTCCAGCACTCTCCCCTGCTTCCACACATTCCCCTTACAATCCTCCAACCGCCTGCACGTGCCCCCAGGCAGGCTGTGTCCCTTCCTGTGGCTTTTCTTGACACGTCTGGACTCTGATATAAAGCCCCCTCCACCTGGGGAGCAGACCCTCCTCACAATGCCTGCCCAAGAGCACTGCCATGGAAAGAGGTTCTCTCCCTAAGGAGTCTTTGCTTCCTTGCCAGCTCGTGGAGAATTCGAAAAAAAAGTTTTCAAATACAATATCCAGCTTTTTCATTGTTCTCTCTGGAAGGTCAAATGGAACGCCTAGTTCACCATGTTGTTGGTTAATCCTCTTNAAAGAGGTTCTCTCCCTAAGGAGTCTTTGCTTCCTTGCCAGCTCGTGGAGAATTCGAAAAAAAAGTTTTCAAATACAATATCCAGCTTTTTCATTGTTCTCTCTGGAAGGTCAAATGGAACGCCTAGTTCACCATGTTGTTGGTTAATCCTCTTCCTCATCTCATTTGCTCTATCAGCAGCAATGAATATAACTGATCTCTCTTTCTTTCACGTGGTATCAGGAAGCCTGCTTTCCTAGCCCTCCTTCGTATCAGGGGTTCCTGTGTGTTCTGTAGANTGGCTGCTGTGCTATGGAAATGGGAGATATCAGCTAAGTATGGTGATTGACATATAGATATAAATATACATGTGCTAAGCACTGTGTGTGTGTATGTGCATGTGTGTGTACAGAGACACTGATGAAAGCCACTTTGCTAATATCCCCAAATAGCTTCCACGTTTACCGAGCAAATTGTAACTGCTTTTCCTGAGACTACCTACAAAAGTGTATCGTGGACAAATACACATCTGTATGGTTTCTAATGCAAAATGCATGCATATGCCTCTCTGTGTGTGTGTGTGTGTGTGTGTGTGTGTGTGTGTATCCTCCCAAAGCAGCTGTAGGTACTGCAAAAAGTAAGTTTGGGAGTTATTCAGGAATCCAGAACTTGGGTTCCAGTCTTGACACTGGTGAAAAGGGGAAATAATGATTTGTACTGCCCAATCTGTGAGCACAGAATGAAAGAGGTGATGTGAAAGCAGCTTATGAACCACAAAAAGGACAACATTCATAAGACTCGCGGGTTGAGGAAGGGAAGGGAAGAAGCATGTGGGGAAAGTTTTGGGCGACCTTGCTGTCTAGATGGAGACATGGGGGCCCCTTCCCCACATGGATTCAGTCCATGCTGGCCTACAGCCACCATGTAATCTCCTCCTGGACTTTTGCTGTGGGACTGGGGTTATCCAGGGGCAATGGTGACCGCACCGAGTTTCTCTTCATGTTTATGCTTAGCCTTTCCACACTCATTCCCTCCTTTTGGAGACTAATCCCCTCATGCAGTCTGAGAGGGAAGGAATCGGGTCTGCTCATTTGTAACAAAAGGCTGAATCAAGGAGGTGCCCCCACTTTGAAAAGGTGCTCTTTGAAAGGGGACGGTGAGGACAAGCCTGGGAACACGAGGAAGCATGCCGACCACATCTATCTTGTCACCCACACACCCCTACACCTGCGGAATCACAGCCCCTCTAATGGGTCTGAAACCTGGAAAATGGCCACACGAGATACAAGGAGGCAGTGGTGTGTGTTTATGATGAACCCCTTAGGGAATGGGCCTCATTTCCTGTGCCCTTTGCTCCCCCTTCTAAACTCTTGGCCATCTCAAGATATAAACAAGACTCCCTGTGGAGCCAGTATGGCTGTTCTCAGAAGC
>SJYW01002079.1:68591-124663 GCA_006410735.1 Raphicerus campestris | reverse complement strand
CATCTGGAACATGGATGCTATTCCATGTAACCCAAGTTATTCAGCCTCTTTTACTCCACAAATATTCCTACTACACTATCCGCTTCTAATCTCTCTATATCTGTAACTAAATATGTATTTTTCCAAGGAAGACGCCAACGCCATCTCCATCTTCGAATCATCTTGGATCCACCGGGGCTGGACCCGGGCACCTGGGTCAGGAAAATCCCCTGGAGGAGGGCATGGCAACCCACTCCAGTATTCTTGCCTGGAGAAGCCCATGGACAGAGGAGTCTGGCAGGCTACTATCCATGGAGTCACAGCTGAGCGACTTAGACTCAGACTCACAGGAATTAAGAAGCAACTGAGAGGGTAAGCAGCAGGTACCCACCATCCCTTTAAAGAGCTGAGTGTCAGACAAGAGGAAATGGTGTGGCGGAGTCGAAGCCTTCCAAATATACAGACATTAGGAAAGCAAAAGAGATGATTAAGGGGCTGAGCCCTAGGGAAGTAAGATGGGAAATAATCCCCCAGAAAGTGGACAGCCTTACAAAGAAGGCTCTTTTTTTTCATATAAGACTAGAGAAAAATACGAGGATGGTTCTTTTATTTAAACAGGAAGAAAAAGTATTGCATTGTGAGGAGACACATTTATTAACATTTTAGAGCTCCTGTGTCATTCAAAATGACACAAAGTGGATGTGAAACATCCTTATCCATCTACCCATCCATCACCTATCCAATACACCCATTTACTTCTTCAGCGACCTCCTTAAGGTACAGGCTGTGTGTTTAGCACAACTGTGGGCTTTAAAGGATACCAGACAACATGAAGCTGCTTCCTTTAAAGCGCTCCTGATGTTTAATTAAAGGCTGTTCTTTCCCCTCCCCCAACCCCTGTCTCTTATACACATCTATAACCGTTTCTCTCGNCATATCCATCTACCCATCCATCACCCATCCAATACACCCATCCACTTCTTCAGCGACCTCCTTAAGGTACAGGCTGTGTGTTTAGCACAACTGTGGGCTTTAAAGGATACCAGACAACATGGAGCTGCTTCCTTTAAAGCGCTCCTGATGTTTAATTAAAGGCTGTTCTTTCCCCTCCCCCAACCCACCCACTGTCCCTGTTATCAGCTCAAAGCAAGAAGGCTGACAAAGCTGCTATTTGAAATATTTTTATGACTGAAAGGGCTACCTTCCTGCAAGGTTTCCAAGACAGGGCATTTTGTCAAGCACTTTTTATGCTCTCTTACTATGAATAAAAGGCGGAAAGCTGACACAAAGCTCTGGCATTACTTTTCCTTTTTAACTTAAAATTGCAAAATGATTAAAGCCACCTAGCCACAATAGTTGACCTATTAAGGAAGAACGCCGGTCAGATGCCAGGCAGGGAAGGGTGTGGAGATGTATTTATAAAGGACTCCCCAGGCTGCACGCATTTTCCTCTGGGGCTGTTCTCCCTTCCTCACCTCTCTTATTAGCTTGCCTGTAGCTTCATGAGGCCACCTGAACTGACCCTGCTCCGCATGGAGCCTCACAAGCCATAGGGAAGTGACAAGTGCGGTGGTTAGGAGGAGTAGCTATAATTTGAGATCTTCAGTCACCACAGTTGGCTAATTCAAGTAGAAAGTCAGCTTTTTTCTTTTGACTGCACCATGCAGCATATGGCATCTTAGTTCCATGACCAGGGATTGAACCTGTGCCCCCTATATTTGAAGGGCAAAGTCTTAACCACTAGACCACCAAGGAAGTTCTACATTTTGGAAATCAGCATTTTGGATACTTCCTCAGTAGCTCAGTGGTAAAGAATCCACCTGCCCTGCAGGAGATGCAGGTTCGATCCCTGGGTCAGGAAGACCCCTTGGAGGGCATGGCAACCCTCTCCAGTATTCTTGCCTGGAGAAGCCAATGGACAGAGAAGCCTGGCGGGCTACAATCCATGGAGTCAACACAACTGAAGTGACTTAGCATGCACCCATGCAGGTTATCACCTAAAAGTACATAGCCACTTTGATAAGGCCAGTACTGACAAAGCAGCTTTGTGCTGCACATGTTGAGGACTAATTATTCACGTTGAAGTCTTCTATAAGAGGACAGTGAAAAACATCATCGGAAAGCAAGCTGGAGAGTGACTCCCAGCGCCACTCCTGCTACCTCCTGTATTCTCTACCCCACACTGCCACTGAAATGATGTTCAAATCCATACTCAGGAGAGGCATTTTGGAAATACTTTGCATAGAGCTTACTGCTTCTCTGAATTTGCCATGAAATCCTAGATAATCACTTCAGATTCTAGACTTCAGCCTTCTCCACTTTAAAAATAAAAGAAGACCGATGAAACCAACCCAACACTCTGTTACTCTGCAGAGTGATGTTGTCTTCTTCAGAATTTACTTTTAAGCCTGCAGACAACAGCAGCGACTAATTCTAGAACTGTGTATAAAACCCGACATGATCATCTCTGACTTTATAGAATTAAAATAACTCAGACATAACAGCAATCCAGCAGCCAGGATTACTGACAGCTCAAGGAACAAAATAACATAGAAATCACTCTAAATGCTTAGGAATCTGGCTAAAAATGGTGATGCCTTTCCCATGCCTGCTCTCCAGAATATCCTCAATCCATCCAGGAACACCAGTGGAGGGCAAAATGGATCAATGGGCAGATTTTGGAAGATACATTTCTTGGGGGAAAAAAAAAGGTCAAAACTGAGCATTTTGCTGACTTTTCTGGTTTTCAAAACTTAAAGCATTTCTTCTTGTAGGAGTCTAAGTATTTGAGTATATAATTCAAAATTATAAACCAAAGCAACAGACCTCCAATGTTTTAAGCTACAACATGAAAACAAAATCAGTAAGTATAATAATAAGAGCTCAGGAAAACACCCCAAGCTGGAGACCATTTATTTTGAAACTGTTGGCAAAGCTCCCATGAAGGATATTGTTTTCAAGAGAGAGCAAGCACGCTCAGGTATGAGTGAATCCATTCATAAATGTGAGTGCCACACCAAGTGCCACACAGAGATAATAGAAACTTAGAGTCTAAGAGAGATGGGTAATTGCATACACAGAATGTTAAGACTGGTAGAAGGAGAGGGGTGTGGAGGTAACTTATGGGTGCAAAAGTGTGAGCATGCCTGCTAAGTCGCTTCAGTCGTGTCCAATTCTGTGTGACCCACAGACTGTGGCCCCGCTCCCGCCAGGCTCCTCTGTCCATGGGATTCTCCAGGCAAGAATACTGGAGTGGGTTGCCATGCCCTCCTCCAGGGGATCCTCTTGACCTTGGGATCGAACCCGTGTCTCTTAATGTCTCCTCTGTTGGCAGGCTAGTTACCACTAGCACCACCTGGGAAGCCCTAGGTGCAGAGATAGAGGTGATCAAGTCCCCTGGGGGAATGGACAGAGAGTGTCCATTCCAGGCTGACAGAGACGGTAGCATTATAATTTAAAAAAAAAAAAAAAAGTAGTTGATGCCTGAGGCGTTGTGCACACTGGGAGTTGCTTCTTAGAGTTCAGGCAGATTTCAAGGGCAGTTATTTTCGAGACCCACTTACAGAGGACCTGGTCGGCCAACCTAATGTGTAAAAATTCTCCCACTAAAGGGTTTGCAACAGACGAGTGGCATAATCAGAGGTGCCTTTAGAAAGATAACTGCGTGAAGAATGGATTGGCGGGGTGTGATATTAGACAGAGTCACATGCCAGAGTGTTGGCTTTCAAACTAAATTTAAGTGACCCCTTTCTGCAAATTCTATGGGTCAAACCTTCTACTAAACATAGCTCTCATCTTCTTATATTGCGTCTTTAAGAAGCAGGGCAGAATCTAAACACATTTTTAATATCCTGTTAGATTTCCTTAGCTGGAAAAAGAAAAGCTACTTAAGGCTGACATTAAGGTACACTCCTTGAGCGGCTGAGCACTCTAACCCGATCTTTCTCTGACTGTACCATTGAATGTAACATCAGTAAGTTTTGCAGGGAAGAAATTCTAATAACCATATTCTCTGCCTTGTGTGTTTCATACTCTGCCACAGGATGAATATGGAGTGCTTTTTAAGCTGATTATATAATTTACAGCAAGATCTGTTTCATTCTTAGTTATCAGGAAAATTATTAAGTTAGCAGCTGCAATCCACTTTTTCTACTTCTGCCAGAAAAGGGGGAATGAGATTCATCACATACAAAATGATCCTTCATGAATAAATTATCCTGTGGTTATAATATTTTAAAATTCCCTCATACCTATTAAAAACTAAATTAATCAAATCACTTGGATGTCAGGATGTTTTAAAAAGATAGATATTGTCAAAATGCTGCATTTTTTGGTAAAGATTTCTTCAACCACTTAGGGAACCTGAATGAAAATAGAACTGCTTCCTTAAAGAACCTTACTAAATCCATTAACTATTGATACATAACATGCTGCTTCTGGATAAAAAGTACTCATGGTTTGTCCACTTGGGCAAAACACTAATTTGATGTGTAACAATACAAACAGTGGTAATTAATAGAGTAATCATTTGAAAACTGAATTTTCAGAAATCAAACTAAATTTCTTTCTAAATAGAATATAGACCAAGGGCATTTGTTAACAAATTGATTTGGATTTATTCTCATATCCTATTTGACACAGAAAATCTGTCAGTTTAGCCCGCTTGAACAATGTTTGAGCACTCACTGTATGTCAGGTTCTGAGTGTGCAAAGAATCTATAGTTCAGAAAAGCCATATGCAGTCGCGCTCAGTCATGTCAGACTCTTTGCAAACTCATGGACTGTAGCCCGCCAGGCTCCTCTGTCCATGGGATTTCCAGGCAAGAATACTGCTGTGGGTTGCCATTACCTACTCCAGGGGATCTTCCTGACCCAGGGATTGAACCCCCATCTCCTATGTCTCCTGCATTGGCAGGCAGATTCTTTCGCATGGAACCACTTCAGGAGTGCCCCCTGCCCTGAAGCATGCCTAAAATGAGCACACTGGAAGATGCAGGGAGATGGGACCATCAATTCATGATGACTTACTGGGGCCAGCTAGGAAGCAGAACCAGGCCCAGGAAAGCAGATGGTGCTAGAGGAAATAGTCTACCTTGACCCCAAACTGGAGTAAGAGCGAAGGTAGCAGAATGTGCCATCCCAAAACATGCCGCCTCCAATTATTATTTCCAACTTGTAGGCAGCAAATGCAGAGACATTTTCTCTGAACTCCCCTTATCTGATTTAGCTTCAAGACAGATTTTTCAAAAGGAGCTTGGAACTCCCCCCAGAGTTACACCAACCTGAGAGGACTAGCCCTCCCAGCAAAGAGAAGACTAGATAGAGGTCAACACTACACTCAACCAGTCACCCATTTGCTCCTCTAGATTCTTCTTAGGACCCATTTGTCTTTCCTAAAAATCATTTAATCTCTCCTCAAAGGCCCACATCCCTTCTCGCCTTTGCCTATTAAGATGGTTTTTAAGTCTGGATTCTGATCCACCTCTGGGAGTTATTCATTCTCCCTGGGTATTTCACATGTAACATGCAAATACAATTGCTTGTTGGTCTCTTTTATCACAGGGGTCTCAGCTAAGCACACAGAAGGGAAAAGGGACATTCTATAATCTCTCTTACAGAATCATTTGATGCTATTTCCCATGGTCAGTGAGTTTGATATCAACATGCAGCAAAAGGAATGCATTTGTCAAAATATAAACAATGATGGGCTTCTGAGAGCCAATCTATACCTATTAAAACATACAAAGCATTCTAACGACTAAGAAAGGACAGGATGCGGTAGTATCTCTGAGAATGCACATGACCCTAAGTAATCTTTCCTGGGTAATAAAATGCAATCTGATAGGGATATCTCATGAGGCTGTGTGAGTCGGCAGGAAATTCACAGATGAGCTTTGATGTGGGTAGGTGTAAAATTATACATTTATGCAAAATAATTCAAATGTCCCTTGTAGAAAGATGAGTTCCAAGAAATCACTTACAGCTTAGAAAAGGATCTAAAAGTCAGATATTTCCTTAAAATGTGTTACTACAGTCGAAACAGTATATCAAATCCTGAGTGACTCCAGATTTTTGACAACTGTGGTGTATCTTTGTAACACATTCTTACAGCACAGATGTCCCAAAAGATGGGCAACCTTGGGGATGGCACAGGAGGCAGCATACATAAGGGAAACTGAGTCTTGTTTAGATTTGAACAAGAGAAAAACATAGCCAGTGAGAGAAGTAAAAAAAAGAGAAGACATTTTCCCTTCATCCTTCAGTGCAGAATGTGAATCAAGAAGACAGAATTAAGAACCAGGGGAAGAAAACAACGCAAA
Organism: Raphicerus campestris; assembly: GCA_006410735.1. Taxonomy (NCBI): domain Eukaryota; kingdom Metazoa; phylum Chordata; class Mammalia; order Artiodactyla; family Bovidae; genus Raphicerus; species Raphicerus campestris. Next base: position 118,364 of record SJYW01002079.1, on the reverse strand, counting down.
GACTAGAAAGGGCAAATGGTGAACAAGAGAATCTGAAGGTAGCAAGCCTGAGCATGAAGGAAATCATAAAGGTAATCAAGAAAGAGCTAATGCCAGACAACGGCACAGTAGTTTATTATAGGAAATTGGTTCTCAAAATGCGGTCTCTGTGATACAACACTGTCATCTGGAAACTCGCTAGAAATGTAAAATCTCTCTTGGGCCCTTGGATCTATTGAGTTAGCAACTCCAGGGGCCCAACAAGATGAGATTTAATGCATTCTCTAGGTGATTCTCACGCACACTCGAATCTGGGAACCACTACCCTGAAAGCTAATAGCTAGGAAGGTGCTACACTTCCCAGGTGGTGACCTGGGACGTTGGGTTTACAGGTGGCTTCTTTGGTCAAAGGGCATTTGACATCACTTTAGTGAAAAGGTACTTCTTTCTCAGCAGACTCCTCTTATTGATGCCTTGAACACAGGTTGCTATCCTAACTCAAAGCTTCCCCCAGGGTTTCTCTAGACCAGTGGTCCTCAACTTGGGCCATGTTGCTTCTCAGAGAANACAGGTAATCAAGAAAGAGCTAATGCCAGACAACGGCACAGTAGTTTATTATAGGAAATTGGTTCTCAAAATGCAGTCTCTGTGATACAACACTGTCATCTGGGAACTCGTTAGAAATGTAAAATCTCTCTCGGGCCCTTGGATCTATTGAGTTAGCAACTCCAGGGGCCCAACAACATGAGATTTAATGCATTTTCTAGGTGATTCTCACGCACACTCGAACCTGGGAACCACTACTCTGAAAGCTAATAGCTATGAAGGTGCTAGAGTTCCCAGGTATAGTTACCTGGGACGTTGGGTTTACAGGTGGCTTCTTTGGTCAAAGGGCATTTGACATCGCTTTAGTGAAAAGGTACTTCTTTCTCAGCAGACTCCTCTTATTGATGCCTTGAACACAGGTTGCTATCCTAACTCAAAGCTTCCCCCAGGGTTTCTCTAGACCAGTGGTCCTCAACTTGGGCCATGTTGCTTCTCAGAGAATATATGGCAATGCGAGGGGCAATTTCGGTTGTCAAAACTGGGGAAATGGAATGGTACTACCATCATCTATTGGGCAAAGGCCAGGGGTGCTGCTCAACACGTTATAACACACAAAACAGCTCCCCTTGGCAAATAATTGTCCTTGGAGCTGCTGTTGAGAAACTCCGATGCTGATTGGATGCCCTGGGAACTAAATTCACACCAAACATCATCTATTGGCCCTTTCCATTCCTCCAACCAAAATTAGTTCCACTAGAACNAGTATATGGCAATGCGAGGGGCAATTTTGGTTGTCAAAACTGGGGAAATGGAATGGTACTATCATCATCTATTGGGCAAAGGCCAGGGGTGCTGCTCAACACATTATAACACACAAAACAGCTCCCCTTGGCAAATAATTGTCCTTAGAGCTGCTGTTGAGAAACTCTGATGCTGATCGGTTGCCCTGGGAACTAAATTCACACCAAACATCATCTATTGGCCCTTTCCATTCCTCCAACCAAAATTAGTTCCACTAGAACAGACTCATTGGAAAAGACCGTGACACTGGGAAAGACTGAAGGCAGGAGGAGAAAGGGATGAGAGAGGATGAGATGGTTGGATGGTATCACCGAAGCAATGACCATGAGTTTGAGTAGGCTCTGGGAGTTGGTGATGGACAGGGAAGCCTGGCGTGCTGCAGTCCGTGGGGTTGCAAAGAGTCGGATAGGACTTAGTGACTGAACTGAACTGAAACTTGTGAAATCATAGTTGCACTGATAGTTAATTTTCTCTTTGTTAACAAGCCTTTCCATGATCTGGCTTCCATTCCCTCATCTTAATTATATATGACTTTTCTCAGATAACACAACCCTCTCAGCTACACCTTCCATGTCAATGTTCAATCTACCATTTAAAAATCCTCAAAGAGAATTGAAGTTGTGTTTCTAGCACTTCGTCTTTCCTGACTTGAGCATGTTGTATAAATACAGAAAGATAGTTTCCATCATGATGCCACTTGGTGGGGAGCCGTACAAATCTGTGAATTTTCATTCCACAAAGATAATACAAAATGTCTATCTACAGAAACAGTTTTCATTTTTTCTTCTTTTTATCAACAGAAATTTCAAAGCCAAGCTGAGAGTTGATGTTTTTTCTAGGAATAAAAAAAAACCCTGCACGTTTGGTTCCTTGTTTGTTGTTCACTTGCTAAGTCATGTCCGACTCTTTGCAACCCCACGGACAGTAGCCCTCCAGTCTCCTCTATCTACGGGATTTCCCAGGCAGGAATACTGGAGTGGGTTGCCATATAATGTGTTATGAACCCATGGGTTTAGGTTAAATTAGGATAATTTCTGAGTACTCCATCAGAAATCTCAGTGCAGTAAACCTATAAAATATTTTAAAAATAGTGCTTCCACTAATCATCAGGTCCATAGAAATGATGGACTGTTTTCTCCTTCAGAGTGACTACTAAGCGATTCTGGGGAGACATGTGTGTTCTGAACTCTGACACGCTGTTTTCCAATACAAATCTGAAAAGGGAACAGAATGAATATGGACTATGGGTGACCTGTTACAAACTCATGCTTGTGAAAATATTCATCAGCAATGAGTTAATACGTATTTACCAAAGCCCTGTGTGACAGCATGTGGAAGGGAAATTAACTTGCCAGTAGTCATTTCCATCTGGGCACAGAGACTGCCCCCAAATGCCACTTGAAGCATCTACAAAAAAATGCACTTCTCCAAAGGGCTTCAAGAAAGAAGCTATGGGCATGACAGAAATTATCCTTTGACCTCACTTGGAGCAAGACAAATTCTTCTCTCCACATTTCCAGCCTGGGGAAGAAATTCTGACATCTCTCGTTTTGAGTAAGTTCTATTTCCTGTATCACGTAGTTCCACATCTGCCTTGGCAAACTGCAGAACTTATTGGGAAAGAAAGGCCTCTCTTGTATGTGGTGAAAGTCATGCTGGCCTTTCTACAGGGTACAAGCAGAGAATCAGCCAGTTGACAAGAATTTACTGACAATAATCCAGATATTCAGGTATAAAGCAATGACATGGGAATTCACAGGAAGTCAGGTGGGAATGATGAAGTTTGCAGTGAAGTCAGAGGGGTAGAGATCCACCAGATTTCATAAGCAAGGTTTCTATATACGAAGGTCAGTGGCCACTGCCTCCCTCTCACCACCTTAAACTCAGGGTCAGTCCAGCTTAATTTGTCTCAGGGAGCAGCAAGTTCCCCTCGTATTAGAGGGGAAGTAACTGCAGCAGCGATGCTTCCCTGGTGGCTCAGCTGGTAAAGAATCCGCCTGCAATGCAGGAGACCCCGGTTCAGATTCCTGGGTTGGGAAGTTCCTCTGGATAATGGGTGGGCTATCCACTCCAGTATTCTTGGGTTTCCTTGGTGGCTCAGATGGTAAAGAATTTGCCTGCAATGCAGAAGACCTGGGTTTGATCCCTGGGTTGGGAAGATGCCCTGGGGNCCTTTCCATGATCTGGCTTCCATTCCCTCATCTTAATTATATATGACTTTTCTCAGATAACACAACCCTCTCAGCTACACCTTCCATGTCAATGTTCAATCTACCATTTAAAAATCCTCAAAGAGAATTGAAGTTGTGTTTCTAGCACTTCGTCTTTCCTGACTTGAGCATGTTGTATAAATACAGAAAGATAGTTTCCATCATGATGCCACTTGGTGGGGAGCCGTACAAATCTGTGAATTTTCATTCCACAAAGATAATACAAAATGTCTATCTACAGCAACAGTTTTCATTTTTTCTTCTTTTTATCAACAGAAATTTCAAAGCCAAGCTGAGAGTTGATGTTTTTTCTAGGAATAAAAAAAACCCTGCACGTTTGGTTCCTTGTTTGTTGTTGTTCACTTGCTAAGTCATGTCCGACTCTTTGCAACCCCACGGACAGTAGCCCTCCAGTCTCCTCTATCTACAGGATTTCCCAGGCAGGAATACTGGAGTGGGTTGCCATATAATGTGTTATGAACCCATGGGTTTAGGTTAAATTAGGATAATTTCTGAGTACTCCATCAGAAATCTCAGTGCAGTAAACCTATAAAATATTTTAAAAATAGTGCTTCCACTAATCATCAGGTCCATAGAAATGATGGACTGTTTTCTCCTTCAGAGTGACTACTAAGCGATTCTGGGGAGACATGTGTGTTCTGAACTCTGACACGCTGTTTTCCAATACAAATCTGAAAAGGGAACAGAATGAATATGGACTATGGGTGACCTGTTACAAACTCATGCTTGTGAAAATATTCATCAGCAATGAGTTAATACGTATTTACCAAAGCCCTGTGTGACAGCATGTGGAAGGGAAATTAACTTGCCAGTAGTCATTTCCATCTGGGCACAGAGACTGCCCCCAAATGCCACTTGAAGCATCTACAAAAAAATGCACTTCTCCAAAGGGCTTCAAGAAAGAAGCTATGGGCATGACAGAAATTATCCTTTGACCTCACTTGGAGCAAGACAAATTCTTCTCTCCACATTTCCAGCCTGGGGAAGAAATTCTGACATCTCTCGTTTTGAGTAAGTTCTATTTCCTGTATCACATAGTTCCACATCTGCCTTGGCAAACTGCAGAACTTATTGGGAAAGAAAGGCCTCTCTTGTATGTGGTGAAAGTCATGCTGGCCTTTCTACAGGGTACAAGCAGAGAATCAGCCAGTTGACAAGAATTTACTGACAATAATCCAGATATTCAGGTATAAAGCAATGACATGGGAATTCACAGGAAGTCAGGTGGGAATGATGAAGTTTGCAGTGAAGTCAGAGGGGTAGAGATCCACCAGATTTCATAAGCAAGGTTTCTATATACGAAGGTCAGTGGCCACTGCCTCCCTCCCACCACCTTAAACTCAGGGTCAGTCCAGCTTAATTTGTCTCAGGGAGCAGCAAGTTCCCCTCGTATTAGAGGGGAAGTAACTGCAGCAGCGATGCTTCCCTGGTGGCTCAGCTAGTAAAGAATCCGCCTGCAATGCAGGAGACCCCGGTTCAGATTCCTGGGTTGGGAAGTTCCTCTGGATAATGGGTGGGCTATCCACTCCAGTATTCTTGGGTTTCCTTGGTGGCTCAGATGGTAAAGAATTTGCCTGCAATGCAGAAGACCTGGGTTTGATCCCTGGGTTGGGAAGATGCCCTGGGGGAGGGATGGCAACCCACTCTAGTATTGCTGCCTGGTGAATCCCATGGACAGAGGAGTCTGGTGGGCCACAGTCCATGGGGTCACAAAGAGTCAGACATGACTGAGCNGTTTAGGTTAAATTAGGATAATTTCTGAGTATTCCATCAGAAATCTCAGTGCAGTAAACCTATAAAATATTTTAAAAATAGTGCTTCCACTAATCATCAGGTCCATAGAAATGATGGACTGTTTTCTCCTTCAGAGTGACTACTAAGCGATTCTGGGGAGACATGTGTGTTCTGAACTCTGACACGCTGTTTTCCAATACAAATCTGAAAAGGGAACAGAATGAATATGGACTATGGGTGACCTGTTACAAACTCATGCTTGTGAAAATATTCATCAGCAATGAGTTAATACGTATTTACCAAAGCCCTGTGTGACAGCATGTGGAAGGGAAATTAACTTGCCAGTAGTCATTTCCATCTGGGCACAGAGACTGCCCCCAAATGCCACTTGAAGCATCTACAAAAAAATGCACTTCTCCAAAGGGCTTCAAGAAAGAAGCTATGGGCATGACAGAAATTATCCTTTGACCTCACTTGGAGCAAGACAAATTCTTCTCTCCACATTTCCAGCCTGGGGAAGAAATTCTGACATCTCTCGTTTTGAGTAAGTTCTATTTCCTGTATCACGTAGTTCCACATCTGCCTTGGCAAACTGCAGAACTTATTGGGAAAGAAAGGCCTCTCTTGTATGTGGTGAAAGTCATGCTGGCCTTCCTACAGGGTACAAGCAGAGAATCAGCCAGTTGACAAGAATTTACTGACAATAATCCAGATATTCAGGTATAAAGCAATGACATGGGAATTCACAGGAAGCCAGGTGGGAATGATGAAGTTTGCAGTGAAGTCAGAGGGGTAGAGATCCACCAGATTTCATAAGCAAGGTTTCTATATACGAAGGTCAGTGGCCACTGCCTCCCTCTCACCACCTTAAACTCAGGGTCAGTCCAGCTTAATTTGTCTCAGGGAGCAGCAAGTTCCCCTCGTATTAGAGGGGAAGTAACTGCAGCAGCGATGCTTCCCTGGTGGCTCAGCTAGTAAAGAATCCGCCTGCAATGCAGGAGACCCCGGTTCAGATTCCTGGGTTGGGAAGTTCCTCTGGATAATGGGTGGGCTATCCACTCCAGTATTCTTGGGTTTCCTTGGTGGCTCAGATGGTAAAGAATTTGCCTGCAATGCAGAAGACCTGGGTTTGATCCCTGGGTTGGGAAGATGCCCTGGGGGAGGGATGGCAACCCACTCTAGTATTGCTGCCTGGTGAATCCCATGGACAGAGGAGTCTGGTGGGCCACAGTCCATGGGGTCACAAAGAGTCAGACATGACTGAGCAACTCAGCACACAGGTACATCTGTGGCAGGATCACCTTGTTCTTGCTCAAATACACTTATGTTCACTGTGTTTCCCATTCTTCCACTTCTTACTCTCTGCCATGTGACTCCCACTTCTTTCTCATTCTTCTCTTCAACACCCCTCTTCCAACTCTTGCCCAAGGAACACCATTCTTCTCTCACTTTTCAACCTCTCATTATAATACTTCACTATGCAAGTCCAAAACACCCCATGATATTAGTAAAATTCTGGAAAAGTACAGCCATAAGTACAAGTGGCAGTTTCTCAGTCATGTCCAACTCTTTGCAAACCCATGGACTGCAGCCTGCCAGGCTCCTCTATCCATAGAATTCTCCAGACAAGAATACCGGAGTAGGTAGTCATTCCCTTCTCTAGGGTATCTTCCCAACCCAGGGATCAAACCCAGGTCTCCTGCATTGCAGGCAGATTCTTTACTGTTTGAGCCATAAGGGAAGCCCTTAAGTATAATAAAATTATCTACAATTTAAAACTCTTAAAGAGCTGCTGGAAGTCCCCAAAATTCCCCTTCAGAATCTTAAAGCAAAAATTTCCCAATTCTTTCCTCATTTTTCTCTAATTAGATTTGCTTCTCCCCACCAAAGTTATTCAAATTATATTCTTAATACAATTCTACAATGTCTACTTTGCTTAAAAATCATATTTTTAAATAATGTATCACGGGAAACCTTCAGAGTATTTCAGCTTATTAAAAAAAAGGATTTGATGAGTCTATTAGTTATGTGTAACAAATTATTAGAAAATTGCCAAAAACAATAAACATTCATTATCTGACAGTTTCTGTGAGTCAGGGTTCCAGGAGCCACTCAGCTAGGAGGTCCTGGCTCAGGGTCTTTCAGTTTCAATCAGGTTATCCACAAGAAGGACCGCTGACTTCTCTAGACTTGACGGGAACTGGGAGGTCCGCTTCCAAGATGGCACACTCGGAGGCTATCAGCAGGAAGCCTCCATTCCTCACCATGTAGAGTAATGACCCGCCATATGGGCCTTTGCAGAGGCTGCCTGGGTATTTAGAGGCAACTGGCGTCCCTCAGAGCAAGTAATCCGGGAAAAAAAGAAATCGGGCTACCTTTTCTAACCTGGGCTCTGAAGTAACACTCAGTCACTTCCATTTTTTCCCCCTGTGCCTTAGGAGTAAGTCATTAAAACCAGATCACATTGAAGGGAGAGGCATTAGGTTCCAACATTTGCAAGGAAGTTTCAAAGAATTTCTGGACACATTTCAAAGCACTTGAATGGCCAAGGCTTAAAACCAAGGCCCACTCAGAGTGTTATTTCCATAAGGAAAACTCATGCTGTAATCTACATGCAAGCATACATTTAAAACAGAGATTTTTGTAAGGGGGACATACCCCACGATGTGTGAATATGGCTAAGGATGTTACCAAATACTACAATGTGTTATTGAGACAAATTTGTTGAAAGCTACAAGTTCATAGCTTTTGCCAATATAAAATACTCGAGCAATCACATTATCTATGTCTATATACAGCTGACCCTTGAATAACACAGGTATGAGCTGCACAGGTCCACGACAGTGGGTATTTTTTCAACAGTAAATTCAATGGCACTGTGGTTGGTTGAACGTGTGGATGAAGAGCTCAGAATATGGTGGAAGCTCGGGTACAGAGGGCTAACTATAAATTGTACTCTGATTTTCAACTGCAGGGAGAGTTGGTACCCCAATCCCTGTGCTATTCAAGGGTCAAATTGTATACACATACATCTCCAACACTTTAGTTCACTAGTTCAACTTGACAATTAAAATAACTATGGAACACCAATAGGGTTCTATACAAAATAACGGATGGCTCACAGATGAGAATATGGGGACAATTTTAACTACTAAGGAAACAAGTTGTTTAATAGCTCATAAAAATGATCTACATTTACTCATACATTAGGACAAGTCCATGGTTAACTGTCAGTGATCACATAATCTAGGGCATCTTTTAAGATACAGTTATGAAAAAGAACACTGTGTTTTTAGGAGATAAACGTTTCCCTCTCAAAATATTCTCTCATACTTGATTTTTCTAATTCCCACCTCATTCGCACTGCCTGTTTCTCTCTCTCCTGTCCTGGAAGAAAGGCGTCCTGGACCAGAAGAGTTTAGATTTGCTTTTGCCCTCCTCCACAGGAAAGGACAGTCCAAACCTAAAGTGTGCCACTGGAAATCATTGTAGTTCCGTGTCCAGTTCACAAGGAATCAGAACTCCAATAGCGAAAAATAAAAGCGGAATTTCCCGGAGGTCCAGTGGCTAAGATTCAATGCTCTCATTGCCCCAGGTGCAGGTTCAAACCCTGGCTGGGGAACTAAGATCCCAAAAGCTGTGCTGTGAAACCAAAAAAATAAATGAAAATAAAACCAGTATACCTAGTAAGAAGGCATATGCAACTCATGTGAAAAAATATCAGACATAGCCCACAAAAGCATNCTAGTTCACAAGGAATCAGAACTCCAATAGCGAAAAATAAAAGCAGAATTTCCCGGAGGTCCAGTGGCTAAGATTCAGTGCTTTCATTGCCCCAGGTGCAGGTTCAAACCCTGGCTGGGGAACTAAGATCCCAAAAGCTGTGCCGTGAAACCAAAAAAATAAATGAAAATAAAACCAGTATACCTAGTAAGAAGGCATATGTAACTCATGTGAAAAAATATCAGACATAGCCCACAAAAGCATGAGCAATAATACATTTACGTTGCTAATAAACTACTGCTTTTTCTGTGTCTTTCCATGCATTCTTTCTAAAGATCTTTGCTGGCTCCTTCCCTATCCAGGTGTTCAATAAGATTACTTAAGGAAAATGTGTGGCTTTTGCCACATATATATAAATGTGCTACTTAAGATGCCTTTTCTTCTCATCTAAAGTGTTTTCCCTGGTGGGCTTGTCAACTTCTACAGCCTCAAAGACCAGCTAAATATCAAGATCACTCCTAGTAGTGAACCTCCAACCTAGGAATCAATCAGCCACAGAACCTGCCCTACTTCAATATTTACTATTGAAAAAAATCCAACTATTAGTGACCTGCACGGTTCAAACCCATGTTGTTCTAGGGTCAACTGTATACACCACTGGCTGAAGCTGAGAATTTTGATACAATGGGAATATCTGCTTAAAACAAATTTAAAGAGCCCTTCTTGTGTGAGAAGAAAGTGTGAATGTGTGAAATCCTGGTACCTGAATTAACACAATTTCCACATCTTCCCAAATTTAGACAAACCTGCATGTGCTATAGAAGGAATAGGGATTTTAAGTAGTTCTACTCTCCAATGTCACAAAGTTATTTATTGACAGTATATGCTCTATTGTAATTTACACCTTCAGCATCTGAAATTCTTATACAGTACATTTCAAATAAAATAGATGTGAATATATTTATAACTCTTCCTTATAATTAATTCTTATAAAAATTACAGAAAATTCTCATACCAATTCAACAAAATGCAATAATAAATTGTCCTAAGACTAATTCAGTCATAAGATTTTCATTCCATTTCATTCCACTTTGCAGAGAGAGCAGACAACAGCTGAGTTAGCGCAGTGTTCCCATCCCCCACGGACATCAACTTTATTGCCAGGTAGAAATCACTTGCTCAGGATAACTATTTTTGGAACTTTTCACAAAACAGTCTTACTGCCTGAAGTGAGGTCATAATAGATTTTTAAGTAGAGAATGGGAGAAGAAAGTGATAATATTTCAACAGAGGAAGAAGACTCTGAAGGAGGCCTCCTGGGAAGCCACTGAAACACCTCCTCCATCTCAGGTGAAGGTAAAACCAGACCCAGAAGTACACCTCTTCCTTAATACAACTCTGCTCTTTACTACAAGTGGGGCCTTTTTAGACCCAACCCTGCAGCTTTCGGTGGAACGGAGGAGTTCCTTCTAGGAAAAGAATAACTGAAGCAGTTGGATAGAAACCTAGAACTTTGGGTTTGAAACCCTCATATTTGCCTGATCTTTAAAAACACAATATTCAGAAAGCTAATACCTATGTCTTGCCTGACAAAAGGACACTGAGCCTTAATGAGTCAGTCAAACATGGAGAGTTCCTTAAGCTTCCACAGGGCTGTGTGTCACATAAAATTTGTCATTATTGAGAAACCTTGCAAATCTGCTAGATGGATAAATATCCAAGAGGCAAGACACACACTATACTCAACAAATGAAGGCAAGATCAGGTCACTTCACCCTCAGGACCCATGTCCCCCTGTCCACTGATTCACTGGATCACACAACTGGGACAGAACTCAATTTCCATTAGTTACACAAATAATGTTACTAATGCTATTCATTTATTTGTGCTAAATAGATCCATATAACGGGACATTCAGCAAATATTTTTTAAGATAAACCAATTCTCAATATGCTGTCTTGGATTTCTGAAATTGAAAGAATTAAGTGAAAAAAGAAAAAGTCAGAACAATATGTATGTAAACTATAATTTTATTCTATAAAATGCAAATATGTATATGTTCATTATAAACTATACATAAAAAGAGAAGTAGATTCATTTCTATGGGTATTTATTAAATATCTGGAAAGTTTCATTTCAAACTGTTAAAAGGTACTACCTCTGAAATGGTAAAAAAAAAGAAAGAAAGAAAAGAAAGACCAAAAATAATAATAAGAAGAAGAATCAACGTTCATTTTGACATCATAAAACCTGAGTTGTTTCATTTTAACAAGCTTGGATATTTTTCCACATAGACTACTTTTATTATAATGTTTTCTTAAAAAGAAGTGTCCTTAAAATAGAGAACTAATAAGGAACTAGTACATGCATGGAAAACTCTACTCAGTACTCTGTAACGACCTATATGGGAAAAGAATCTTAGAAGGAGTGGATATATGTGCATAACTGAGTCACTCTGCTGTACACTTGAAATGAACACAATTTTGTACATCAACTATACCTCACTAGAAAGATTTTTAAATGTGTCCTGGCCCTCCATCGGGGTCGATTCCTCACACACCATGGAGGCCTCCAGCCCACAGCACACCATGTGCGTCATGTCTGTGGACACGTCGTTCACAGTGTACTTGGAAGACTTCCTCCACAAAGGGTGGAGGGGCACGTGCACACACACACACCCAGCCCTTTCTGAAGCGGGGGGTGCGGAGGTCGCCGAGAGGGCCATCGCCTGCATGGGGGAGCTGCCAACACGATGCAGAGAAGGCTACTGAGAGCAAAGTCAAGGTCCAGAAAGAAAAGAGTACACTGTTGGATTCTGGAATGTTTATCTTCCCTTTAAAGAAGGCAACTCAAGGTAGCGGTTAAAACAGCCTGCTCTACACACTGCTTAAAACTGAATCCNGCAAAGTCAAGGTCCAGAAAGAAAAGAGTACACTGTTGGATTCTGGAATGTTTATCTTCCCTTTAAAGAAGGCAACTCAAGGTAGCGGTTAAAACAGCCTGCTCTACACACTGCTTAAAACTAAATCCTGAACCCATCTGTCATTAGCTGGGGAACTCAGAAAATTGCTTCTCTGTGCCTTATTCCACAGTCTGTAAATTAGGGGCATTAACAGGGATATGATGATATTTAAGTGACTAAGTGCAGAAAAAGCGCTTAGAACAGTGCCTCAGATAAACATAATACGTATTCAATGGATGTCACTTGGAGATGGTGCTCTTGTTGTGTCTACACTAATAAGTGGTCGGAAGGAGGGGTGATGGTGGGAGAGGGAGGTAGCAGAGAAGGTATTAAAAATGGGGCTCACTCGTTGTACCCACCTTATAAACGTCTCCAACCAGTCAAGTTCAGATAGAATCGGGCATAAGCCCTCAAGATCTGACTTACTATTCTCTAGAACTAGATTACATATCTTCGGGCACAAATAAATAGTTCAGCGATTACATGCCAAAGTATTGTATAAGCAGGGACATTAGAATGGAAAGATTTTCACCAACTGCAACGCTATTATTTCCATTTTGATAGAAGACTTCACATCAGGAAAATCCTATTTCTAATGGGCAAAACTAGAACTTTATACAATAAAAGAGTTGTTTGCCTTTGAAAAATGATCATTTAATTTTTAAAATGTTTGGTTCCTTCTAAATAGTGATTTTCTAAAAAACAGTTAAAATGTGAATCAATAACAAAAATATATCCAACTAATACATGTTCAGTAATATATCAATTATATGAAACAAAGAATTCCTCCATCATGATTGTCTATGGTCTTCACTGAGATTTGTTTTATATTCATTTTTGATACTCAGTAGACACTGACATCACCAAAATTAGAAGGATTTTCTAATATCAAGTGGGTATCCTAGTGAATGTATGGGATTTCCTTTCAGTCAGGCTTTTAACCATATACTGTTTTGTTAGGAGGCCTGATTGTCTGATGCTATCAAAAAGCTCCAGTGTGTGGAGCTTGCTTGCACATGTGTGTTCCTAACTCTCTACTTGAAAGCATGAGAGGTATGTTTGGTTCATGTTTGTTTTTACCTCCATGACACAAATCCATTCTCTTCATCGCCACAAAAATACATTTCTTACCATAAATGAGAGCTCCACAACGAAGGCATGGAAAAGGACTCAGGTGACAAAACTTCCTTTTTCAAATGTTGTAAATGGTTATCTGAGGTACAATTCTACAATGAATACCAGTTAAACCCTGGAAAATTTTTCATTCATCAATTCAGATAAAATTTATAATCACCTAATAAATGCCAGGCATAATACAGAAACATGCTTTCACACACAGCAGAAGAGCAAAAAAAAACTATCATTGCACCTTAATATTCTTCTCCATATTCTCATCACTTTTAAGATATAAAGTTCTTTCCACATTTTGATGATTTAATCCAAATACCATGGACTCCTGCATTCTATACAGCTTGCTAGTTTTCACTTTTACATTCTTTTCCCCTAATACTAACTAACAGGCAGCTCTTCTATCACTCAGATTCCCTAAAGAAAAATGGATACAAGGAATTTTGAAGTTAGTGCATCTGAAAATGTACAATGGTTTAAGCAAAGGTACAAGCTGCTGTTCCAAATAAAGTTTCATTTTTAGCCCTTCATATCTCAGCAAAATTATCCTTGTACAATAAACTTTTGAATTAGATAAAGTTTTAAAAAAACTCACATCCTTTATGTGTTAACTTTCTGAAATTCTAAACAGAATCCCATTGGGAAACTACTATAGTGGTTTAGAGAAGAAATTAACCGAAAATAACTTCATGTTAAAAAAACAAGCAATCCTCAGGGAGAAAGATTTACTTTTCCACTTTTACAGCTCTTTCTGGTACCTAAAATACAATGAAAGAAAATGTTATAGTATACAGAATATACATAGCGTGAATAGAGTGGATTTTCAATAAAAATGTTATTTCAACCCAAAGTATGAGGATGATTTTAAAACAAAGCTGAAAAGCTATAAAGATTAGAAATCGCTGTAAAACCTTTGAAGAATGAATTGATTATCCATTTTCACTTTCAGCCATTCTAACTTTGCTTTTACTTGGCAATAATTAATACCACAAAAAGCAGTATCTTAACGTACACCCAAAAGGGGGTGCACTGGGTATAGAAATCCGCTTTGAAGGGGGATCCAGATTATGTCTTTTATCAGCTTGTGGTGATTTTTAAAACCATGGCGCATCATATTCTTGATTTCAAATTCATGAACCACATGTGGATACAATTACAAGAAGACATTATTAGGAAATCCTCCAGTTTTAAAAACTAACCTATTAAAATAATTAAACTACTTGCCGCAAAATGTACACGACTTGCACTTCTCTGGGTCAAATAAGCCCAAGCATTTTAGCCTAGATGGAAATATCTTGATTGAAAATGTTGAATGTCATGAATGAGATAGAACAGGTTAAAAAGGGATGATGGAGCTTTTCCTCATCCTTTAAAATTAGGTACATTATTTTAAGACAAAATGGTATTCCACACAGTGCTGGTTATTTAATGAACTTAAAACCTCAAGGGGTAATGCAAGGTGAAAATAAAAGTTCTCACTTCAAGTTTATGTAAATCATAGGTAGTATCACCACAGTAAGTTGAGAAAAATTGCAGATAAGAGGGCAATCATCTTTGGAAGTCAATGTCAAGGAGGAAAATAACCACTCCCCCTAGCTAATGATTCACACCTGTCTCAAGTTGCCTTAGGTGGACTTTGCTCTCCTTTGAAACACTATTCTTCATGTTCTCTTGTCTTAGCCAAGCCAGTTCCCACTGTACATTCACCCTAAATGTTGCAAAATAACCCCCCACACAACTGCATCAGCAGCAGATACATTCATGCTGATGGTGCACAGAGCCGAGCTGTTGAAGAAGTGATGACAACAGGCCACGAACACCAGCAAGTAGGGTCTCCACACCGAGGGCAGAAACGACAAAGCAGAGAAGACAGCAGATTGCTGCCTCGTTTGAAGGTAATTCTACAACATCTCCTAGTCAAATGATATCACGTTCTGATTCATAGAATTTATAATGGAGACAAGGAGCGGGTGGGTTAAGACCTCCACATCAAAATTCCGGAACAAATAATATCTCAGTGTCTTGATAATAAATTTAAGGAGTGAACTGTAAAACAGTGCAGTGTTATCTGATACTCTCTTTTCAGAGCACCTCATTTCAATACTGTCAAGTCAGAGCAGTCTCACAGTAAAATGTAAACATCCTCATCAACAGCGCTTCAAATGCCCAGCTGTCATCCTGTAGTTATCTATGGCCCGAGAGAAGCATTAGCTCAATTTTTGAGGAAAGAATTTTTTTTAATTTCTTAAGTAACAGTCCAATCCAGGGCTGATACAGCAGTATCATGGCGTCAGGAACCAAGGCTCCACAGGTGTGTCTCTTGAATTCACTTCCTCCACTCCACTCTCAAGGCCGCCATCTTAGCTCAGGACTCCATCTTCTCTTCCTTAGACTACCGTCATGGCCTTCCTTCTGGTGTCACTGCTTCTGGGCAGCTTCCTCCTTACTCCCATAAACCAATGGGATCCGAGTGTTCTCAAGAAGATTCTAAATTTATTATCATGGGGGTCAAGGCCCTCCAAATCATGACCTAGGCTTACCATTCCATCTGCATTTGCAGCCAATCCCTCACACTCTGTTGCCATTTTCCAAACACTTCACAAACTCTTCTTCCTTCCTGGTTTTTGCTGGACTGGAACGCCCCTTCTCACCTCTACTCTGTCCTTTCTCAGCCTCATCATTCTTCAAGGCCCATGTTGGATGTGCTCTCATTTGCTAAGTGCTATCTCCTTTCTGGGTTCTTCTGCCCACCAAAATGAACTCAATAAATACTTAATGAGCATAAAGCAAGGTAAACGACTAGAGACAGTGACGTAAATAAGAGTGATTCTGCCCAAAGTGGTTAAATATTTAGCAGATGAAATAGAAACTTTACTCATTAGAATAAAACATTATCAACAGGATAATGGCAATATGATCAGACTGCTATGGGGGCACTTAATCTCACCTCCAGACAAAAATCAAACGTTCTACAGCTATGTACAATACTACTTTCTTAATTTAGTACTTGTATGGTCAATAAATATACTTGTATCTTTCTTCCCTGCCAAATTATGAGTTTGTGGGGAAGGAGGCCCAGGGCAGGCCACTCCAAGATATGCTTCAGTAGAATGTTGATTACTTTGAATTAAGATTACTTAAGAAACAGCCAATTCAAGAGGTACACTTTGACCCTCCTTTGTCTCTCTAAAAGCAGGAAATAAATCTCCCATGGGAAGGGACCACTCCCTGCACGTGAAGGTGAAAGGAAAGAGAGTTCCAGGCCTGGGAAGCCTATATAAATAAAACTTGTTACTTCTTTATTAATTTACTACCCAAACTTTGCCTAAACTCCTTATTAATTAATCACCCAACCTAAGTTTCTTTGTCCTGTCAGTTCAGCTCAAATTTATTGTTTGTCTAAAAAACATAAAAATTGCTTGCATTAGCTTTGTTTTGGTCCTATTTCTGAAAGACTCCATGCTAACCAGTTAAACTTGTTTCTTTTTCCTCTGTTAATCTGTCTTGCATCCATTTCAGGCATAAGAACTCAAGAGGAGTGGGTGGGGAGATTTCCCCCTCCCCAACGCTACCCATACCACTATTTCATTTACTGCCAAAACAAATAAGAAGGATTTCATTTTGACACTTATTTATGAAGTCCATACAAATACAGGAAAAAGAATTCAAGCTTTAAATAGCTACATTGCAGCATAAAATTTTTTTAACCTGATTAAAACAATACTGAGTTATCTTTAGTCATATTATGAAGAATAAAAAAGACATGCTAACTAAATACAAATGGAAAAGATTACTTTTTGATGTACTGAAAAGGAAAAAGATTTACCTTCCATGGGAAAAAATTAATTAAAGTCTATGCAGGTCAGGAAGCAACAGTTAGAACCNGTTCCAAATAAAGTTTCATTTTTAGCCCTTCATATCTCAGCAAAATTATCCTTGTACAATAAACTTTTGAATTAGATAAAGTTTTAAAAAAACTCACATCCTTTATGTGTTAACTTTCTGAAATTCTAAACAGAATCCCATTGGGAAACTACTATAGCTGTCTCTTATACACATCTTTGAACTTTATACAATAGAAGAGTTGTTTGCCTTTGAAAAATGATCATTTAATTTTTAAAATGTTTGGTTCCTTCTAAATAGTGATTTTCTAAAAAACAGTTGAAATATGAATCAATAACAAAAATATATCCAACTAATACATGTTCAGTAATACATCAATTATATGAAACAAAGAATTCCTCCATCATGATTGTCTATGGTCTTCACTGAGATTTGTTTTATATTCATTTTTGATACTCAGTAGACACTGACATCACCAAAATTAGAAGGATTTTCTAATATCAAGTGGGTATCCTAGTGAATGTATGAGATTTCCTTTCAGTCAGGCTTTTAACCATATACTGTTTTGTTAGGAGGCCTGATTGTCTGAGGCTATCAAAAGCTCCAGTGTGTGGAGCTTGCTTGCACATGTGTGTTCCTAACTCTCTACTTGAAAGCATGAGAGGTATGTTTGGTTCATGTTTGTTTTTACCTCCATGACACAAATCCATTCTCTTCATCGCCACAAAAATACATTTCTTACCATAAATGAGAGCTCCACAACGAAGGCATGGAAAAGGACTCAGGTGACAAAACTTCCTTTTTCAAATGTTGTAAATGGTTATCTGAGGTACAATTCTACAATGAATACCAGTTAAACCCTGGAAAATTTTTCATTCATCAATTCAGATAAAATTTATAATCACCTAATAAATGCCAGGCATAATACAGAAACATGCTTTCACACACAGCAGAAGAGCAAAAAAAACAACAACAACAAAAAAAAAACTATCATTGCACCTTAATATTCCTCTCCATATTCTCATCACTTTTAAGATATAAAGTTCTTTCCACATTTTGATGATTTAATCCAAATACCATGGACTCCTGCATTCTATACAGCTTGCTAGTTTTCACTTTTACATTCTTTTCCCCTAATACTAACTAACAGGCAGCTCTTCTATCACTCAGATTCCCTAAAGAAAAATGGATACAAGGAATTTTGAAGTTAGTGCATCTGAAAATGTACAATGGTTTAAGCAAAGGTACAAGCTGCTGTTCCAAATAAAGTTTCATTTTTAGCCCTTCATATCTCAGCAAAATTATCCTTGTACAATAAACTTTTGAATTAGATAAAGTTTTAAAAAAACTCACATCCTTTATGTGTTAACTTTCTGAAATTCTAAACAGAATCCCATTGGGAAACTACTATAGTGGTTTAGAGAAGAAATTAACCGAAAATAACTTCATGTTAAAAAAACAAGCAATCCTCAGGGAGAAAGATTTACTTTTCCACTTTTACAGCTCTTTCTGGTACCTAAAATACAATGAAAGAAAATGTTATAGTATACAGAATATACATAGCGTGAATAGAGTGGATTTTCAATAAAAATGTTATTTCAACCCAAAGTATGAGGATGATTTTAAAACAAAGCTGAAAAGCTATAAAGATTAGAAATCGCTGTAAAACCTTTGAAGAATGAATTGATTATCCATTTTCACTTTCAGCCATTCTAACTTTGCTTTTACTTGGCAATAATTAATACCACAAAAAGCAGTATCTTAACGTACACCCAAAAGGGGGTGCACTGGGTATAGAAATCCGCTTTGAAGGGGGATCCAGATTATGTCTTTTATCAGCTTGTGGTGATTTTTAAAACCATGGCGCATCATATTCTTAATTTCAAATTCATGAACCACATGTGGATACAATTACAAGAAGACATTATTAGGAAATCCTCCAGTTTTAAAAACTAACCTATTAAAATAATTAAACTACTTGCCCCAAAATGTACACGACTTGCACTTCTCTGGGTCAAATAAGCCCAAGCATTTTAGTCTAGATGGAAATATCTTGATTGAAAATGTTGAATGTCATGAATGAGATAGAACAGGTTAAAAAGGAACGATGGAGCTTTTCCTCATCCTTTAAAATTAGGTACATTATTTTAAGACAAAATGGTATTCCACACAGTGCTGGTTATTTAATGAACTTAAAACCTCAAGGGGTAATGCAAGGTGAAAATAAAAGTTCTCACTTCAAGTTTATGTAAATCATAGGTAGTATCGCCACAGTAAGTTGAGAAAAATTGCAGATAAGAGGGCAATCATCTTTGGAAGTCAATGTCAAGGAGGAAAATAACCACTCCCCCTAGCTAATCATTCACACCTGTCTCAAGTTGCCTTAGGTGGACTTTGCTCTCCTTTGAAACACTATTCTTCATGTTCTCTTGTCTTAGCCAAGCCAGTTCCCACTGTACATTCACCCTAAATGTTGCAAAATAACCCCCCACACAACTGCATCAGCAGCAGATACATTCATGCTGATGGTGCACAGAGCCGAGCTGTTGAAGAAGTGATGACAACAGGCCACGAACACCAGCAAGTAGGGTCTCCACACCGAGGGCAGAAACGACAAAGCAGAGAAGACAGCAGATTGCTGCCTCGTTTGAAGGTAATTCTACAACATCTCCTAGTCAAATGATATCACGTTCTGATTCATAGAATTTATAATGGAGACAAGGAGCGGGTGGGTTAAGACCTCCACATCAAAATTCCGGAACAAATAATATCTCAGTGTCTTGATAATAAATTTAAGGAGTGAACTGTAAAACAGTGCAGTGTTAACTGATACTCTCTTTTCAGAGCACCTCATTTCAATACTGTCAAGTCAGAGCAGTCTCACAGTAAAATGTAAACATCCTCATCAACAGCGCTTCAAATGCCCAGCTGTCATCCTGTAGTTATCTATGGCCCGAGAGAAGCATTAGCTCAATTTTTGAGGAAAGAATTTTTTTTAATTTCTTAAGTAACAGTCCAATCCAGGGCTGATACAGCAGTATCATGGCGTCAGGAACCAAGGCTCCACAGGTGTGTCTCTTGAATTCACTTCCTCCACTCCACTCTCAAGGCCGCCATCTTAGCTCAGGACTCCATCTTCTCTTCCTTAGACTACCGTCATGGCCTTCCTTCTGGTGTCACTGCTTCTGGGCAGCTTCCTCCTTACTCCCATAAACCAATGGGATCCGAGTGTTCTCAAGAAGATTCTAAATTTATTATCATGGGGGTCAAGGCCCTCCAAATCATGACCTAGGCTTACCATTCCATCTGCATTTGCAGCCAATCCCTCACACTCTGTTGCCATTTTCCAAACACTTCACAAACTCTTCTTCCTTCCTGGTTTTTGCTGGACTGGAACGCCCCTTCTCACCTCTACTCTGTCCTTTCTCAGCCTCATCATTCTTCAAGGCCCATGTTGGATGTGCTCTCATTTGCTAAGTGCTATCTCCTTTCTGGGTTCTTCTGCCCACCAAAATGAACTCAATAAATACTTAATGAGCATAAAGCAAGGTAAACGACTAGAGACAGTGACGTAAATAAGAGTGATTCTGCCCAAAGTGGTTAAATATTTAGCAGATGAAATAGAAACTTTACTCATTAGAATAAAACATTATCAACAGGATAATGGCAATATGATCAGACTGCTATGGGGGCACTTAATCTCACTTCCAGACAAAAATCAAACGTTTTACAGCTATGTACAATACTACTTTCTTAATTTAGTACTTGTATGGTCAATAAATATACTTGTATCTTTCTTCCCTGCCAAATTATGAGTTTGTGGGGAAGGAGGCCCAGGGCAGGCCACTCCAAGATATGCTTCAGTAGAATGTTGATTACTTTGAATTAAGATTACTTAAGAAACAGCCAATTCAAGAGGTACACTTTGACCCTCCTTTGTCTCTCTAAAAGCAGGAAATAAATCTCCCATGGGAAGGGACCACTCCTTGCACGTGAAGGTGAAAGGAAAGAGAGTTCCAGGCCTGGGAAGCCTATATAAATAAAACTTGTTACTTCTTTATTAATTTACTACCCAAACTTTGCCTAAACTCCTTATTAATTAATCACCCAACCTAAGTTTCTTTGTCCTGTCAGTTCGGCTCAAATTTATTGTTTGTCTAAAAAACATAAAAATTGCTTGCATTAGCTTTGTTTTGGTCCTATTTCTGAAAGACTCCATGCTAACCAGTTAAACTTGTTTCTTTTTCCTCTGTTAATCTGTCTTGCATCCATTTCAGGCATAAGAACTCAAGAGGAGTGGGTGGGGAGATTTCCCCCTCCCCAACGCTACCCATACCACTATTTCATTTACTGCCAAAACAAATAAGAAGGATTTCATTTTGACACTTATTTATGAAGTCCATACAAATACAGGAAAAAGAATTCAAGCTTTAAATAGCTACATTGCAGCATAAATTTTTTTTAACCTGATTAAAACAATACTGAGTTATCTTTAGTCATATTATGAAGAATAAAAAAGACATGCTAACTAAATACAAATGGAAAAGATTACTTTTTGATGTACTGAAAAGGAAAAAGATTTACCTTCCATGGGAAAAAATTAATTAAAGTCTATGCAGGTCAGGAAGCAACAGTTAGAACCAAACATGGAACAACAGACTGGTTCCAAATAGGAAAAGGAGTATGTCAAGGCTCTTTGTTGTCACCCTGCTTATTTAACTTCTATGCAGAATGCATCATGAGAAATGCTGGGCTGGAGGAAGCACAAGCTGGAATCAAGATTGTCAGGAGAAATATCAGTAACCTCAGATATGCAGATGACACCACCGTTATGGCAGAAAGTGAAGAACTAAAGAACCTCTTGATGAAAGTGGAAGAGGAGAGTGAAAAAGTTGGCTTAAAGCTCAGCATTCAGAAAACTAAGATCATGGCCTCTGGTTCCATCACTCCATGGCAAATAGATGGGGAAACAGTGGAAACAGTGTCAGACTTTATTTTTCTGGGCTCCCAAATCACTGAAGATGGTGATTGCAGCCATGAAATTAAAAGATGCTTACTCCTTGGAAGGAAAGTTTTGACCAACCTAGACAGCATATTAAAAAGCAGAGACTTTACTTTGTCAACAAAGGTCCGTCTAGTCAAAGCTATGGTTTTTCCTGTGGTCATGCATGGATGCAAGAGTTGGACTATAAAGAAAGCTGAGTGTCAAAGAATTGATGCTTTTGCATTGTGGTATTGGAGAAGACTCTTGACAGTCCCCTGGACTGCAAGGAGATCCAACCAATCCATCTTAAAGGAGATCAGTCCTGGGTGTTCATTGAAAGGACTGATATTGAAGCTGAAACTCCAATACTTTGGCCACCTGATGCAAAGAGCTGACTCATTGGAAAAGACCCTGATACTGGGAAAGATTGAGGACAGGAGGAGAAGGGGATGACAGAGGATGAGATAGTTGGATGGCATCACCAACTTGATGAACATGGGTTTGGGGGACTCCAGGAGTTGGTGATGGACAGGGAGGTTCTGCGGTTCATGGGGTTGCAAAGAGTCGGACATGACTGAGTGACTGAACTGAACTGAAACCATTTAGGGATAATGGCAATCCACTCCAGTATTCTTGCCTGGAGAATCCCATGGACAGAGAATCCCATGAACGGAGAAGCCTAGTAAGTTACAGTCCACGGGATCGCAAAGAGTCGGACNGAACTGAACTGAAACCATTTAGGGATAATGGCAATCCACTCCAGTATTCTTGCCTGGAGAATCCCATGGACAGAGAATCCCATGAACGGAGAAGCCTAGTAAGTTACAGTCCACGGGATCGCAAAGAGTCGGACACGACTGAGCAACTTCACCTTCACTTTCAAAGAGTGAGTTATCACATGAAATACAATAAAACTTGGTTATTTTAAGAGATGTATACATATGAAAGAAAAACATTNTTCGCTCAGTCGTGTCCGACTCTCTGTGACCCATGGACTGTAGCCCACCAGGCTCCTCTGTCCATGGGATTTTCCAAGCAAGAGTACTGGAGCAGGTTACCATTTCCTTTTCCAGGGGATCTTCCCGACCCAGGGATTGAACCTGGGTCTCCCGCATTGTAGGCAGACACTTTACCATCTGAGCCACCAGAGACTTAGGGAAATACACAAATCAAGATTCAGATTGCTGAACATTTCATTTTTTAACATCATATCATCAAAAACTTCTGTGAAAGTGGTTATGTGTACTTAGAGTTCGATTCCCCAGTTTTAAATTGGAGATATCTAAAATTGAAAACATTAAGAAAAATATTATTTTTAAGTAAATCAAACCTATTCTGAACACATTCATTCAGCAAAGCCACCAGGCATCAGGAAGTAGTTAGTTTCTCACTGGACATAAGGAAATAGCCAAGATGCAGTCCTACATTTGACTCATTTGTAAGTATCACATGTATCGCGCGTATACTGAGGGCATATGGAGCTAGGCACACACATATATGCACACTGACACATAAGGACAGAATGCAATGGATGAGCCTTTCTTTCCGGATGTTAAATGTGCACACAGATTAAGGAAAAAGAATCCAGCATGCTGTCAATGATTCCACCTTGTTCCCTTCCTTCAGCNTTAAGTTTCTCACTGGACATAAGGAAACAGCCAAGATGCAGTCCTACATTTGACTCATTTGTAAGTATCACATGTATCGTGCGTATACTGAGGGCATGTGGAGCTAGACATACACATATATGCACACTGACACATACGGACAGAATGCAATGGATGAGCCTTTCTTTCTGGATGTTAAATGTGCACACAGATTAAGGAAAAAGAATCCAGCATGCTGTCAATGATTCCACCTTGTTCCCTTCCTTCAGCATTTTACGTGGCTGTGCTGGGTCTGAGTTGCGGCCTGCAGGATCTTTCACTGCAGCACACAGACTCTCTAGCTGCAGAGAACGGGCTCCACAAGTTGCAGCAAGAGGGCTTACCTGCCCCTCAGCACGTGGGATCTTAGTTCCCGCACCAGCGATCGAACCCGCATCCCCTGCATTATAAGGCAGATTCTGAACTACTAGACCACCAGGGAACTCTCTCCACCTTGTTCTTGTTTTTTTAATTTAATTTTTAATTGAAGGATAATTGCTTTACGGACTTTTGNCATGGCTGTGCTGGGTCTGAGTTGCGGCCTGCAAGATCTTTCACTGCAGCACACAGACTCTAGCTGCAGAGAACGGGCTCCGCAAGTTGCAGCAAGAGGGCTTACCTGCCCCTCAGCATGTGGGATCTTAGTTCCCGCACCAGCGATCGAACCTGCATCCCCTGCATTATAAGGCAGATTCTGAACTACTAGACCACCAGGGGACTCTCTCCACCTTGTTCTTGTTTTTTTAATTTAATTTTTAATTGAAGGATAATTGCTTTACGGACTTTTGTTGCTTTCTGTCAAACCTCAACATGAATCAGCCATAGGCGTGCATATATCCCTGGTGGGGAGGGAAATGGGAGGGAGACCCAAAAGGGAGGAGATATATGTACACCTGGTTCTTAAAGCTTTGAGGCCCAAGTAAACAAGTTAGAAAAGGGAAGTAAAAATCACCTCATAACTGCACTCTTCCTTGACGATGTAATTACAAATAAAATCTTTGATGTCATTAAAAAAAACAAAAAATATTTTTTTTTTTAAGCAAATAAAAACCATGATCTTTCAAAGTTTTCAACCCAGGCCTTTTGGAGCTTTGGTCGGGTATCCCGGCATGCACCTCCCCTGTGCGTGTTCCACTAGTGACGCCTGCAAGACAGAGAACAGTGGCACTGCTCCGAATTTCCTACTCTGGTTCAAGCCTTCTCTTAATTCCCCAGTGCACAGCCAAAGGAAGGCTGCAATACTGAAGTATAAGGGAATTAAATATTTGCAAAGAACACAAATAAATCAACATAGAATGTCATGGAACTGGACAGTCTAGCATAGAGTTTAACTGTTTTCAGCTTACAGTTCAGTACATGGATGGCTCCCTACTCAGCCTCCAACCTGCCAAAATACCTACTAACATCTAGCAACCTAATACTCAAACCCAGGAGAAGGTGGGAGAGCATGACGTTTCTTTTCCTAGGTGGTTAACTCCCACTCTCAGGGTTCAGGTTCATGTCTGAACTTATCCACAGGTGAGTGGCCCTGAGACTGTCCACCTGCTTTAGGAAAGCCTCTTTGCATTCACAGTGACAGGGCTTTGAAAAGTGAAAGTGTCAGTACCTCCATCGTGTCTGACTCTTTTCAGCCCCATGAACTCTAGCCCTCCAGGTTTCTCTGTCCATGGGATTATGCAGGCAAGAATACTGGAGTGGGTTGCCATTTCCTCCTCCAGGGGATCTTCCCAACCCAGGGATTGAATCCAGGTCTCCTGCATTGCTGGCAGATTCTTTATTATCTTTACCCAACTGGAAAATAGGGTGATTTTTTTAAAAAACAAAGCTTAATATACCTTAATATATATTAAGGTATAACAGGAGGGGTTGTTCTCTTACAGCTTCAGATGACATTCTTCTCACGGAATATTTAAGTTTTACATGAGATATTTCTTGAAAAATCTGTTTGCAGGTCAGAAAGCAACAGTTAGAACTGGACATGGAAAAACAAACTGGTTCCAAATAGGAAAAGGAGTATGTCAAGGCTGTATATTATCACCCTGCTTATTTAACATATGCAGAGTAAATCATAAGAAACACTGGGCTAGATGAATCACAAGCTGAAATCAAGTTTGCTGGGAAAAATACCAATAACCTCAGATATGCAGATGATACCACCCTTATGGCAGAAAGTGAAGAAGAACTAAAGAGCCTCTTGATGAAAGTGAAAGAGGAGAGTGGGAAAAGTTGGCTTAAAGCTCAACATTCAGAAAACTAAGATCATGGCATCTGCTTCCATCACTTCATGGCAAATAGATGGGGAAACAGTGGAAACTGGCTGACTTTTTGGGGGGGCTCCAAAATAACTGCAGATGGTGATTGCAGCCATGAAATTAAAAGACACTTACTCCTTGGAAGAAAAGCTATGACCAATCTAGACAGCATATTAAAAAGCAGAAACATTACTTTGCCAACAAAGTTCCATCTAGTCAAGGCTATGGTTTTTCCAGTAGTCATGTATGGATGTGAGAGTTGGATTGTAAAGAAAGCTGAGTGCCAAAGAATTGATGCTTTAGAACTGTGGTGTTGGAGAAGACTCTTGAGAGTCCCCTGGACTGCAAGGAGATCCAACCAGTCCATCCTAAAAGAGATCAGTCCTGGGTGTTCATTGGAAGGACTAATATTGAAGCTGAAACTCCAATACTTTGGCCACCTGATGCAAAGAACTGACTCATCTGAAAAGGCCCTGATGCTGGGAAATATTGAGGGCAAGAGGAGAAGGGGACGACAGAGGATGAGATGGTTGGATGGCATCACCGACTCAATGGACATCAGTTTGGGTAAACTCCAGGAGCTGGTGATAGATAGGGAGGCCTGGCATGCTGCAGTGCATGGGGTCGCAAAGAGTCAGACACGACTGAATGACTGGACTGAACTGAGATATTTAAGAAGTGAATCAGAATAAATTTAAACAAAAGTATAATTTATATCTCACAGTGAATTCTGAGCCTCATGGCATTAACATTGAAGCTAAGTAGACAAAGTAAATATAAATACAGTTTTATTATTGTCAGTATATTAATGAAATGACTGTGCTTTGAACATTTTAGATAAACATAGATAAGAGTCAGAGCACTATTTTAATCAGAGATAAATATATAAAAATTGCTCTTTCCATATACCTATGAATAGTCTGTTTTATTTTCACAATGGTATTAATTTCTTTAAAGTCCTTTTAAGTTTTACAAGGGTATTAATTTTTTAAGTGCTTATAAGCTAAACTACAGTAAAGGTAGGCATTAGATAAGCATGCCCATGATAGCCAAGTAAACAAACTTAAAAGTACAAAAAAAAAAGAAAAGAAAACGCACAAAGACCCCAAGGGCATTGCCAGTCGGTTTTGTGGAGCAATAAACCAGTTTCCAGTCATAACCTATTTTACAGTTATTGCTACTCTCACTGCATTTTTCAACTTGAACATGTACCAAATTTATCATGAAATGCTATCTAAGGACAGCTGTGGACGCTCCATTCTGCTTGGAATACTCCAGTCTGAATCCATCCTTCATTTGGTCCAACAAGCAGAATCTCAAGACATAAGTGGCAGTGGTAAAGGGAAAAAGAAACAGGAGAGCAAAGGGGAAGGAGGACGCATGAGTTATGACATCTCTGTCAATATTGCTTCTTTAGCTCCAGGACAGACCATCCCCAGCAACTCTTCCATCTTTATCTGACCTTCCAATCCTCTCCTCTCCCTGTATAAAGACTAAGATACCAGATATTTGGAGGTAACAAAATGAACTGCTAAGTTACCAACGTGACCTACGTATTTGAGAGAAGTTTAAAGTGCTAGTTAGATTGTGGTGGTGGTCGTTTAGTTACTAAGTCCTGTCTGACTCTTGCAACCCTGTGGACTATAGCCCTCCAGGCTCCTCTGTCCATGGGATCTTCCAGACAAGAATACTGGAGTGGGTTGCCCTTTCCTTCTCCAGGGGATCTTCCCGATCCAGGGATCGAACTCATGTCTCCTGCACTGGCCCGTAGTTAGACTGTACCAATCCATAATGATACTAATGCCAAGGTTATTGATCTTTCTCCCGGCAATCTTGATTCCAGCTTATGCTTCTTCCAGCCCAGCGTTTCTCATGATGTACTCTGCATATAAGTTAAATAAGCAAGGTGACAATATACAGCCTTGATGTACTCCTTTTCCTATTTGTAATCAGTCTGCAGAGTAAATCATAAGAAACACTGGGCTGGATGAATCACAAGCTGAAATCAAGTTTGCTGGGAAAAATACCAATAACCTCAGATATGCAGATGACACCACCCTTATGGCAGAAAGTGAAGAAGAACTAAAGAGCCTCTTAATGAAAGTGAAAGAGGAGAGTGGAAAAAGTTGGCTTAAAGCTCAACATTCGGAAAACGAAGATCATGGCATCTGCTTCCATCACTTCATGGGACTAGTTTCCAAGTTTTACATCACTTGATAAAGGAACCAGCATAGCAGAAAGGTTTCCCTGGTAGATCCCGTGGGGCTCCATGCTTAACAGAGAGAAAGAGACTTCCTTCCTCTGACAGTTTCTAGGCCCCTGCTGTGACCAGAGAGACAGCAATAGGATCTGTATGTGTACCTAGGATTATTTCTTGATCCACGAACCTGCCACCCTGGACTTCACCTTGTATCCGTTTCTTCATGTCTCAGCTGAACTGTAACAAGAATGCTACTAGTTAAACTTAACAGTGGTTGGTGTGGTCAGGTAGGTGCAGCACTGTTCCGAAGTAGATGCTCAGATGTAGACGCCATCGCACACACGTTGAACTGTATCGTTTGTTAGTGCTCATCACGGCCCATGAGCCTGCAGCGGGGTTGAGCCAGGACCTTTAAAATAAGGATGTATTGGTGGTAGATGTCCTCATTCTAATTTACTATTATGTCCTTATTTTCTGGACACACACATGGACCCTGTGTGTGTAGGATGTCTTTCAGTTCAAGTAACTGGAAAATGACTGAAGTTTCAGGGGAATAGAATAGCAAATGGATGTTGGTATGAATGAAGAAGAAAGGCAAGTGGTCCTGGATGGTAGTGGGTAATACATCAAGAAACCAGATGTGAAATGGAGACACTGAGCTATGAGTTGAAGGTCTGTGGATTCTTTGACTACAGTAGCTTGAGCATTCGGTAGTGCCAACGAGAATTCTTTTAACTTTACTAAGTAATAAAAAAGAAACAATTCACTCATTTCTCCCACTCCCTATGTATATATGCACATACCACATTTTCCTTATCCATCCCACTAGTGATGGATATTTAGGCTGCTTCATATCCTGGCTAGTGCTGCAATAATTATGAGGAGCAGTGTCTTCTCTAGTTAGTATTTTCTTCAGATAGATACCCAGAAATAAAAGTGCTGGATCAGATGGTAGTTCTAGTTTAGACTTTTGAGGAATCTCCACTGATTTCCAGAGTGGCTACACCAATTTACATTCCCACCGACAGAGCTCAAGGTTTCCCTTTTCTCCACGTCGTCCCTACTGCCTGTTATTTCTTATCTTTTTGATAACAGACATTATAAAAGGTGTGACATGATAACCTTATTGCAATTCTGATTTACATTTCTCTGACAATTAGTAACTTTGAGTATCTTCTCACATACCTATTGTCCATCTGTACATCAAGACATACAGATGGACAATAGGTATGTGAGAATAGGTATATTCACATCCGCTGCTCATTTTTTAATCAGATCATTTGTTTTATGTTAACTGAGTTGCATGAGTTCTTTATATACTTCTGGAATTAGTCCTTATCAAATATCTGATTTGCAAATATTTTCTTCCATTCAGTAGGCATTGCTGAGCAGAAGCTTTTTAGTTTGATGTGTTCACACTTGTTTATTTTTGCTTTTACTGCTTTTGCTTTTGGTGTCAGATTCAAAAAATCATCACAAAGACCTATGTCAGGAAGCTTACTATCTATGTTTTCTTCTAAGAGTTTAAAGGTTTCAGGTCTCACATCCAGTCTTTAATCTGTTTGTAGTTAATTTTTAGTGTATGATATAATACAGTGGTCCAGCTTCATTCTTTTGCATATGCCTGTCCAATTTTCCCATTTATTAAAGAGACTGTCCTTTCCCCATTGTATATTCTTGGCTCCTTTGATATAAATTAATTGACCATATGGCATGGGTTCATTTCTGGGCCCTGTATTCTGTTCCATTGACCTATATGTACGCATTTATGCCGATACCATACTGCTTTAATCGGTACAGCTTTGTAATATAGCTTGAAATCAGGAGGCATGTTGCCTCCACCTTTGCTGTTCTTCTCAAGATTCTTTTGGCAATCTAATTTCAATTTTCATCTAATTTTAAGTAAAAATGATCTCAGCAAAAACTATTTGAAAGCCATGAAATGGACTGGTGTGGGTATAAAATATTCTGGTTTTTAATGTCAAAATCACAAGTTTAAAAACCCAAAATATGTAACTTATTATTTTTGCATTGATCCCACTTCCAAGCTACTCATTTCTGCCTTCAAACTGCTGTTAACACAAACCCTTGCCCAGTGGCTGTCTTAGATGAAAGATTCTGTTCATCTATAGATTAGGTGAGCCCACAAGCATCCAGAATTTGGTCATAAGCTAAATGTCTAACATACTTCCAAGTCCATAAATACATTTAACATGCTTAGCGTTTGTCCCTCAAGTTAGAAAAATCCAAACCAAAATTTAGCTGAAAGAGTATTTCACTATTCAGCAGCTTAAAATATGGATATTTTGCCAAGATGTAATAATATGACAGTTAGGAAGTAAATATAATGTATATTACCTGAAATTACTCTGGGGCAATGTTTGAAGTACTCTGCACCTATATTGCCATACTTGTTAGCAGTACCAACATCTATCATTTTCCTTAATTTTCTAGTAATTATAAAGTGAAGAGAGAAAGAAGAGCTCCTCATAAAACATACAATAATATTTAAAAGTATTTCTACCAATTATAAATTTTATAGACTACAAGAAAGAGAAGGCCAAAGTTCCATCTTCTGTTAAAACTGTAGCAACAGTGGAAGCTTCCCCGTGGCTCAGATGGTAAAGGACGCACCTGCAGTGCAGGAGACCTGGGTGTGATCCCTGGGTCTGGAAGATCTCCTGGAGGAGGAAATGGCAACCCACTCCAGTATTCTTGCCTGGAGAGTTCCATGGACAGAGGAGCCTGGAGGGCTACATTCCATGGAGTCACAAAGACTCAGACACAACTGAGCGACTAACACACAAAGACTTGTCAGTTCTGGGAGACAGGCATTTGCTTACCTGTGTCCTCAGCAGCGAACACAGACCCAGGCCCATAGCAGATGCTCAATACAAATTTTTTTTAATTGAAAAAATAAAAACAAAACCCTGTAACAGTGAAAGAAAAGCATAGTCAAGCAAAAACTGTTACTAAGATTCACAGAGGTAACTGCATCTGCTCTGGGTAATAAAAGTAAGAGAGCAAGACTATGATTCGCAAAAAGAGCTGATGACCCTCATTTCCTTCCCTTGAGGCTTTCGCAGGCATGGTAATGGGCAGCAGAGACACTGGGTGAGAAAGTGCAAGCATAACTGTGCCAGTCCTTAGGACGTGACCTGAACTGCGGCATCTTTATACGGCAGTTTACTTTTTTACTCAAGACTATGTTAATGCAACAGCATTCAGAGCTTTCCTAACTCTGCACCAGTCGGACCTTTTTTTGCATTGTACAGCTGTCTATTGCCTTTACCCTAATTGGCACCAAAAAAACACAAAAGTTTAATCATTCGCTCACTCACTTCCCACGGAAGTGACAGAATTCAGGTTTCTGCTGCCAATTTGCTCCCACCACAGGGTGTCTACAACTGTTATCACCACCTTTTAAAAATGAACCCCTTCCCCTTCTTATATGAATTATGCTGTGGCCCTGTAAATACCCATTTTATAAACTTATAACCTAGGATCTCTAAGAAGGATGCTAGTTCTAAATCAAAGAAATTGAAATTGCTTCTTATAAGGCATTACAAGGTATTTGTAAAGTTTGAATGGTCATTAATAACTAAATTCATGTTCTTGTTTTAACAAGTGATCACCCTTAAAATATCATTATATATATTTTGTGACATTCTGAAGCATTAAGATAACCAGGAAATAGATATTGACTCCCTCCCCAAACACAATTCAAATTTTATAAGAGGAAGGAGAAGGAAAACAAAATACATTTCCAAGACTTGGGCTTTTAGCAAACTGTTTCCTTAATGCATCTCTCCACTAAGCAACGGGCATCAGGGGTCACTCAGACGCACAGCCGCAGCAGTGTATCAGGATTCTTGTACAAGAAATTGTGGCTCACGTTGCTGAAAAGCTCCCTGTAGCTCAACAGCCTGTGACATTTTCAGTCTGGTGATGTTTCACCGGAAACATCATCGTGCTGGGAAGTTCACCGCTGCCCCATGGACCTCAACCAAGTTGTTCAGTCTTCCCATCCCAGAAACATTCTCTAGTTCACTAATTGTTACCACATCCACTTTAGCTCCTCTGCCAGGCTTCTGGACTCTGAATTATGATTCTTCTCATCCTCCAAAGTAAAAAGAATCCCTTAACATTACCCAAAGTCCCCAAACATGAACCTTTTGCTCAGCCTCTGACTTGCACTCACATTATACTCGCCTTGCCAAGAATATACTCGTCTCTCCTGGCAAAAGACACACGCATTTAAAAGTCAGCTCGGGTCACACTTCTCAACGAGATTTCCCTTTCTTCCCGGCTCATCCTTCTGTGGGTCTCCTACAGCCTTCCCGCGGGCCTTTCATACCTCATTACCAGTGTTCTCTATATGTTGAGCTTCAATACTTTAGGGCCAAAGACCAAATTTTTACAGAATGTTTTAAATTTCTCCCAGTAACTAACATGGAACTTACCCCATTCAGTTATTGTATAAATGCCCAAAGGGAGACGAGGACTCAAGGAAAATTTTGGAGGTGATGGATAGGTAATAAATATCTCATCTTTGTGGTGAGAGCACCAAAGTGTATTCATACGTCCAAACTCATCAAATCATATACATTAAACATTCAAGGTTTTTTCTATATAAATTATAGCTCAATAAGATGATAAAAAATTTCTGCTCCACGGCAACTAAACGTCTCTTGGATACAAAATAAATAATGGCACAAATTACTTTTTACAGCAACAAATATCACTTTTAAAAACTAAATAAATAAATGCTGATAGGTTTACCCAGCTAGATTGTATAGTATCTGTCTTCTCAAAACCTCAGGATCATCTTTTCAATAATTTCCAAATAAGATGTTTCTCTACACTAAGTGCATCTTTGGAATGATAGCCCTGAAGACACCAGAGAGGAAAGACAAGGTTGCTGTGCAGAAACAGATTTAAAGAACAACTTACCCAGGGGATTTCTGCCCTGTCTCCAAAAGAGTTTTTGACTTAGATTGTCTTCAGGAGGATGTTTACATTGCCGAGCAACCTTGGAATCTAAAGACTGCGTCCAGGTTGTTGCTGTTCAGTCGCTCAGTCGTGTCCAACTCTTTGTGACCCCATGGACCTCAGCATGCCAGGCTTCCAGGTCCTTCACTGTCTCCCAGAGTTTGCTCAAACTCATGTCCACTGATTCCGTGATGCCATCCAACCATCTCATTCTCTGTCGTCCCCTCCCCTTCTGTCCTCAATCTTTCCCATCATCAGGGTCTTTTCCAATGCGTTGGCTCTTCACATCAGGTTGTCAAAGCACTGGAGCTTCAGCTTCAGCATCCGTCCTTCCAATGAACATTCAGGGTTGATTTACTTTAGGATTGACTGGCTTGATCTATTTGCAGTCCAAGGGACTCTCAAGAGACTTCTGCAGCACCACAGTTCGAAAGCATCAATTCTTTGGCGCTCAGCTTCCAGGTTAGAGGGTGGATTTGTTTTCTACCCAGGATAATAAAGACCATGGTTCCCTGATGGGCAAAGACTGGGCATTATTTCAAGAGGCTCCTTAAAACAAGGCAGATTTCCTAAACTCAGAGGTCCTTAGCTCTGACACCAACCCACTGTGTGCAGGTGCCCACCTTGGCCACTCAGCACTGGCCCCTGGCAGATATGAGGACTAGGGNACCACAGTTCAAAAGCATCAATTCTTTGGTGCTCAGCTTCCAGGTTAGAGGGTGGATGTTTTCTACCCAGGATAATAAAGACCATGGTTCCCTGATGGGCAAAGACTGGGCAGTTTTTCAAGAAGCTCCTTAAAACAAGGCAGATTTCCTAAACTCAGAGGTCCTCAGCTCTGACACCAACCCACTGTGTGCAGGTGCCCACCTTGGCCACTCAGCACTGGCCCCTGGCAGATATGAGGACTAGGGAAGCAAGAACCTGAAGCTGCTGACCCTAAGCCATTGCTGTTGTTTAGTCCTCAGTCATGTCTGACACTTTGTGACCCCATGGACTATAGCCCACCAGGCTCCTCTGCCCATGGGACTTTCCAGGCAAGGATACTAGAGTGGGTTACCATTTCCTTTGCCAGGGGATCTTCCTGACTCAGGGATGGAACCCACATCTCCTGCATTGGCAGGCAGATTCTTTGCCACTGAGCCAGCTGGGAAGCCCATGTCCTGAGTAATCCAGTCCTTCATCTCTGACCCAGGAGCCTCCGTCCTCAACCAGCATCCCTATAACAGGGGAGGACCAGCTTGTTAGCCTGCACGTTAGCTTGAGAACCCTTCGTAGTTTTGGACAACTTCTGGATGTTAACTGAAAGTGAGTGTGTTCAGTTAGGAGTTTTTAGTTTACAAAAGAAAACAGAAGTTACCACATCGACGTCTGCATATCTCACATGCGATGGTACAGGCAAATCTCAAAATCAACAAGGGAAAAGCACACATTCAAGGGCACGAGGATTCCAGGATTCGATCATCTGAGGCTGTGTGTGTGTGTGTGCATGCCCACTCAATCGTTTCCAAGTCTTTGGGACCCCATGGACTGTAGCCCACCAGGCTCCTCTGTCTATAGAATTTTCCAGGCAAGAATACTGGAGTGGGTTGCCATTTCCTTCTCCAAGGGATCTTCCCGACCCAGGGATCAAACTCGGTATCTCTTATATCTCCTGCATTGCCAGGCAGGTTCTTTACACACTGAGCCACCGAGGGAAGCCATCTGAGGCTCTAGGCTAAGGTAAAGTCAGAGAAAGTAGATCGGGGCTGCCTCTCACAGGAGGCATGGGTGGGAACTGAGAATGAGGTTTCTGGGGTGATGAGAACACTCTAGATCTTCAGTGGGGTGGTTGGCACAAAAACACACACAATAGTCAAAGACATCAAACTCTACTGTAAAGAGCTGTGCATTTTAATGTATGTAAATTATGCTCAATTTAAAAAAAAAATCACTACAAATTCTAAATATCCAAACACTGAATATGGTGCATTCCCCTTTAGTGTCAGGATAGAATGATTCACAGAGAAACAGAGACAATACCAGCCATTCTCACGTACACCCTTTCAACCTGCTTTTAATCAGTAGCTGCAATATAGCAATTTAAGACAACGCCTCTGGAGAAAGACTGGTTGGGTTTCAACTGCTATGCTAGCTGAGTGCTGCTGCAGCTGCTAAGTCACTTCAGTCATGTCTGACTCTGTGCAACCCCATAGAGGGCACCCCTCCAGGCTCCCCCGTCCCTGGGATTCTCCAGGCAAGAACACTGGAGTGGGTTGCCATTTCCTTCTCCAATGCATGAAACTGAAAAGTGAAAGTGAAGCTGCTCAGTCGTGTCCAACTCATAGCGACCCCATAGACTGCAGCCTACCAGGCTCCTCCATCCATGGGATTTTCCAGGCAAGAGTACTGGAGTGGGGTGCCATTGCCTTCTCCAGCTAGCTAAGTAGCATCAGGTAAATTCCTTAAACTCTTCATGCCTGATCTTCATCCTTTATCAGATAAATGTAAGAAAAGTTCCTACCTATGGTTCTGAGGACTAAATTAGGTAATATAAATAAAATATCTAGTACAGAGAATGCACCCTATAAAGATTATTATTACAGAGAGCACAAACATTAATACAGGATTCACAGTAATTCAGGATATATCTGTTAAAATAGAAGAGCAATATCTTTTTTAAATATCTAGTAAGTATAGGCTATCATTATTGGAAATATTAGGTAGAATAATCAATAATAATAATACTCCCAAATTGTTTAAGTATATAATCTATTAAAGCCACAGATACACATCACAGTTTTTTCTAACATGTTATTTGAAGCACAGAAAGAAAAACATTATAGTCAAACAAGTGCTACTTTGGATAAATATCTCGAGTTCAGACTGATGTGTCTCATTTACCATCCGACAACTGTACTGTTGGCATTTTTTGGCCCTCTTACCCCTTACGGTAATATACGTAAAAGTTGAAAAGCCAGTTGTATAATATACTAATCCCAACCTTGCCTGAAGAGTTAAATTGATGNGGTGTGTCTCATTTACCATCTGACAACTGTACTGTTGGCATTTTTTGGCCTTCTTACCCCTTACGGTAATATACGTAAAAGTTGAAAAGCCAGTTGTATAATATACTAATCCCAACCTTGCCTGAAGAGTTAAATTGATGACCAACCTTTTGAAAGACACAACTAAAGGAAAGATGTGAGGACAAAATCTCAGGTATGAGAGTACAGATGACGGGAAAACGGGCAGGATCCTTGGTGATGGAAAAGCAGTTTACTGAAGCGACCGGGACAGAGCGGCCTGGGCGCCGCGGCCCTGCAGAGGAGAGCCCGCAGCCCTGCAGAGGAGAGCCCGGTTAGCACCTTTGGCACGTTCCCCACTGGTTCGCGTTCCCAGGAAAAGGGCCGTGCTCCACGGGGGCCAGAAACACCTCTGCACGCTGTGGTTCAAGATTATTCCCAAAACTTTTAAAGGAAATATAATTCCAACTAAAAATTGATAAACAGCATCAACAAATATAAAAAAGAAATGAAAATTTAAAAGAAATATAATTAGGAAAGGTAAAATAAGTAAATAATCATGATCCTGCAAATTTGTTTTAAAAATTATTTTTTAATGTGTTGCTATATTATAAAGGTATTTCTAACATTTAGAAGCCATTCTATTAAGTATTTCCAATATTTTATATTTATTATTACATGTCTGATGTATGAGGAATTTTGCGTCACTTAACTGGCACTTGGGTGGGAAGTTTAAATGTAAAAGAAAAAATAATTAAGATGATGAAAAAAGTGAATTCCTAGGAAACAAGTCACTGGATAATAAAGGAGGAAAGAGCAGACTGGGTCACTGTTTTCACGCCGCCTCCGCCTCCCCCAGGAAAATGCTGAGGCAGAGCCTTGGTAACTGCTGTGTGTTTAATTTAGAAAGTGACTCAGGCCTCCGGCAAACAAAGCCCTTTCTTTGCTTTCAAACGGTAACACCTGGATTACAACAGAAACACAGCCAAGGAAGATGAGTTTCAGACTTTCAAATGAGTGGCTATTTAAGAGAAAAGCAAAAACCCTACAATTGTTTTAGCCTTGGAGCCTTATTTTCCAGGCTGCCCTCATGGCCCAGTGGGTCAAGAATCCACTCACATTTCTTCTTTTTTTAAAGTCTGTCACGTGCTCCACACAGGAAGTGGGAAAATCAGAGATTTCAATCCCTCTCAAACTACACTTTATCTAAGAAAGAGGCAGCATTTCAGTAGAGGCTACCACACACTTCAGCGATCCACTCCAACTGTGCAGACAACAAAATGTTATGAGGTAAAAAAAAAAAAAAAAAAGATATTTTAATTACAACTACATTCATTTCTATCCAAGAAGCAAGTACAGAAACCTACGTATATATATTCAATAAAGTTCACACTTCCTTTTTCTTGCCAGACCTGAATAATCTGGGAAATTGGCTTTTAACTATTATTTGACTCCCCAAATGGAACAAAGTATTGTGCACAAAAGCATCTACTATCAACAAAGAACTGTATATCATCTTTGAAAAAACAAAAATAAAAAAAAAACCTTTGACTTACCTTTATTGTAAGGCTTTTTTTTTTTCATCCCTATGGACTTTGGAGTTAAGAAAATGAACTCTTTAACCCAAAACAACTCTCCCAAGAACTCCCTATTGAAAATATGATCTAGAAGGGGAAACTTGTCGAAGTTTCTCACTTGCTATTAAAAGTTACCACAGCCTCGAATGTAAACAGTCTGGAGAGAGGCAAGTTTTGCTCTGTGTTTCAAGTAGAAAGGGGTGTTTTATTGGCAAATGGTCAGTAGCTCAGAATCAAAAGGAATCGTTCAAATCATTCAAACCTTGGTCAGAACATCCTAGATGTCTCCCTCCTCTTTTCCCTTCCCAGATTCAAACTGGCCACGGAGATACAGGGACTCCACTTCCTCGCCAGGCCCTCTATCTGCCTTATTTTTGACTTCACCACTTCCTCTCTCGCAGTTCTTACCTTCAACCAGCTCCACGCAAAGATTTTTCCACACTATTTCCAAAATTATCAAGAGTCCAAAATAGCTTAATTGAAAGATTCACTGCAAATGGCTAATGAAAACCTAAGGACACAGGAGGTGGCTAAAACAGAAGACGCTAAGACCCTCTGCTCCCCGCTGTCCTCCACCTCAGTCCTCGCCGGCTACCCCTCTGCTCCCCGCTGTCCTCCTCCTCAGTCCTCGCCGGCTACCCCTCTGCTCCCCGCTGTCCTCCACCTCAGTCCTCACCGGCTACCCACCCTCTATCTGAATTGCCTCTCCACTCTGAAGAACCGACAAAAACATAAACAAAACAAATTAGTGATCTTACAGGTGCCCCCACACATACCCCTGAAGGATGGCCCCCAGATGGGCCCCTCTCGGAATTAACAGGACTCCAAGGGATTCTCCAGGAAACCAGTAAACCGCTACTAGTTACTCCCTTGAGCAGCCTGTGGGAAATTCAAGGTAAAATTAATGAACAACCTCGACAAATTCGCAGATACCAGACTTCCACTCTGCTTTAAACCCCACTTGCTCTGGAGTCTGACAAAACTGGTAAGACGGCCGAAGAATTCTTACCAGACTCAGTTCTCCTGGATCTCAGTGCCCAGTTGAGAAAGAAAGAGAAAATCTCCGTTTCTCCCTTTCCAAGCCCCACTGATTATTGATCCTTTCTCTTCCAGCAACAGCTACTGACTCGTTTGTCTCATTTCAGGTTCTGAGAACTCGGCCTGGAAACCATCAGACTGAGGGTCCTCAAAACATGGCCGGTCAGAAATGTAGGTTGCACTCCAGGTGCAGTTAATGTCCTGATTGGCAGAGCCTTTCTTTGGCTGTCTTTGGATATGGCTCTGGATCTTGGGAGGGTGGGACCTTTTGCACATTCTTTGGGGACACTTCTTAGAATCCAACAAGTTTTTCATTACTGCCAGGAGTATTTACCATTTGTCTCAACTGAAACCTGACAAGATATTAGAAAAAATCTTTTTTTTAATTTAAAATAGCTCTACAGTGAGAAGTGGGCCAGACTGAAATCTGACATTCAGAGCCTAATAAGAACTTTTTAAAGGACTCCTCCCCCAAGTTAGGCTTCACAGGTGGCTCAGTGGTAACGAATCTGCCTGCCAATGCAGAGACTCAGGAGACGTGGGTTTGATCCCTGGGTCCAGAAGATCACTTGGAGGAGGAAATGGCAACCCACTCCAGTATTTGTGCCTAGAAGATTCCATGGACAGAGGAGCCTGGCAGGTGGGCTACAGTCCATGGAGTCGCAAAGAGTCGGACATAACCGAGCATGGGCATGCACACGTGCACGAGCACACACACACACACACACACACACACACACACACACACACTCCTGCTGCAACTACTACTACCCCTAAGCTAAGTGAAACTATGAACCCAGAAGGAAAGAAAGATCTTCTGAAACAGACAGCTCTAAGTCTAGTACACAGAAATCTTATTTCCATGCTAGTTGAAGAGCTCCTCCCCGCTCCAAAGCAGCAAACAGAAGATAACGTAGTCTGATGGGTGATCAGCTCTTTGATGTCATAAAAGTTGTAACACAATTCTTTGAGGAATTAAAAACTATTCCTTGTTTTAGAAACGGAGTTCTTAAAGGAACAGAAATGCAGCCCATGAAGCAATTCAAAGTCCACCTATCCATTTTAGCTATCCCCACATCTCCTCTACACTGGTAGGTATTACAAAATCCTGGATTTAGGAAACAAAAGTCCTTCTTGAAGGATCTTACATTCTTTCCTTGTGTCTTGAGATATAAATAGTCTAACCAGTTTTCTTGAGGAACTGATGACCAATTCTTTGAAAAGCAAACTTCAAGGAGGATATTATCATAAGATGGGAGAAAAAAAGGTTAAAAGACTGGAAACTAGGCCAACAAATGTCTTTTAAAGTGTAAAGCCATCTGAGCAGGGAACCTTAACCTACTCCGTCTGCCAGAAACATACTCTGGGTCTAGCATTCTTTTATAAAGCAGGGAGCCTGCCTTATCATACCCTCAAAATAGTCTTTTTCAACTTTTAAATTTACAGTGAAGTTTTGTGTGTGTGTGTTTAAGATTTGAAAATGCTTGCGATTTTCCCAATAGTTCAGAATAACAGAAGGAAAAACAAGACAACGTAGGCCGAGTCCTCTCCAAAAAATGTTTAGAGACTGAAGGAATAGACATCTGGGGAATACAATAGATATAAAGGAATGCCATCTGCTTGAGCACCAACCACACAACTCTGTAATATGCATGAAGAACTCTTGGTGGTGTCACCAGTGAAGTAGGAAGATTTTCTTTTTCCAAAGATCAAAGCTGGGAGACGGCTATCTCTACAACGCAAAACCGGCTCTTTCAACAGTCACTTCTGCACCATGAGCGACCCGCCACACCTCTAAAAGGTCAATCATGAGCCCAAAGGTGGCCTTCCATCTCTCATCTCAAATTTAAACTACAACTTAAAATATACTCAGCATAGACCAGGAGAGACAGGAGGAAGAGGGGAAAGCTCATTCAGAATCCGGACTGGGTGGGAAAATGACAAGAGGCTTGGCATGTGAGAGCTGCAGCTGACCTGAGACTATTTTAATCAGTGCCCATGGATTGCAGGGGCAATATTCATTGGATATTCACTGAAGCACTGACCCTGAAGTGCCAATCCTTTGGCCACCTGATGCGAAGAGCCAACTCGCTGGAAAAGATCCTGATGCTGGGAAAGATTAGAGGCAGACAGAGGATGAGATGGCTGGATGGCATCACTGACTCAATGGACCAGAGTTTCAGCAAAGTCTGGGAGACAGTGAAAGAAGGACAGGGAAGCCTGATGTGCTGCAGTCCACGGGGTCGCAAAGAGTCGACCCGACTGAGCGACTCAACAACAGCATACACTGCAGGTGAGGAAACTGAGGACGGGAGAACTAAAGGAGCCAGCGGGTCTGCCCGTGTCAAGTGGGGACTGGGCTCATCCTCTGCCAGTCCTGCACTTGGGCGCCTCAGCCAGCAAGTTGGCTCCCTCCTGCCGCCGCCGGGGCGCCTCGGGTGAAGGCGGCCATCTGCGCGCCGGGACCACACTCCTCCGCCGTCCTCCCGCTCGGGGCGCGCACGGGTACGCGCGCGCGGCAGCCGGCCCCGGGGTGAGTGCCCCGCAAAGACACGCGCCGGCGTCAGGCGGCCGGTCTGGCCCGCGAGCC
This sequence comes from Raphicerus campestris, assembly GCA_006410735.1. Lineage (NCBI taxonomy): Eukaryota > Metazoa > Chordata > Mammalia > Artiodactyla > Bovidae > Raphicerus > Raphicerus campestris. The sequence goes on along the minus strand of SJYW01002079.1, from coordinate 77,133 downwards.
CAGTACCGCCCGCACCGCCGCTTCCGGCCACGTGGTTTCCATAGCAACGGCTGCGCCGGCCGCCAAGCCCTCCTCCCCCCAGAGACGCCCCAGGGTCGGAGGTCATCTCTGTGACAACGGAAACGTCTGGCGGTACGGCGGCTCGGACGGGCCGCTTCCACCGCATTGCGTAGCCGAGCCCCCGGCGCTCTGAGGAAGCGCGCGCGCTGTGGCTCTGGCCGCGGGTCGCCTGCCTGCCCCCCGCCACTCTCTCCAGGGCTCCATGAGGCCGACTCCGAGCTCCAGTCGGGCCAGATACCCGAGGGGCTCGTCTCCTGGAGGCAGATCCGAAAGGCTGAGGTGGCCGGGTTGGCGGTGGCAGAGAAACTCTTGGGGTCCACTCGCTGCTCTGGAGGCGGGAGCTCGGCCCGGTCGTGCCTTTGATGGTGGCTGCGGAGGGCGGAAGCCGAGTAGCTGAGCGTGGTTGTGGGGAAAACAGGAGTTTGCAGATGACAGCTTAAAAAACGGGAAAGAGCACACCAGGTAGGGGCGCCTCCTTTCCCAGCAAGTGAAACTCGAGGCTGCTGGCTTAGGGGCTGTCCCCTCAAGAACAAAAACGTGCCACACGGGAGAGTGCCGTCTTCAGAGGCAGCTCGGAAACGAAATGAGAATTCAGATTCACTCAACTGTTTTGCCAAATGCTTTAAAGCTCAGAAAAGAAAAACGAAGCAGGCTTCTGCAGAAGGAACCAAAGGGTGCCCTAACACTTGTTAAAGGCTGAGCGGGCCAGAACCGGTGTATGCCAGTCAGTTCAGTTCACTTCTTGTCCAACTCTGCGACCCCATGGACTGCAGNGCTTCTGCAGAAGGAACCAAAGGGTGCCCTAACACTTGTTAAAGGCTGAGCGGGCCAGAACCGGTGTATGCCAGTCAGTTCAGTTCACTTCTTGTCCAACTCTGCGACCCCATGGACTGCAGCACGCCAGGCCTCCCTGTCCATCACCAGCTCCCGGAGTCTGCTCAAACTCAAGTCCACTGAGTCCGTGATGTCATCCAACCATCCATCCTCTGTTGTCCCTTTCTCCTCCTACTCTCAATCTTTCCCAGCATCAGGGTCTTTTCCAAAGAGTCAGCTCTTCGCATCAGGTGGCCAAAGTATTGGAGTTTCACCTTCACCATCAGTCCTTCCAGTGAATGTTCAGGACTTAGCTCGGGTTTATGTGCTTAAGGAAGGTGTGAAGTTTTGAGATTTAGCATAAGAGCATGAGAAAATGTGGACACAGGGGAATATTGCAAACCGTGTTTCAGGATGCCCTGGGATGAAGGGTCAGAAAGCCACTAATAGCTTTTTCCTTCTTTGTTTTATCATTTAGAGGCCAAATTCTTAACTGGCACTGTTGGAAAGGAGTAACCATCAAGTGAACTTAACCAAGTAAATCGTATGATACTGGCAGTTACAGTCCCACAGTTCACTTTCTCAAGGAACCCTGTTTTTCACTACTCATTTAATTAAAATGTATTGAAAACCTGTGATCTGTCACAACCAGAGTTTTTGTCAGGGAACAATGATAAAGGCAGTAGAGCTTGACAGTTGTTAGGGGACTTTCTTAGATGGTATTAGTAGGTTAAATAAAATCTTCAAGGTTCCCAGTAAAACTTGTCTGCAGTATATCTCCTTTTTGCTTTCATGTTTTGGAAGGCCCTAAGAGTTCCTCCATTAAACTCTACCTTTCATCATTCTTCCTTTTACTTCTGGCCAAAGCAAAAAAAGAAAATGAGTTTGTACCAACTACAGAAATATGCAGGGAAAACATCAAGACATACCTGGTCTTCAAAAGCAGAATAGCCAAAAAGTGCCTCTCTGGAGGCATACAAAGGAACTGAGAAATCTTGAGGCAATTCCCTGGCTTTCTGTCCTCAGGTTCAACTCTTACAACTAAATCTAGCACATGGTACACAGTCGAAAACCCCAAGAAACACCGCACAGACTAAGGCATTAGGCAGCTAGACATGTCAGTAGGATTTCCCTGACCCACTGTCCCTCCTGGAGGTAGTACTAAGTTGGCCTCAAAGGTTTTAAGAATATAGACACAATGCAATGTCTTATTTAAAACTTAATAGAAGAGCTTCAAATATACTGTTTAAACATCCCACTGTTTCCCCTTAAGGCAAAAGAAACTATTTTGAATAAATGCTTCCATTTTGAGACATCTACATATTTATAGAAAGCTTATGAGTCAATTGAGTGAGTTATGATGCCAGAATGTACAAAGGAGCAAAAACTTCAGTGATTGTCCTTGTTACCACATTTATAAAAATGCTTCACGAAAGTCCTCAATGTTTGTGTTGCTAAAATATGGAAGACTGGGTTTGAACATTTTTAAAGGAGTGGTTCCACGTGGGAAATGTGAAATATAGAATCAGCTTTCGCACCTTCTGAAGGCAGTGCATCGTTTGAGCGAATGTGCTTGGTTATGGATGCTGCCTTTGTTGAGAACAGCCTGGACGTGGGTACAGCTAAAGTGAGCTCCATTGTTAAAGCGAGGTTCAGATGATCATGCGTTTGGTTTCATACTTGTTAACTTGGATAGAAATTCAAGCNGCCTTTGTTGAGAACAGGCTGGACGTGGGTACAGCTAAAGTGAGCTCCATTGTTAAAGCGAGGTTCAGATGATCATGCGTTTGGTTTCATACTTGTTAACTTGGATAGAAATTCAAGCAAACATAAAGCAAAAACACGACACTCCCAACAAGTCAATACTTGGAAGCCTAACAAACATTGAATCCTTGGTTCATGAAGTGCCACTGCCTGCAAAACTCATTTTGCTACTTCAGTAACTAAAGCTTCCTCGATGGAGTCCAAGGTCAACTGGTGTTATTGGGTTGGCCAAAAAGTGTGAAGTTTTTCCATAAGACCCTACAAAAAAAAAAACCCAAATGAAATTTTTGGGCAACCGAATCCATGGAATCCCACTCTGAATGCAAGCATATGAGAAGAAGAAGGGCCTGACATCTGTTTGGTATTCCAGCCATGCAGTCTGAATCTGCTATCTTCATATTATATCTGCTCTGTGTTTAGAAATGCAGAGGTTATGGCCCATTAGTGGCTCACCTAGCTCTACGGGAACCTAGGATGAGTTGGCAGGGGCAGGAGAAGAAGTGAAAAATGCTTTCTCTTTTTTTCTTCTCCCTCTTCCTATTTTCTCACTTCCCAAAGGCATGACCTCCCCAGATGTAAAGCAATTAGCTTTAAAAGACTAACATATATTTACATGAGTAACAGTGGCACACCAGATGTGTTTGGCTCCTAAAACAGCTTAGTAAATGGCAAAAGCAAAGCTGGAAGACACCCTTAAAAAGGAGGAAATAGAAAGTGACAATGACTTCTGCTAAGCCCTGCTTGTTTCATCTCAAAGTTACATAGCAGAGAGTGAGTTTTGAAGAGGAAACTCAAGGCCACGAGTTTGTCGATTTTCTAAATGTGCTTTGCAGAACTAAATCTAGGGCACCCGCTTCATACCCTTCTTGCTGCTAGCACTGGTTCCGGATAACATTACGTCTGGTTACCAATTTTTCTTAAAATCTATGCTTTCCAAAATCCATCAAGCCATGGAAATTTGTGTGTGGGAGTAGCTATACATAAGTCCCCTTCATGTTGCAAACTTTCTAAGATGAATTCCCATGTCCAGTCACATTTGTTCGTGTGTCTGGTGGAGGCAGTCATGTGCACGCACCCTCTACAATTGTTTGCATTTTGTGTATACTTTACAGTACTGTACAGAGTACAATAGTACAGTATCTTTATTTCAAGCCCGGGTTGTACCCAGACATCATTGGATCATTTTTCTCAGAGTGTAGGCAGAATTGAATCCAGCAAGGAACCAGAACCTGTGGAGTGTTTGTGCGGTCGCAGCTCGCCCTCCATCTCCTCTCTGGGTTCACAAAGAGCTGGAAACGGCTCAGCAACTGAGCGCGCATGTGCTGTCTGCACACTCTGTTCCTATTGCTAAAAATTCTTCAGCTCCACCATCTCCCGCCTCCTCTCCCTTCTCCTATCAGTAAGTCTTCTTACCTGTTCGTTCACACAATGCCGGCTCCTGTATGCCAGCTGTTGTATTTACTTTGTGTTTGTTTTTTATGTGTTATTTCTCTGAAAAGTACTATAAACCTATTACAGTACAATACTATATAGCTGATTGTGTTCTTGAGTACCTAGACTAACTTTGTCAGACTTACGAACAAATTGGACTTAACGAACAAATTCTTGAAAGTCATTCGTATGTAGGGGATTTACTATATTTGTGCATCTGTGGCTTCCTTTGCCTGGTGGACAGTATGTATCTGAATAGACATCCATGACATAACATTCCTATTTATCTTTATTGCAGACTTCTTTTTTCCAACTGTATCTATTTCCTTAGCAGCCATGGGTCAAAGTTTGGTGACCTAGATTATTTCCCNGCCTCAATGTTTGTGTTGCTAAAATATGGAAGACTGGGTTTGAACATTTTTAAAGGAGTGGTTCCACGTGGGAAATGTGAAATATAGAATCAGCTTTCGCACCTTCTGAAGGCAGTGCATCGTTTGAGCGAATGTGCTTGGTTATGGATGCTGCCTTTGTTGAGAACAGGCTGGACGTGGGTACAGCTAAAGTGAGCTCCATTGTTAAAGCGAGGTTCAGATGATCATGCGTTTGGTTTCATACTTGTTAACTTGGATAGAAATTCAAGCAAACATAAAGCAAAAACACGACACTCCCAACAAGTCAATACTTGGAAGCCTAACAAACATTGAATCCTTGGTTCATGAAGTGCCACTGCCTGCAAAACTCATTTTGCTACTTCAGTAACTAAAGCTTCCTCGATGGAGTCCAAGGTCAACTGGTGTTATTGGGTTGGCCAAAAAGTGTGAAGTTTTTCCATAAGACCCTACAAAAAAAAAAACCCAAATGAAATTTTTGGGCAACCGAATCCATGGAATCCCACTCTGAATGCAAGCATATGAGAAGAAGAAGGGCCTGACATCTGTTTGGTATTCCAGCCATGCAGTCTGAATCTGCTATCTTCATATTATATCTGCTCTGTGTTTAGAAATGCAGAGGTTATGGCCCATTAGTGGCTCACCTAGCTCTACGGGAACCTAGGATGAGTTGGCAGGGGCAGGAGAAGAAGTGAAAAATGCTTTCTCTTTTTTTCTTCTCCCTCTTCCTATTTTCTCACTTCCCAAAGGCATGACCTCCCCAGATGTAAAGCAATTAGCTTTAAAAGACTAACATATATTTACATGAGTAACAGTGGCACACCAGATGTGTTTGGCTCCTAAAACAGCTTAGTAAATGGCAAAAGCAAAGCTGGAAGACACCCTTAAAAAGGAGGAAATAGAAAGTGACAATGACTTCTGCTAAGCCCTGCTTGTTTCATCTCAAAGTTACATAGCAGAGAGTGAGTTTTGAAGAGGAAACTCAAGGCCACGAGTTTGTCGATTTTCTAAATGTGCTTTGCAGAACTAAATCTAGGGCACCCGCTTCATACCCTTCTTGCTGCTAGCACTGGTTCCAGATAACATTACGTCTGGTTACCAATTTTTCTTAAAATCTATGCTTTCCAAAATCCATCAAGCCATGGAAATTTGTGTGTGGGAGTAGCTATACATAAGTCCCCTTCATGTTGCAAACTTTCTAAGATGAATTCCCATGTCCAGTCACATTTGTTCGTGTGTCTGGTGGAGGCAGTCATGTGCACGCACCCTCTACAATTGTTTGCATTTTGTGTATACTTTACAGTACTGTACAGAGTACAATAGTACAGTATCTTTATTTCAAGCCCGGGTTGTACCCAGACATCATTGGATCATTTTTCTCAGAGTGTAGGCAGAATTGAATCCAGCAAGGAACCAGAACCTGTGGAGTGTTTGTGCGGTCGCAGCTCGCCCTCCATCTCCTCTCTGGGTTCACAAAGAGCTGGAAACGGCTCAGCAACTGAGCGCGCATGTGCTGTCTGCACACTCTGTTCCTATTGCTAAAAATTCTTCAGCTCCACCATCTCCCGCCTCCTCTCCCTTCTCCTATCAGTAAGTCTTCTTACCTGTTCGTTCACACAATGCCGGCTCCTGTATGCCAGCTGTTGTATTTACTTTGTGTTTGTTTTTTATGTGTTATTTCTCTGAAAAGTACTATAAACCTATTACAGTACAATACTATATAGCTGATTGTGTTCTTGAGTACCTAGACTAACTTTGTCAGAGTTACGAACAAATTGGACTTAACGAACAAATTCTTGAAAGTCATTCGTATGTAGGGGATTTACTATATTTGTGCATCTGTGGCTTCCTTTGCTTGGTGGACAGTATGTATCTGAATAGACATCCATGACATGACATTCCTATTTATCTTTATTGCAGACTTCTTTTTTCCAACTGTATCTATTTCCTTAGCAGCCATGGGTCAAAGTTTGGTGACCTAGATTATTTCCCAAACTGGCCTGGGATACACGTTGGTCAGTCCAAACTATCAGTATGAATTTAAACAGATCAAGCCCTCCTCCAGGCAAAATAAGTGCCTTGGACTCAGTATTCCCTACTTAATGATCTGCCTAAAATATAGTCACTTTGCATGACTCATGCAGTGAAAGTTGAAGCAGGTAATATCTATTCTAAACATGCAGCTATTCCTCTACTAGGAAAATAGGAGAAAGTAGGACATTTAAGCAGAGGCATGCGCACCCACGTGTGTGTGACTGTGTGTGTCTGATAATAGCTGTATTATGAGATATCGGACGTCTTTATGAAGACAGTAAATTTACTTTCTATCCAAGACTTCTAAGCTATTACAATTTAATTTAAAAAGCATATATTGTACAAATGCATTCTTCATGCTCTTTTCCATTTAAGTTTTATATAAAAAACAACCACCAGTAAAAACCTATTCAATTATCACTTCTTATTTAAACACTAATCAGTGACTTTTGGGTAAGTGAATAAAATGCCCTTAAGTTTATGACTCTATTATATTTGCTTATTATATAACCTGGTTATATAGCAGTACTCTTGACATTTTCTCTTAGGAACCCTAGAGCAAACTCTGTATTTGTTGATAAAGCACTGGGAATAAGCAGTAAATTATTTTATAACTTGGAAAAATTAGAAAGAAAAAGATTCCTCTAATAACAAGTCTTTACAGCAAATTCATGATCCTAGTACTGATACTTGGAGGTATTCTGCCAAGCTTCTTAGTTTGAAACCAGTTAATTGTCCTCATTTGAGATGTAAGATAATATAATAGGTAGTAGTCAATCTGTTCTTTTTGGTTTTAACAGTTAAGAAGATTTTAGTCTTTGTTTTATTTTAATTACCCAATTAACTTCTTAGTTATACTGCTATCTTGGGATCAGAATCATTTTAGGCCTCGTGTTAATAGCAGAAGGAGAAGAGAATTTACCAGCTGCAATCCTGAAAGTGGATGGCTAGGCATGGGTTTGATTCAGTGTCGAAAGGCAAAACTTTAGAAGGTGAGACAAATAGTGTGACACATCAAAATCCCATTTTTAAAACAATTTACAAAATTCTGCAACTCCCAGGTTGGCACTCACACCCCTGACATTCTAAGACTTAAAACTATCCTATTCAAGTAGTTGAGGCATTGTTAGTTGCAGTTTGAGTTAACCCATCAATTCACACCCAAGTACTTTAGCATTCATAAGCTGCAAAATAAATTGCTCTAAAAATAACTCATCATTTGTTTGACACCTTCCAAAACCCCTCTGAAGCAAAAAAAAAAAAATCTACTTTATTCCAGAAAGATGAAAGTGGGTGGGATGGGGGAGGTGTAATAAAAAGAGCTTGAATCATGTATGGGTGAAAATTAGTGTTTCCAGTAAAACTGTTTACCAAAAAAAAAAAAAAATTATAAAAGGCAGTGAAGAAACTTACTGTTCCCTGCTGAATTACTGCCCACTCTCAGCACTATAGAGGGAGAGATTCTAGATCTCTAAAACAAACGGCCAAGTCCAAAGAAATGCTTTTACAGTATTCCTTTCTCAGAGGGAGATAAATCTTTTCACTGGACACAAGGCTTCACAGACCACTGATTTGACTGTGTGAGGGAGTAACCCTTGTCTCAAGGGTCTTGGCGTGAACTTGGGAGACGGTAGTGTTGCAGATCTGGGTATGACCAGGCCATCAGCAAGTGCTGGGCCTGATGCTGGCTTGGTCGGGGTACCCACAGCTCACAGCCCAACTGGAAATGCGGCTGGGGAGATGACCACACTGCTTTCTCCTTGGGTGATGCTCAGGATGGTGGTACCATCTCAGAGTTGCTAAATACTGAGGAGTTAAGAGAGAGGAGGGTGGAAGGTCAGGGCATGGAGCAGGTGGGGGGGAAAGAGGAGAGGGGGACGGAGAGAAAGCCGGTCAAGCTAAACAGAGCAGGGAGCTGAGAGGCAGGGAGCCCCCTGCAGCACCCCGCCGCCCAGAGCTTCCCTCAAGTGCCACCCAAAGGTCCCGGCAGAAGGCAACTGCCAGGAGTCCTCCTCGCATCCGAGCACCTGCCCTCTGGACCGGCAGCACAG
>SJYW01002079.1:53087-64238 GCA_006410735.1 Raphicerus campestris | reverse complement strand
AGCTAGACTGGGGCGGGAGGCGGGGGCCGCGGGGGAGGGGGAGCCCTTTCTACTTTGGTAAAGGTGATGGGGTGGCGGATATTGTGCAAGCTAATCAGAAAGTCTCGAGCAGGTTCTCGGAGCCGAGCTAGGTCTCCCCGAAGCCTGCAGCACAAGTCGGAGGAGCTCTCGGCTTCTTTTTCCTGGCAACGAACGAAGCTTCAGCTGCCTCGGGCCAAACCTTAAGCCATAAACCCTTCAATACTCCACCAAACATCAGCAACCAGATACATTAATTAAAAAAAAAAAGTTTCCTCCTCCCTCCAAGTGATGGATTGTGTCACAGCCAAGGGATGCTGACACGGGTTTGGGGGCTCAGAGACGCGGATCCAGCTGTTCCTTGTTTATCCATGCAATAGCTCTATACACTACACTGTCCTGGTCCTTTGCTGTCTCCCCTGCCTTCCTGCATAGCAGAACTGCAGATCTAGCTCAGTGAGCAACAGACAGGTTATTAGCAGGAAAAACATAACATGATGCATGTTTTGCTTACCAGTTGGGTTCTTGTTTTTCTTAAGACTCTTGCCACAAAGACACTGCAGCATATGCGTTCCTTTGCTGAAAATGTTCCAAAGAAACCACATTGATTTGGGCGAAAAGCAATCCAGCAGCTTAGACACCCTGAGAAAGAAGAGATCCTTGTGGTTGCATAATAATAATTTGAAATCAGTTCTCCTGAAGAGGGGCACCGGTTTTACCATAGGAAAAACGATGATATTCCGGATCTTCTCCCAGTTTTTTCCCCTCACGTGGTGTATTTCTTTGAGACTTCTCAGTGATTGTTTTTTTTCGGCCAGGGTGAACGATTTTATCCCCCTTGATCACCACTGGATTATTACCAAAGGGTTGGCCAAAAAATCCTTTTTCAGCGTGAAGACAAACAAAAAAGCAAAGAAATCCCAACTGAGAGCAGAGTTAATCAAGGAGAACAGGAATGCACAAAAGATCCCCGAAGAGAAAACCATAGCCTTTTTACTTGATCGCTATGAGGATGAGTGAGTCTGCAGGAGGCTAAGCAGGATTCGTCTCACTGAGAGAAGACTGCCATTGTGTTGTCCCTAGAAGAGAAGATTTAAAAAAAAAAAGAAAGAAAAGGGAAAGAAAGAAAGAAAAAAGAAAAAGGAAAGGAAAAGGGAAAGAAAAAGAAAAACCACCACCAGCACACACACACCCCGATACCACCTCCGAGTCTGACAGCCGAAGACACAGCCTCCCTTCTCTGTGTCGATTTTTTTTTTTTTTAAATAATCAATCGCCAGTGCTCAGTGGGATCGGATAGAACCTGCAGTTCTCAATCACCACGAAGAAAAGATGCAAATTGAGGTGCCTGGGCAGGCTGGTCGTAGTAGGTAGACAGCGCCACGGACCCCCTGGCTCCTGGCTCGCGCTCCGCCAGTTTCCAACAACGGTGAGCATGGGGAAAATCTCCCCTCCGGATTCCTCGCCCAGCCTCGGATGTGAGTTACAGGCATTAAAGGGAGGAGGAGTTGAAGTTTGCATTGAAAAGACTGGCTTTCCATGACGTAGCCACGTGCTTTCAGACCCGTCACCAGTGAGATGCTTGCACCCGCCCGGGGAGGGCAGTATCACTGCAGTCTCCCCGCCGGATCCCCCTCTCGAAGTAGCCCCCGCCCCGCACCACCAGCACTCAGCCCCAACCCACCATTCGACCCCCTCACTCCTCTCCCCTGCCTGATGAGGCTTGCTGCTTGCCCTCCGAAGCCAGCTAACAGAGACTTCTCTTTCAAAGTGAATTCTGAAAAGGAGAATTGGTGATAATTAGCAAACCAAAAATACATGGGATGGACCAGAGGCAGGGGTTTAAGCGGAAACAGCAGTTTAGGACCACTCCTTGGCCAACATTAGTTGCACCTAACACTTTACAAAAACAGCCTGGAAAACATCTAAAACCTTAAGGAAAACTCAAGTTCCTTTAGTTCTTTCTTGAATCCTACTTGAAGAGCTGCTGGAAAAAATATAAACTAGGCATATGACAAGTATGTGTTTGCAGATACTGCCTGTTAAAAGAGCAATCACTAAGATCAGGGTGACAAGCTATACTTTGTTGAGGAGGGTCATATGTAAATGGGAATATTTCTGCCTTTTCTAGACAATCCATGATCTTCAAATACTTTTTTTTGGTACAGAAAGCACTCTGCTTGATTTGCACACTAATTCATTGCTTTTTTCTGCACTCATTAATTAAACTAACATTAAGTTCATCCTTATTCTGTTATCTATGCTTGTCTACAAATTTGTCACCTGCCACCACCATTTAACCTAACAAAACGGGCAAATTTTTTTTCTTTTATCAAGATGTAACCCAGTTTCCTAATTTCCCAGAAAAATGAAAAGATTTAGGCCAGCGTTTTTTATTTTATCTCATTTGAGGAAATATATACAAGATAATACAAACTGTTACTAAGAATCATATAACAAATTCCAGTGTACTTCCTAATCAGAATTAATAAATGTTAAAATTTCATATTTGTGTGCTGAGTGTTTTCAAAAAGTAAAATTCACCACTTTCACTGTTGTTAGGCAAAGGACTTAAAGTTTTGCCAGCTTATTAAGCTCTGTCTTAATTTCAAAAGATTAAAACTATTACCTCTTCAAGCTGTCTTATAAACAAATAGATGTAGATTTATGTTGTTGGAGACTGATAGAAACTGATTTTAAAGAAATTTAACTGCTTACTTATCAGTTACTAAAATATGAAAATATAATAAATAATTTTCCATGCTAGTGTTTTCTAATATGCAAGAAGAGTTTTGAGGTGTCAAATTTGTATCCAATATCCATAACCCTTTCAGAAAATGTCAGTTGATTTTGAAACATGGTAGAAGAAGAATTTAACTCCAGCAAATTTTATTTAAGTTAAGAAGCTTGAAAGTTAAATGCTGATGTCCTCAACATACTTAAGGAATCATGTCATACAGTTTAAAGAAATTGCTTAAATAAAGTTGGAAAAAGCAAGGGAAGAGAGAATATATAAAAGTCTATGAATATAATGCCAAATGACTTATAAGCAGCCTGAAAAAAAACCTGAATAGTGGAGTTCTTTTTTTTGAAAGAGGGAAAATGAGACAGCATGGCCAAATAATTAGGACAGAATTGTCGGTATCAATCAATCAGAGTCACATAGCACATGCTGCTTTTATAATGTGTCCTGTCAGGGGTTTCAGAATATCCCAATATATTACCACTGGACATAGGCCAAGGTGCACAGCTGGATAAAAAATAGTCCTCATCAAGGTCTTCTGAACTCACAGAGCTCAAAGTTTCGGTAAAAGCTTGCCGAGTTCCCTGGGGTATCTCACAATTAGAGTAAAATCTGGGGACGTGTTTGCATCTTTTCATTTGTTATTTGTGTAGAGAGAGTGTTTCTCAAAGCAGCTCTTCTTGTCTCTCCAGATTAGAATCGACTGCCAAAGTTACGGTTTGTTTTCTACTGGTAGAAAACGTATGAATTCTTTGTCCCGTGATCGAAGAAGCAACATAAAAGGTGATTAACTGTGACTACTGCTTACTGAGAATCTACTATACCTGCCACTGTGTTGGTTGCTTCTCTTTTATTTTGCTGTTTCAAGTAAGGAGAAATCTTTTCTTACATTGAATGAAATTTCTATAGTTTTTTTTTCTATATTTACCAACACATTATTCATTTACATTATATAGGCTATTAATCACATTATTAGGGCTTTCCAGGGGACACTAGTCATAACCCACCTGCCAATGCAGGAGACACGAGACCCGGGTTTGATCCCTGGATCAGGAGTATCCCCTGAAGAAGGAAATGGCAACCTACTCCAGTATGCTGGCCTAGAGAATCCCATGGACAGAGGAGCCTGTCAGTTGTGGTCCATAAAGAGTCTGACACAATTTAAACAACTGAACACACACCCATGCAATCTCATTATTAAGCAAACAAAAAACACCAAATACTTTTGCCTGAAAAAGATGTCAGAACACCAATTCAGATCACCTTTGGTCAAAGGAAGTTGCAATTTCTAACAAGCTTTGAGGAACCCAATATAATTATTCAACTAATATTTATTGAGCATTTACGCTGTGAAAGTAACTGCAGAAGAATCCATCAGTTCAGTTCAGTCACTCAGTCGTGTCCAACTATTTGTGACCCCGTGGACTGCAGCACGCCAGGCTTCCCTGTCCATCACCAACTCCCAGAGCTTGCTCAAACTCATGTCCATCAAGTCGGTGATGCCATCCAACTATCTCATCCTCTGTCAACCCCTTCTCTTCCTGCCTTCAATCTTTCCCAGCATCAGGGTCTTTTCAAATGAGTCGGTTCTTCGCAGCAGGTGGCCAAGTATTGTAGCTTCAACTTCAGCATCAATCCTGCCAATGAATATTCGAGACTGATTTCCTTTAGGATGGACTGGTTGGATCCCTTGCAGTCCAAGGGATTCTCAAGAGTCTTCTCCAACACCACAGTTCAAAAGCATCAATTCTTCAGCACTCAGCCTTCTTTATGGTCCAACTGTCACATCCATACATGACTACTAGAAAAACCATAGCTTTGACTATACAGACCTTTGTCAGTGAAGTAATGTCTCTGCTTTTTAATATGCTCTCTTGGTTGGTCATAGCATTTCTTCCAAGAAGCAAGCATCTTTTAATTTCATTNAGACTGATAGAAACTGATTTTAAAGAAATTTAACTGCTTACTTATCAGTTACTAAAATATGAAAATATAATAAATAATTTTCCATGCTAGTGTTTTCTAATATGCAAGAAGAGTTTTGAGGTGTCAAATTTGTATCCAATATCCATAACCCTTTCAGAAAATGTCAGTTGATTTTGAAACATGGTAGAAGAAGAATTTAACTCCAGCAAATTTTATTTAAGTTAAGAAGCTTGAAAGTTAAATGCTGATGTCCCCAACATACTTAAGGAATCATGTCATACAGTTTATAGAAATTGCTTAAATAAAGTTGGAAAAAGCAAGGGAAGAGAGAATATATAAAAGTCTATGAATATAATGCCAAATGACTTATAAGCAGCCTGAAAAAAAAACCTGAATAGTGGAGTTCTTTTTTTTGAAAGAGGGAAAATGAGACAGCATGGCCAAATAATTAGGACAGAATTGTCGGTATCAATCAATCAGAGTCACATAGCACATGCTGCTTTTATAATGTGTCCTGTCAGGGGTTTCAGAATATCCCAATATATTACCACTGGACATAGGCCAAGGTGCACAGCTGGATAAAAAATAGTCCTCATCAAGGTCTTCTGAACTCACAGAGCTCAAAGTTTCGGTAAAAGCTTGCCGAGTTCCCTGGGGTATCTCACAATTAGAGTAAAATCTGGGGACGTGTTTGCATCTTTTCATTTGTTATTTGTGTAGAGAGAGTGTTTCTCAAAGCAGCTCTTCTTGTCTCTCCAGATTAGAATCGACTGCCAAAGTTACGGTTTGTTTTCTACTGGTAGAAAACGTATGAATTCTTTGTCCCGTGATCGAAGAAGCAACATAAAAGGTGATTAACTGTGACTACTGCTTACTGAGAATCTACTATACCTGCCACTGTGTTGGTTGCTTCTCTTTTATTTTGCTGTTTCAAGTAAGGAGAAATCTTTTCTTACATTGAATGAAATTTCTATAGTTTTTTTTTCTATATTTACCAACACATTATTCATTTACATTATATAGGCTATTAATCACATTATTAGGGCTTTCCAGGGGACACTAGTCATAACCCACCTGCCAATGCAGGAGACACGAGACCCGGGTTTGATCCCTGGATCAGGAGTATCCCCTGAAGAAGGAAATGGCAACCTACTCCAGTATGCTGGCCTAGAGAATCCCATGGACAGAGGAGCCTGTCAGTTGTGGTCCATAAAGAGTCTGACACAATTTAAACAACTGAACACACACCCATGCAATCTCATTATTAAGCAAACAAAAAACACCAAATACTTTTGCCTGAAAAAGATGTCAGAACACCAATTCAGATCACCTTTGGTCAAAGGAAGTTGCAATTTCTAACAAGCTTTGAGGAACCCAATATAATTATTCAACTAATATTTATTGAGCATTTACGCTGTGAAAGTAACTGCAGAAGAATCCATCAGTTCAGTTTAGTCACTCAGTCATGTCCAACTATTTGTGACCCCGTGGACTGCAGCACGCCAGGCTTCCCTGTCCATCACCAACTCCCAGAGCTTGCTCAAACTCATGTCCATCAAGTCGGTGATGCCATCCAACTATCTCATCCTCTGTCAACCCCTTCTCTTCCTGCCTTCAATCTTTCCCAGCATCAGGGTCTTTTCAAATGAGTCAGTTCTTCACAGCAGGTGGCCAAGTATTGTAGCTTCAACTTCAGCATCAATCCTGCCAATGAATATTCGGGACTGATTTCCTTTAGGATGGACTGGTTGGATCCCTTGCAGTCCAAGGGATTCTCAAGAGTCTTCTCCAACACCACAGTTCAAAAGCATCAATTCTTCAGCACTCAGCCTTCTTTATGGTCCAACTGTCACATCCATACATGACTACTAGAAAAACCATAGCTTTGACTATACAGACCTTTGTCAGTGAAGTAATGTCTCTGCTTTTTAATATGCTCTCTTGGTTGGTCATAGCATTTCTTCCAAGAAGCAAGCATCTTTTAATTTCATTGCTGCAGTCACCATCTGCAGTGGTTTTGGAGCCCAAGAAAATAAAGTCTGTCACTGTTTCCATTGTTTCCCCATCTATTTGCCATGAAATGGTAGGACCAGATGCCATGACTTAGTTTTTTGAATGTTGAGTTTTAAGCTAGCTTTTTCGCTCTCCTCTTTCACTTTAATCAAGAGGCTGTTTAGTTCCTCTTTGTTTTCAAGACTCCACGGTGCATGATAATTCATGAAACTAAACCAGATTTCCAGTTATGCAGTAAAGAAAACCAAGGTTGGTTTGTCTCCAGCTTAGGGATGATCCAAAGATACTCACACCCACCTGAGTTCAGACCCTTATTTAAGTTTTGTTTTGGAAGACATCAAAATATTTACTTACTATTTGCCATGCTACGTTCAAATCAATGTTAGATGACAAAAATAGTAGCTATTAGAAAGTAAATGTAAGCTTTAGAGCTAAAGAAAATAAGGAAAATTTCATGGTAACTGTAAAACTGGCAGGAAAACCTGTAGTATATACAAGTATATTAAAAAAAAGATTGTGTTATCACAAGGCCCAAGTAAAATAAACCCAGTTCTTATAATCAGGCTCACTCAAGAATTAATTTCACATTCAGCATATTATAGTAAGCAAACCTAAAAGTAAGTGTAATGACCAGAACACAATAAAATATATATTTTAATCTTAATATAGATTCTATAAACTTTCATGAGATTAGTTATTGAAAATCTTTGTAACTATCTTTTTCTAATTGTTCCAGTTACTCTTCTACTTCGTTCTTCCTTTTAGCTATAAAACCCCAACCCCACCACACTTTGGGGAGGGCACATGGGTATTCAAATAGAGAATATAATTCCCTGCTCTGTTGCCTTAGGCAAGGTCATGTGACTAGATTCCGACCAATGAGATGTGAGCAAAAGTGTCACATTCAACTTCCTAGTCACGTTCACCAAAGGAAGTTGCTTGTCTTCCACATCTCTCT
Organism: Raphicerus campestris; assembly: GCA_006410735.1. Taxonomy (NCBI): domain Eukaryota; kingdom Metazoa; phylum Chordata; class Mammalia; order Artiodactyla; family Bovidae; genus Raphicerus; species Raphicerus campestris. Next base: position 56,580 of record SJYW01002079.1, on the reverse strand, counting down.
TTTCTTTCCTATGAGGAGAAAGCAATGGTTGAGCATCTTTGAGAATGCAGACAGGAACACACACCAGGGATGAAATAACAATATAGAAGGACCTTGGACAGAGCAGCCAAGCAGCCACAATTTTCCAGAATTACCCTCCTGCCCCTGTTCAGATCAGTGACAGAAAAATAAACTTTTATTTTTTGAGCCACTGTATTNAGTTCCCTGGGACCTACAGTCGATTCCCATTGGCTTTCTATTTTACATTTAAGATGGTACTGAAGAATTTATTTGCTAGGCAGCAATGGAAAAACAGACATAGAGAACAGACTTATGGACATGGGGAGAGGGGAGGAGAGGGTGAGCTGTATGGAGAGAGTGACCACTGCAGTATTCCTGCCCGGAGAATCCCACGAACAGAGGAGCCTGGCGGGCTACAAAGAGTCTGACAGGACTGAGGGACTCACGCTTTTCGCTTTCATGAGTAGCCCAAACAAAAAGGGTTGTCACTTCCGGGCAACCCTGAAGGGTTCGCACACAGGGATTCAGGGCTCTGTCTCTGAGGAAAACGAGTCCCTGTTGTCCTGGCAAGATTCTCTGCATATGGTTCATTTGGGAACCTCAAATGAGAGAGTAGTTCACCTAGGACAGAAAGGTCCAGTTCTTCCTCCAGTCAAATGCCATCTTGAACTTGGCCCATTCATTCTCTGAAAAGACCTCCAAGGTACAGGTTGCGAAGGGTGTACTCATGGGAAGGAAGGATCCATGCCTCCCCTGCCCAGCCCAGCAGACAGCAGGAGGTGGAACAAAAGCACCAAAGACTTGGACTTCTTTCTAAATTCCGAGAGGAAGATTCTCTGCTGTGGGAGGACTTGCAAAAGACAGCACAGCAGGCACCAGCATGGTGAAATCCAGTCTTCAGACCTGACAGATGGCCACAGCCAAGAGCCGTTGAGTGTGCGTGTTCGAAGCACACATTGTGAGGAGCTCGGCAAAGAAAACGTTGCCNACAGCAGGCGCCAGCATGGTGAAATCCAGTCTTCAGACCTGACAGATGGCCACAGCCAAGAGCCGTTGAGTGTGCGTGTTCGAAGCACACATTGTGAGGAGCTCGGCAAAGAAAACGTTGCCTGCGCACTGACACTTCATGTATGACAACCTGTGTTTTCAGAATCACTCGCTCCAAAGCGAGGAAGTGAACAAAAGTGGCGAAACAGTCTGTAACTCTCAGAACTTCACGGCAGAAAGGGAGGGCAAGGGGAATGGAACCCCACTGGCTAGATTCAAAGGGAGATACGTTTAAAATAATAATAATAACAAGGGAGGTACAGGAGTTGCAGAAATCAAGGAATTTCAGGGTTCAGAAAGTGGGTTTGTTTGTTTATCTTTTGGTGTTTTCCAGAAAAGACTCTTCTAGGTTCTTTGCAAATGTATCATAGCTCCTCTCACACACCACCAGTCACCTGGAGGGCTCAGAGGTTTTATCTTAGTTTGTATTCCTAATTGCATACATTTCTACATCAAAAGAAATTTTGCTTTTTGCCCGAAGTATAAACTCAGCTACTCAGGAGATCACTGTAAATGTAAATCATAACTGTTGGTGATACGACAATAAATCCAAGGCTTTTGAAAAACTTAGTTGAAATAGCACATGCAGTTAATAGGAACTCCTTCACCATGAACTAAACCCACAATTCCATCGCTCTCAAAAGGTGGAACGGCAATAAGTTAGTCAGCATATTTAATATCTTCATTCCTTACGCAATTTTGATATGTGGTGGCTACTTGGGGCTTTCCAGGTGACTTAGTTGATAAAGAATCCTCCTGCCAAACAAGAGACCTGGGTTTGGTCCCTGAGTCGGGAAGATCCCCTGGAAAAGAAAATGTCACCCACTCCAGTATTCTTGCCTGGGGAATGCCATGGACACGGGAGCCCGGCGGGCCATGGTCCACAGGGTGGCAGAGAGTCGGAAACCACTGCAGCAGCTAAGCCTGCACACAAATGCTTTTGACTTTTTGGTTCAAAGGAACATAAAGGAACGGGTTTATAACCTGGGTCTCATCCGGTAGCAATACAGGGGAACTGATCAGAGCTTTGAAATTCTAGTCTTCTTTTGTATCTGTTTCTCCCATCTTTACGAAAGGTGAAGAGCAACTGCTGCTGCTGCGTCGCGTCAGTCGTGTCCGACTCCGTGCGACCCCATAGACGGCAGCCCACCAGGCTCCCCTGTCCCTGGAATTCTCCAGGCAAGAACACTGGAGTGGGTTGCCATGCAACAGGGAAGTGCATTTGCCCTCTAAAATGCATCATTCTTCCACAACAGCCATTATAAAAGCAGTCGATTTTGGTTTAGAATAACATTTTTCCTTCACTACAGAGAAGCTAAAACTGACACAAAACAAGACAGAGTGAGGGGTTGCGGGTACGTTCACCCAGTTTAGACCCATTTTCGAGTATATCGCATAGCTCTCATTTTCCTAAAGATGTGATAGTCTGTACTGTTCATTTGTCCATGTGGTAGGCACGTGTGGCTACTTAAGTTTTCAATTTTAATTAAATAAAATTAAAAGTTTGACACCAGCCACATTTCACGTGCTCAACCGCCACCTGCAACTGGTGTCTACGCTCTTGTGGGTGCCCAGTTGTTAAGTCGCGTCTGACTCTGCTACCCAGTGGACTGTAGCCAGGCTCCTCTGTCCATGGGATTTCCCAGGCACGAATACTGGAGTGGTGTCATTTCCTGCTCCAGAGGGTCTTCCCAACCCAGGGACCGTATCCATGTTTCTTGCATCTCCTGCATTGGCAGATGGATACTTTACTGCTGAGCCACCTGGAAAGCCCCACTGATTCTCTCAGGGCAGAATTATAGAACCTTTCTTTCAATGCAGAAAACTCTATTGGACGGTGCCATTCTAGGTGGGGAAAAAAAAATATGTACTTACATTTGTTAACCTGTTACACAGTTTTATAACACTTACCTAACCTGTGGTTAATCTTGTGGAAAACGTATTGAATATACCACGGTTGAGGAGACTGGGTTTTAAATCATGAGCTACACAGTGAGGAGAAACTATCTTTGAATTTTGCAGTGCCTACCAGTAAAATTTGATTTCTTCTCACTGCTTCTAGAGCTTTCAAAGCCCACTGATAACTTTGTTAGCTAACATTAAAATGCTAATTAAAGCTGGAGGAAGTACATGGCAAGTCCACTGTAGTGACCAAGGACATTTAAAATGAGGAGACCAGACATTTACTGCTTAACTCACCTCTACACCTGAACCCTAGTATTCTCAGCTCACCAACTCCAGTTGGCGAAGTGTCGATCAAGAAGCAGCACATTGAAGTGAAAGTGAAAGTGAAAGTGAAGTCGCTCAGTCGTGTCCGACTCTTTGCGACCCCGTGGACTGTAGCCTACCAGGCTTCTCTGTCCATGGGGTTCTCTAGGCAAGAATACTGGAGTGGGTTACCATTTCCTTCTCCAGGGGATCTTCCTGACCCAGGGATCAAACCCGG
>SJYW01002079.1:0-28040 GCA_006410735.1 Raphicerus campestris | reverse complement strand
TTTTTTTTTTTTTTTTTACATTCCTGTTTCTCTCATTTTAAATTAATTTGTTTTTAATTGGAAGCTAATTGCTTTACAGGGTAGTGTTGGTATCTGCCACCCATGAGCATGAGTCAGCCGCGGGCACACATGGGTCCCCTCCTGCCCCTCGAGGTGGGCACACAGCGCCGGCTTTGAGCTCCTGGCCTCATCCAGCAGATTCCTGCCGGCTGTCTCTTCCTCTTTCTCTCGTGAGGGCAGGGGTCTTCTGTTTTCTGCCTTTTTCAGGTCTCCAGACCTGATTCCCGCTGCTCACTCAACACGTGTCTCTTGAATGTGACAAATCCCCTTGGCGAAGCTAGCCCAGAGAGAGCCCCAGAAGGGTTCCCTCCATAAAGGCAGTGGGGTGTTCAGTGTTACCGTGGGCTGCGGCAGTCGGAGCGCCCCCGCAGCTGAGGAAAATCCATCTTAACTCCGAGTAAGGAGTGCCAGGCTGTCCAACAAGCCAGGAGCCTCGAGTGCCTAACAGACGCTGCCGGGTTTGGAGTAATTTGGGGAGTAAAACAGACACGGCCATGACCCCGGTGGAGCCTCCCCTCCACTAGTGCGAATCGGGGAAGAGTCCCAGCCGTGATTACGAAGCGAGTGGAGTTCTGCGAAGGCCCCACGGCACCGTGAGGAGGAATGATCAGGTTTAGGGTGACGAGCGCTTAGAGGAGGCCAGCAGGGAGGTCTCTGGGAAGGGGCCGCGTTTTCTAGAAAACGGGGCCCCTGAGACGAGACCAGGAGCCTTGTGAACAACTGAAGGGATGAAAAGTTCTCAGCAGGAGGGCCTGGTGCAGGAAGGTGTCGGCCGTGGCCGACGAGTGGACGGGAGGCCAAGTGGTCAGGGTTGGGAAGGTGCTCCTGTTGATCCTGGAGGGCCTCCTGAGGGCGGCGCCCCTTTAGGAGGCAGGAGGTGACGGTGAGGGAGAAGCTCAGAATGCCGCTGTGGACACCCAGAGAAGGTGGGTCTGAACCACACTTCAGAGGTGGAATGAAGGACCTCTGGGGACGCTGGCTGTGAGCACTAAACTAGAGAGGCGAGAAGGCCTTCCTGCGTTTCTGCCTTGAGCACCCGAGCGGGTGTTGGCNGGGTTGGATATGATTTCCGTGGTGGCTTTTAATTGTGATTTGAAGCCTTCTGAGTGTATTAGAATACTTATTCCTAATGTAGACAGCCCCCAAGAAATAATCACACAGTTTAAGAATTTTATCACTGAAAAATAACAGCAGTGCGGCCCCGGACAGAACTCTCAGCCCCTGCTTGGTCGATGATTGAAGGGAGATCTGAGATCCACCAGCCATCCCCTAATTTTCCCTTGTAAAGAAAAAAGCGTGTGTGTTTCCTCCACAGAGCAAACTCCTCCTCTCCGGTGCACCTTAACTGCAGGATTCTGAGGACCCTGCAGTGGTGGGTGGTTGTGGAGGGGGGGTGCGGGGGGCCCCCAGCGGGACAGACTCCTAGGATTGGACTCTGCACTTCAGCTCAAAGAGGGTGAATTCTTGGGTGCAAGGGGAATCCGAGGGCTGGGCTCTTGCCACCCTGTAGGCTTTTTTTTTTTTTTTTTTACATTCCTGTTTCTCTCATTTTAAATTAATTTGTTTTTAATTGGAAGCTAATTGCTTTACAGGGTAGTGTTGGTGTCTGCCACCCATGAGCATGAGTCAGCCGCGGGCACACATGGGTCCCCTCCTGCCCCTCGAGGTGGGCACACAGCGCCGGCTTTGAGCTCCTGGCCTCATCCAGCAGATTCCTGCCGGCTGTCTCTTCCTCTTTCTCTCGTGAGGGCAGGGGTCTTCTGTTTTCTGCCTTTTTCAGGTCTCCAGACCTGATTCCCGCTGCTCACTCAACACGTGTCTCTTGAATGTGACAAATCCCCTTGGCGAAGCTAGCCCAGAGAGAGCCCCAGAAGGGTTTCCTCCATAAAGGCAGTGGGGTGTTCAGAGTTACCGTGGGCTGCGGCAGTCGGAGGGCCCCCGCAGCTGAGGAAAATCCATCTTAACGCCGAGTAAGGAGTGCCAGGCTGTCCAACAAGCCAGGAGCCTCGAGTGCCTAACAGACGCTGCCGGGTTTGGAGTAATTTGGGGAGTAAAACAGACACGGCCATGACCCCGGTGGAGCCTCCCCTCCACTAGTGCGAATCGGGGAAGAGTCCCAGCCGTGATTACGAAGCGAGTGGAGTTCTGCGAAGGCCCCACGGCACCGTGAGGAGGAATGATCAGGTTTAGGGTGACGAGCGCTTAGAGGAGGCCAGCAGGGAGGTCTCTGGGAAGGGGCCGCGTTTTTTAGAAAACGGGGCCCCTGAGACGAGACCAGGAGCCTTGTGAACAACTGAAGGGACGAAAAGTTCTCAGCAGGAGGGCCTGGTGCAGGAAGGTGTCGGCCGTGGCCGACGAGTGGACGGGAGGACGAGTGGACGGGAGGCCAAGTGGTCAGGGTTGGGAAGGTGCTCCTGTTGATCCTGGAGGGCCTCCTGGGGGCGGCGCCCCTTTAGGAGGCAGGAGGTGACGGTGGGGGAGAAGCTCAGAATGCCGCTGTGGACACCCAGAGAAGGTGAGTCTGAACCACACTTCAGAGGTGGAATGAAGGACCTCTGGGGACGCTGGCTGTGAGCACTAAACTAGAGAGGCGAGAAGGCCTTCCTGCGTTTCTGCCTTGAGCACCCGAGCGGGTGTTGGCTTCCTGGGCTGGCAAGGCCTAGGGAAGGGGCAAGTGTTGAATGGTGAGTCTGAACCTGACTTAAGAGGTTTGCGTGCTAGTGTGGCCTCCAGTAATGAAATGTTAGTAAGCGTTTTTCCCTTCAAGCTTTGTGCTCATCCAGCCCCAAACTCACCTTCTTCCGATCTCTCTTCAGATGTTAGTGTTCTCGACGAGACCTTTCTTGACCAGCCTCATTAGCACTGGATACCCCATACCACCTGTCTCCCTTCCCTGCTTGATATTTTTGGCCGCAGTGATTGCCGCCTGACGTGTTATATATTTCTTGGTGTATTGAGTCCGTATAACACAAAGTCTGTGAGGTCGAGAATTTTCTGTACTGTACCCCTAATGGAGTCTGGCCTATGGTAAGTGCTCAGGAAGTATTTGCCTGAATATATGACTGCATTTTCTTGAGAGTATTTGTCAAGGTTTTGGCTTAAAACAGTTCAGGTCCCTTTTTTAAATGCATGCAGATTTTATAGACTGTTTTATATATGGGGACGTGTACATGCACAAACACACATTTGAGGGTTGGCATTCCTTTCAGAATAAACACTGGATTCTGTAATTCATGTTTTAATGGTCTCTGAATCTTCAGGTTACAACCGATGGGAAACCAAAAATCATCGATATCATCGACACAACGGGAAGCGGCGACGTGAACACGGCGACGGTGGTGGAGCCAAAGGACGGGGAGATTGTTGGTCTTTCAGGAAGGGTGCTCAAGGTTGGAGCTTTTATCTTTCCACTGAATTTTTCTCTTTATTTTTTTTGTGCTGTCACCCCAAAGCATCTTATGTTTTTACCTTACATTCCGTGGTATGATATTTATTAGTTACCTGTTGCTGCATCGCAGATCACCCTGAGACATCATGCTTTCAAGCAACAGACTTCCAACAGCTTCTGTGAGTCAGGAAAGCGGCACAGTAAAGTCTTCACATTCCTTCACCTTAACTGTGCTCTGGTTAAATAACCTGTAATCTAATTCTGCTTCTTCCAAATAGCACATAAACTGCTGATGATTGATGTCTAACTCTTCCACCAGTATAAGATCAGCTACTGGTTAGGTGCTTTGAATTTGCTCTTTCTCTCATTCTCTAAGGATGCTGTTGCTAAGCCGTCTTGAGTAACTGGTGGTTGGTTACTTACAGCCAGTAGTAGTTAGGGGAACAGATAAAAGCAAAAAAGTGAATAGAAGCATACGCCTTTCATGATTCGTTGTACAGGCAAAAAGAAGAGTGCAAATGAGTACTTTCAGTGACCACCGCTTTACCTGCTAGATAAGACCCAGCGCTGCCTCAGGGGTTCACCGTGTTCTCCAGATCACAGCGTATTTTGGCTTTTGTGAAATCAGTTCTTTGCTTTCCTTGATGGTTTTACCATCTNATGCGGTAAGTTTAGCACTTCAGTTAGAGAAACTGCTGGTTTTCACCTAAGAGACACCGCAGTGATGGAGATCTCGACATTACAGAGCTCTAAGGAAAAACTCATTGACAAAGAGAATGGAAACAATCTGTGAACTGAGCTACTGAGAACCCTTGGAATACTGAGTTAGGATGCAAACGTATACATCCTCTTGTAATATCCCACATGCCTTATAGTTATTTACAAATTTACATACATAACATATTTGCAGATGTCTTGGGAAAAGCATTAAAGGTCAGCATCAAAGTGCATCACCCTATTTGGTCATGATTCCTCCACAGCTTGTGAAACTAGCCACAGGAGTGCAGGTGATGGGAAAATCCCCCTCCTTTAGGCGCCCTTTAGGAGATTGTTCTGATCATGTACGCTCAGCCACTCAGTCGTGTCCAGCTCTTTGTGACCCCGTGGACTGTAGCCCGCCAGGCTCCTCTGTCCATGGGATTGTCCTGGTAAGAATACTGGAGTGGGTTGCCATTTCCTCCTCCAGGGGATCTTCCCAACCCAGAAATCTAACGTGTGACTTCAGCATCTCCTGCATTGGCAAATGGATTCTTTACCACTGAGCCAACTAAGAAGCATAAGTTCTGAAGAAGCCCAGATAGTTAGAGCCATTCATTCATTGTGTCTCCAGTATTCTTGCTGAGTAAGTTTGGAGCTTTGCTTAGGAAGCCAGAGATTTGGAGGACTATCTGGAGGCTCTTCCTACAGCACCTCAGGGAGGCATTATCAAAGTTGGCAAAGCTGAGCGGTGTTCTTGTAAACGTTTCTGATGCCACTGATTGAACAGGCTTTTCTGCTCCAGATGAATGCAGGCCAGAGCAAGCCAGGAAATGCTTTACAAAGTGTGCGTTACAATCCACAAAGCTGAGCTGGTGGTAGGGATGCAAAGAGGGCTGGAGTTAAGATGCAAGCACCCAGAACAGCAGTCATCACCACGGTCCTTGGGCAAGTGGCCTTCCCTCTGAGAACATTCTCTCCCTCATTTGTAAAAGACAGCAAAGATCTGCCTAACTGAGTCCTTAAAGCTCTAACTGTCCTTAAAGCTCTAACTCCCCTGACTGCTATTTCTGCCCAAGAGGAGGGATTATGGAAAAAAGCAATAAAGATTTTCACTGGATTTGCCATGAGATTTTATCCATGGACATGAAAGTTTGTTCATGGACACACCTGCACAAATCTTTGGCATTTATTAGTTCTTTGCTAAGTCATTTCATCTCCATCTTGCAGATGGGGAAACTGTTGAAGGGGACTTGCCCAGCATTACAAGATCCATAAGGGCACCACTGGGATTAAACTAGTTCTGAGCCCCATCCCGTTACACTTGGCACTGTAGGACACCTGTGGGCTCACTCAGGGCTTTTGCATCCATTATCTCATCGAAGAGCTGGGCTCAGTGAACGATTGTCATTTTCATAGGGTGATGTTGACCCTCACTGTGTCTCAGGAAGTGAGCAGGAGGCTGCTGGAGTGATGCGGCTCAGAGAAGCTGAGCAATTTGCCCTGGGTCACCCAGCAAGTAAGTTCTGGAAGAAGGACTGGCCTTGAGTCTTCCCCTAACATCCCACTGAGGGAAAAACACTGACCACTTCTGGGGGCAAGCTGCCCACAAGAAAGGAAACCTTAGCAGATGAATGACTTTTAAATATAGTATTGTAAAGTAGAATAAAGTGAAAATAAAATTTTTTAAAAAGATACTTGAAAAAAATAAAAAATAAAATAAATTCATTTCTCGTGAGGCTGAGTACTTAGGGGTGAGGTTTCATGATGTCAGAAATATTTTTTTCCGGTGATTAAAGGAGAGAGAGAGAGCAAAACAATAACAATTTTTGGATCTGGGTGACAAATATTTTTCATCCTACTAGTCAACACCTACGTAGTTTAGAAGTTTTCAAAATAAAAGGCTGGGGACAAACACATCTTGTGTGTCTCTCCCATTTTAGAAAGCCTGGTGGGATTGCACGCCCTGTCCCCAGGAGTGGCCTGCGCATACTTAGACACTGAGCGTCCACCAGCGGGGCCTCTGATTCCGTCCAGGGCAGCCTCTGCCCCTCGCCATCCACACAGAAGGCCTTCCCACTGGTCCTGTCCCTCTGGCTGGCTCGGTACTGGCCGTCCTGGTCACACTGCAGGCCCATCTCATTCTTCTGACAGTTGGTGACACCTGGAACCAAACGTGAATACAACCATCAGTGTCGCTGGGACTTCCCTGGTGGTCCAGTGGTTAAGACTCCATGCTTCCATGGCGGGGTGGGTAGAGGTTCGATCCCTGGCTCTGCATGGCCAAAAAAACACAAACTATCAGTGTTGTGCTTCTGGGGTCCCCTATCTGCCTGGCTCCCAGTCCTTGATCAGACATCTAAGTCCCATATCTGAGCCAGACACACTCCTCCAGCCTCAAACTTGACAGTGTCCCTACCCTGACCGAAGGACAATGTCTGGGCTCGCCTTTGGGCCACAAGGGCTTCTGTGAGCTGGACCCACCCATCTGACCCTCCACCTGCACCTGTGTGTCCATATCAGTGGATACCACCAGCTCTGATACCATTTTCTGGACCCTGACCCCGACTCTGCCCCCTGGTTCTTCTGGTGCCCAGCTCTCCCCAGTTCTTGGAGAGTTAACTCTTTGCCACCCAGTCCTCATTTCCTCAGGGAAGTCCCTTGACATCCCTTGACGCCCAAGTGTCACACCCTGTCCTCTGGACCCGCACCTCTGCTCAGAGCCGGGAGTGCGATGATTATTTCCATCAGTCTGCAGAACGACTGGTTCACAGCTGTCTGCCTCCCTCCCCAGTGGACAGGGACCTCACCTGGGTCTGCTTCCTGTTATATCCCAGTGTCTTGCTCAGCAACTGACATGTAATACAAGCCTGCCCTGCCCACCCTGGGCTTTGATACTGTGATTTATAATAGAAATACGTATCTGGTCTTGATCTGCCATGTCTGGAAGTGGATGTTCAGAGAAAAGACGTGACTCGGCCGAGGTCACAACAGTAGGAGGGAGACTGGGGAGCAAAGGGGAGCAAATGCATTTGGGGCAGGGGTCCCGAGCCTGCACCTCCTGCTCAGCTGCCCACCACGTGTGTATGCAGCATGCCCTTCACAAATAAGGACCAGAAAGTGGCAGGGAACCCCTTCCCAGAAAGGATCCCTCGGGCCGTGTGACGCCACCTCACGTCATCCCAGACTGCAGTGACTAGAACCCACGTGTGGACATCAAGGACGCTGTGTTTCCAGGGAAGAATCTCTTCTCTAGAAGGGATGCCAGACTTCCAGCCTCGGGAATTCCTCTGACCTTACTTCCTTGGAAATACCACCCTATTTCCACTGCTCTCCTGACCAAAGAGGACCTCCTCTATCACAGAAGGGGACTTGATCTCTTCTGATTAATTATTTTACAACTCCAAACACGACTCAGATTTCAAATAGTAGTAGCCATGGTTGCCTCACGTTGACACCATTTCAGACTATCATGAACAGATGCACAACAAGGCAAGTTATGGGTCCCTACAAGGGAAAACCCAACCCTCCCCAGGTGACTGTTAAGTAAATAGACTGAGTGAAATCACATGACATACGGGAAGGCCGCCGTACACACAGACTCGACAGATCCACGGGCCCGGAAAAGGAATATGAGCTACACGGCAGTGGTATCCGTAGGTGGAAAACATCTTCCACTTCTAAATCTGATAACACTGACTTACAAAAATTGGAAGTTTCAGAATCAGACAATACCAAGATCAAAGGCCAGTTATGTCACTTTTTGAGCGACTTTCACACTAGTTGAGCTACTTTAGCTAAGTTTCATCAGATGAGTCTTGGCTTTCTTACACGTAAAAGTTGAGCTCATAACGTTTATCTAAAAGGAGAATTGGGAGGATTGACAGAGACGATGCTAGTGAAATGTCTGGCCTAATTCAAAAGTGGTGCCCCTTTGATTATGCTATGGACCCAGTGGTGCTCAAGCGTAGACAATTTTGCCCCCCACTTAAGAGATACTTGGCATGGTTTGGAGATAGTTCGGTTGTCACAATTTGGTGTGCATGAAGGAGGTGCTTCTAGGATCTGACAGGTAAAGACCAGTGATGCTGCTGAATAAACATCCTCTCACACAAGAGACAGCCCTCCAGATGAAGAACTGTCTGTCTCCAGATTCCAGGAGTACCAAGGCTGAGGTGTCCTGCTGTATTCACATGACACTGCAGGGTTTCTCTTTCGTGGCAGGACCCGTGAGGACTTACAGTGAGTCTGGCTGAAAGCTCCAACATAAACGGTAGTTCTGCCCTCAGGACAGGGGACACAGGCCAGGCTCCCTGCCTGTTCTTGGTAGAATCCAGCAGGACAGGGAACGCACTGCTCATCTTGAAAATAGCTTCCTTCCGGACACTTGACTGGAAGAGATCAACAGAGCAACGAGGTTAAAAAACAAGACACCTGCTGTACAATTACAACCTCAGAATGCACTGGATCTGTGAAATTCCAAAATCAGACAAGAACTCATTCATTTAGCAAATGCCCACTGAGAATGCACTGTGCATCCGGCTCCAAGAGCCGAGCATAAGCCATGAAGAAGGTCCACAAGGCTCCTGCTCTCCAGGAGTTGATGGGCTGGTAGGATGACATTCTTGTCAGATACGAGTGAGATAAAGCAGGAGCAGAGGGCATGATAGTGAGGAAGGCCCCTCTGAGAGACAAATTGTGAGACCTGATGAGTGAGGAGGAAGCCAGGCAAGGATGCAAAAGAGAATTTCAGACAGAGGGAACAGCAAGTGCAAAAATCCTGAGGCAGGAATAAGTTTGGATTCTCCAAGGAATGGAAAGACCAAAGCCAAACAGAGCCAGCTACTGAGTTAGAGCTTAGTGGACAAAGAGAAGGATATCATGAGATGAAGTTGGAGAACATCTTTAAAGATCAGCACCCATCTTTGGTTGCTATGGGAATGTGGTGGAGAACAGTGGGGGGTGCAAACTTTGAGGTCAGACAGACCCAATAAAGTCCCCCTCCTCCCTGTGCCTAAATGACTGTGGATTACTCTGAGGTTCCATTTTCTCCTCTGTAACATTTTGTTGTTGTTTATTCACTAAGTCATGTTCAACTGTTTGCAACCCCATGGACTATAGCCCACAAGGCTCCTCTGTCCATGGGATTTCCCAGGCAAGAACACTGGAGTGGGTTGCCACTTCCTTCTCCAGGGAAATCTTCTCGATCCAGGAATCAAATCCATATCTCCTGCACTGGCAGGCAGATCCTTTAGCAATGAGCCAACCAGAAAGCCCTCTCTGTAAAGTAGGGATTCATTATGTTATCCTACTGGAGTGTGGGAGTGATGTGCAGAAAGGAGGTACCACAATGCAGACTCCAAGGTGCTCAGTCTACCGGTGAGGGAGTTGTTCCTTGTACCCTCAATTTCTGCTCTCTGTACACAGGGTGCCCTCCCTGTGGGGTGATCTCAACCGTCCAGCACCGTGTCACTCCACTCATGTGGCCTCTTCCTCTGGGTCACTCAGTGATGGCGGGGCTCAGACCTGGGGCCACTGGGAGGTGAGATGCCTGGGGCACGGGATTGGCAGAGGCCCTAGCGGTCAGGGTGTTAAGGCTCTGATTTCCTCAGAAACCCCAGATGTAACCCTGGGAGTGGGGACCTGCTGCTGTCGGCATCCTGGACGCCTCCCTCCCCTCCTTTGCTTCCTGCCTGTGCGCCCCTGTCAGTCTGCAGACTCTCGGGGCCTTCTGTCCCTCTGACTCTAGCACTCGCAGCCCTTCCTACTGTGCTTCCTCCTACAGGATCCGAGCTGGAAAACAGAAACACAAACTGGACAGACGCCCGTCTCATAAAGGTTCTAAGTTGGCATCCAAGAGCTCTGCTCCTCGGCAAGGGTATGAACTTGGCCACACTGATTTAGACAGCTCAGACAAGGGATGGCAGAAAGAGGTTCCCTCTTGCCTTTTTTCTTGGTCCAGGGTTGGGCTCCTGAGAGTTTGTCAAGTAACTTCCGGAAGAAGTTACTCAGGGAGGGTAGGAGTCAAAAGCATGCCCGCTCTTGGGAGCACCATCTTGGTGCCTGGCGCTCCTCTGTGTACCTACTGCATGTACATCACCTCAGCAATACGGGAGTTTGCATGTTACCCCCATTTCACAGATGAGAAAGCTGAGCCTCAGGACATTCATGCATGAGGCCCCTTTGCCCAGTGCAAAGGGCAGTGGGGAAGTAAAGTCATAGAATATGCCGAGCACAGTGCCAGGTGTGTCACCAGCCACCTTTCACTGTCACCACCTTATGGNGGGAGAAGCTCAGAATGCCGCTGTGGACACCCAGAGAAGGTGGGTCTGAACCACACTTCAGAGGTGGAATGAAGGACCTCTGGGGACGCTGGCTGTGAGCACTAAACTAGAGAGGCGAGAAGGCCTTCCTGCGTTTCTGCCTTGAGCACCCGAGCGGGTGTTGGCTTCCTGGGCTGGCAAGGCCTAGGGAAGGGGCAAGTGTTGAATGGTGAGTCTGAACCTGACTTAAGAGGTTTGCGTGCTAGCGTGGCCTCCAGTAATGAAATGTTAGTAAGCGTTTTTCCCTTCAAGCTTTGTGCTCATCCAGCCCCAAACTCACCTTCTTCCGATCTCTCTTCAAATGTTAGTGTTCTCAACGAGACCTTTCTTGACCAGCCTCATTAGCACTGGATACCCCATACCACCTGTCTCCCTTCCCTGCTTGATTTTTTTGGCCGCAGTGATTGCCGCCTGACGTGTTATATATTTCTTGGTTTATTGAGTCCGTATAACACAAAGTCTGTGAGGTCGAGAATTTTCTGTACTGTACCCCTAATGGAGTCTGGCCTATGGTAAGTGCTCAGGAAGTATTTGCCTGAATATATGACTGCATTTTCTTGAGAGTATTTGTCAAGGTTTTGGCTTAAAACAGTTCAGGTCCCTTTTTTAAATGCATGCAGATTTTATAGACTGTTTTATATATGGGGACGTGTACATGCACAAACACACATTTGAGGGTTGGCATTCCTTTCAGAATAAACACTGGATTCTGTAATTCATGTTTTAATGGTCTCTGAATCTTCAGGTTACAACCGATGGGAAACCAAAAATCATCGATATCATCGACACAACGGGAAGCGGCGACGTGAACACGGCGACGGTGGTGGAGCCAAAGGACGGGGAGATTGTTGGTCTTTCAGGAAGGGTGCTCAAGGTTGGAGCTTTTATCTTTCCACTGAATTTTTCTCTTTATTTTTTTTGTGCTGTCACCCCAAAGCATCTTATGTTTTTACCTTACATTCCGTGGTATGATATTTATTAGTTACCTGTTGCTGCATCGCAGATCACCCTGAGACATCATGCTTTCAAGCAACAGACTTCCAACAGCTTCTGTGAGTCAGGAAAGCGGCACAGTAAAGTCTTCACATTCCTTCGCCTTAACTGTGCTCTGGTTAAATAACCTGTAATCTAATTCTGCTTCTTCCAAATAGCACGTAAACTGCTGATGATTGATGTCTAACTCTTCCACCAGTATAAGATCAGCTACTGGTTAGGTGCTTTGAATTTGCTCTTTCTCTCATTCTCTAAGGATGCTGTTGCTAAGCCGTCTTGAGTAACTGGTGGTTGGTTACTTACAGCCAGTAGTAGTTAGGGGAACAGATAAAAGCAAAAAAGTGAATAGAAGCATACGCCTTTCATGATTCGTTGTACAGGCAAAAAGAAGAGTGCAAATGAGTACTTTCAGTGACCACCGCTTTACCTGCTAGATAAGACCCAGCGCTGCCTCAGGGGTTCACCGTGTTCTCCAGATCACAGCGTATTTTGGCTTTTGTGAAATCAGTTCTTTGCTTTCCTTGATGGTTTTACCATCTCTGTCTGTGCGGATACATGGAATCTGTCGTGAGTTTTGCCTGTTTGTGGGCTGTGTATGAGTGACCTCACTTCTGTGTCATTTCATGTCCCCTTTTCCTGGGTGTTTGAGATTCGTGAGACTGAGCCGTGATTTGCGTGGGGCAGCGATGTGTTCGGTTTCATTGCTGTCTCTGGGGCATGGTTGTACCACGAGGTGACCGTTCTGCTGGGAGCAGTTGTTTCCACTTTGGGACTGTCACAGTTCTTTAGAAAATGTTCTTGCAGACATTCTGTGCGCCCCCCCGCCCCGTGCAGGTAGCTCAGGATATGTGCCTGGGAGTGGAATTGCTGAGTCAGAGAGAGAGACACCTTAACTGGGTGAGACACCGTCACCTGTTTTTTCCAGCTGGTTGTACGAAAATACGTTTCCACCAGGACACGCAGGCCTTCTAGTAGTCGCGCTGCTACCAGTTGATGTTTTCAGGCTTTTTAACTTTTGTGGATGGATTAGAATTAAACTCTAAGCTGTATCACTTTGTAGTTTTAATTTTGTTTCTCCGACGACTGTTAGAATTGCGCCGCTTCTCATGTGTTGCTAAGGCGTCTGGATTTCCGCTTTGGTGAAGTGCCCCTCCGCGTGCCTTTGCTGGTTGCTTTGAATCCTGAGTCGTCTGTCGTTTTCTTACTTGTGTGTGGGGCGACCTGTCCTTGGGTTACATGTGTTTTGGGTGTCTTCCCACTCTGTACTCATATTTTCACCTTCCAGGTGATGTCTCTTCATGCGTAGGACATCAAATCTGTTGCAGTTGGAAATCAGCTCTCTGCCTTTTTGGTTAGGGCTTTTGTGCCTTATGAAATCTTTCCTCCAGCTGACAATGAGTGAGAAGCACCAGCCTTTAACCTCACAGACCAAAGGGAAACGAACACCCCCAAACCTGCCACCAGACCAGCCACAGATGAGAGTAGGGCCCTGGCCAGCACCTCAGCTGAAGCCAAGTGGAGGATCCAGCTCAGCGGTGCCAGCTTCTGATTGACAGAATGTGTAAGACAGGAAATGTGTGTTCTTTTAAATTACAACATTTGTGGTAATTCATAACACAGCAGTAACTAATAGACTCAGCAAAAGATGTGCAAGCTGTAAAAAACACTCAGATGGATATTGAAATATGGACAATATTCAGTGTCCACTGAAATATTTTTATGATAGCTGAAATTTTTTTTAAGACAACGTGACTGGAAGGATGCGGTAGCAGAAGGAAGATGACAGAAGAGTCTGAGCGAACTTTAAAATCAACCAATAGAAAATAACCATTCTGAATAATGAAGAGAAACACTGGGAAATAATGAACTTAGCTTGAGGAACTTGTAGGTCAGTAATGAATGGCCAGATATTTGCATCGTCAGACCCTAAGGGGAAGAGTGTGCTGCTGGAAAAAAAAAAAAAGTTGGAGGGAGAAGTTCTCCCAAGTTTGGCAAAGATATAAACCTACTAATTCCAGAAGCTGAGCACACCCCAAATAGGATAAACTGAAAGGGATTCATGCCCAGAAACATCCAATCAGATTGCCAAAAATAGCTGGGAAAAGTGACCCACTATATAGATGGGAAGGATACTTGATTGGCTTCAGCCTTGTCATCAGAACCCTAGGGGCCTGAAAGGTGTGGCATGACATTTTTCCAGTACAGAAAGAAAGGATCTGTCAATCTCAGATTCTGTATGTGGTGAAAATACGTTCAGGGGAAAAGGGTGAAATGAAGACATTCCCAGATAAAGTAAAAGTAAGAGTATTTATAGCCAGCAGATACACTTTTTTAAAATAAAACAAAAAACAGACTTTTCAAAGGAAAACCTGGAGCAGCAGAAATGATGGACAAGGAAAAGAAACCGTGAAGGTTTCTTGAGTAAATATGATCACCTGCTTTGATTTTTTTTTTAAATTGTATTTGATAGTAAAGAAAAAGAAACCCTTCCTGACCCAAAATCATGAGGATAGTCTCCCATTTTTATTTTCTAAAAGCATCCATCATTTTTCTTTTCTTGTTTATTCTAGAATTCACCTGGAATTGATTTAATGCTTAAAATAGGAGTCCCTGTATTCTTTTTTTCCATCTGAACACCCACTTGTCCCACCACATGTGTTAAAATTGTAAGTCCACAGTTTGTCCACCAATTTTCAGTGCTGGCTTTTACTTTGCAACCTTCAAAATGTGGTGACTTTTGGCTTTCTAAAGCCTCATTGCCCGTTCTTTGTCATTAGGGTTTTTGGGTTTTTTTTCCTTTTCCTTATTCTAATTTTAGCAGCATTTGGAAGGAAGCACACTGCCTTTTAAAGTTCTACCTCATTTAACTTGAAGTCATTTTTCAAATCATCACTTTTTAGGCTAGTTCAGAGACTGAAAGCCTCAGCCACACTTAACATCGAATTTAGATGCAGTGAGAGCCGAAAGGGAGAGGGTCCTTGTGTCTAACCTGACCGTGAGGCTGACAAGTCTGAAGTACAGTTTTGCGCCAAAAAAGTCAACATTATTTTCTTGCATGCAACGTCAACAACTCACGGTGACACTTGTCTCACTGAGAAAACCTTCAATTCATTAAACAGCCTTTCTTTAAAAGAGTCAGAAAAATGAGGTGTAATTAGTAATTAAAGAAATTCTGTTTCTTATTTGAGAATCAGTCTTACCACACTGTAGTTACTATGTAATTAAAACTCTTTTAAAGAGAGCAGCTTAAAATGGTAAAAAATAAATGCTTTGATTTTTAAGAGAGACCCAAAATGACTTCATTTGTATGGAATACTCGAATATGTAAAATGACATATTCTCTAATAGCCTCAGAGTAAAGGTAGCTGAGCACAGAAGAGCTGATGCTTTTGAACTGTGGTGTTGGAGAAGACTCTTGAGAGTGCCTTGGTCTGCAAGGAGATCAAACCAGTCAATCCTGAAGGAAATCAACCCTGAATATTCACTAGAAGGACTAAAGCTGAAACGGAAGCTCCAATACTTTGGCCACCTGATGTGAAGAGCTGACTCATTTGAAAAGACCCTGATGCTGGGAAAGACTGAGGGCAAGAGGAAAGGGGATGACAGAAGACAAGATGGTTGGATGGCATCGCTGACTGAATGGACATGAGTCTGAGCGAGCTCCAGGAGGTGCTGGCGTGCTGCAGTCGATGGGGCGCAAAGAGTAGGACTCAACTGAGCAACTGAACAACAAACAACAGAGCTAGCTTTAGCATGGTTAGGGCTGACTATTAGAACCGTGATTATGCATAATTTTTATTTTCTTATATATTTTTTTAGTTACATTTTTGTAACTAGCCCACATATACTGTGAAGAAAATGCATGGCAGCAGTTTGAGAGATATCTGGTTCATGGTCGGAATTTAGTCTTGCTTTGCTGCTGCTACTGCTAAGTCACTTCAGTCGTGTCCGACTCTGTGCAACCCCATAGATGGCAGCCCATGAGGCTCCCCCGTTCCTGGGACTCTCCAGGCAAGAACACTGGAGTGGGTTGCCATTTCCTTCTCCAATGCAGGAAAGTGAAAAGTGAAAGTGAAGTCGCTCAGTCATGTCTGACTCTTAACGACCCCATGGACTGCAGCCCACCAGGCTCCTCCGTCCATGGGATTTTCCAGGCAAGAGTGCTGGAGTGGGGTGCCATTGCCTTCTCCAAGTCTTGCTTTAATTAAACACAAATTATGTCTACTCGATTATTTTTATTGTATTACATACATAGTTAAAGTGATTGTGATTGTCTCAACACCTGATTATTTTGCAGTTACTTTGATCGGTTATTTCTTTTAATCCTTTGGCATTTCACAGCTTTTGGTAATTTCTGCACAAAGACATTGTCAGGAGCATACGGAAACAAAGCCACCTGGGTGGTAGGACACCTATGATTAAATAGGCTAGTGATTGCTTACTCTCTTTTTGTTGCAACACGTTTTTATTGTGTGTCACGGGTGTTGCAAGAACAAGTTAAGAATCTCTGTTATCTAAACAAGGCTGGTCAGTTTTGAATGAAAAACGCACGTTTGTATGCCAGCATACTTAAAATTTCATAAACTCTAGACGTCATTGATTCAGAAATGATTCCTGATATGCAGACTTTTTTTTAAATTTCTTTTTAATTGAAGGGTAATTGCTTTACAGTATGTGCAGGCTTTTGAAGGTCAGCAGATCTTGGAAGTTCTGTGCACAATTGTCTTCCTCTGTTTAGTTGTGAGAAAATTTCCTCCACAGGCTTCCTGCCTGGGAAATAATTTGATGAAGAGGGACTTGTGGATTCGAGTCGAGTAGAGATCCTGCACAAGTGAGAATTGTGAGTCATTCCGAAGCTTTTAGTGGTTGATTTTTCAGCTTCGTAATCTGTATACCTTTAAAAGCTGTTTTTAGTGCTCGTGGGTCCTGAGATGATAGAATGTGAAGGGTCCCCGTGGTCTTAATTGACATTTCAAGTTGGTTGATATTCACACAAATTCTTATTCATGGGAATTGTGAAGTAAAGATGATTTTCTTCCTTTTGCACGTGAGGAAGTGGAAGCCCGTGGCTCCCACCTGGTGAGGGGCAGAGTCTGGGCCATAGCCAGGTTTGTCCAGCTTTAAATTCTGTATCCTTTACACCAGGTTTTTGTCTCGATAGAACTAGATTCCAGCTTTCTTTTCAACTCTCCTGTTTGGGCGAGAAGTTTAATTTCTCTTTGCTTCTTTGCTTTCTCCATTTGTAAACTGGGCATGCTCTTTGTATTTTATGTAAATTAAAAGCTTGAAGTGTTATTTTTAAATACTTTGAGAGAGCAGGAAAGACTATTATAAGATGTTGTATGTAATTATCATGATTTTATAGAGCTTTTTTCTTAAGAACACAAAGAGCTCTTTTTATAGGCTCTGGGCCCATCCCTGTAGTATCTTGGAGGAGAGTGAAGTTCTTTTTCTTAGCGAGACATCTGAGGGCGGAGAGGTTCTGTAAGTTGCTTCCCTCCCCTGGCTGATGGGCATTTGGGTGATGGGGGAGTGAGCTGTCCTGAGTGCTTGGGAACTGAAGGTCCTAGCGGTTTAACATGATGTTGATAGCCCTGCATAAACTGTAAAGCATTGTGTAAATGAAAGTTCTCTGGTTAAGCTATCTCACTGTTGAGACAAAAGGAGCCAGAGATATGTTAAATGGCAACTTAGCGTATTAAAGATATGCTCTAAGGCGGCCTGCTCCAAGGATAGATTTTCTCCCAGGACTGAACCATTGGAATTGGGAAGCATTTAGTGAGTGAGAACTGTTCTTTTTTCCCATAGATTCCGGTGACCTGGACAAATCCCTCAGGCAGATATCACATTGGCATAAAAAATGGCTACGATTTCTATCCAAAGGCTCTCAAGGAAAGAATTCAGGTAACGGACAATCTAGTATCGATGACTTACTCAGATTCTATTCAGACTGAAGAAAGAGACTTCCTTAGCTCTCACTAACCTGATGATTATTAAGGGGATCTGGAGACTTTCAAATGATAGCTGCTTCAAGAAAGATGCTATCCGGTGAAATGTTACCCATTCGTGTTTCCTAATCTGAGATACATGGATAAGTTTAGGGAATCTGAATACCTTGAAATTTTATTCACATTTTGTGTGTTTGTGTTTTTCTGGCAAAAGGGATATGCTTTCACTGGACAATCAATCTCAAGCCTAGACTGCCTTATTTATTCCTGTTCCTGTCATTGCTATGGTAATTTATCCCATTTTCCTAGTCTTTACCTTGCCTTCTTGATCCCGGTTAGTGATGATTCAGTACCAGGGAAGGAAGTAACTCAGACCTAAAGCAGCCGAAGGACGGGAGACACAGTCTGTCTTTGGAGAGCTAAGAATTGTAAAACCAGTGAGATGGAGCCTGCTTTATAACAGCACAGTCGACCTTTCCGTAGTTACGGCAGCGTTTGAAATGTTCATTATCCATCCGTTATAGTAGCCACGAGCCACAAGTAGCTATTGAGAACTTGAAATGTGGTTAGTGTGACTAAGGAAATGAAGTTTTAATTTTATGTAAGATTTTAAAGTAGTAAAACAAGATGTGATCCTTGCAAGTGGGCCTTCAGGGTGAGACCCATGGGCCATAGGGTTGTGATTTGCTTCAGGGTGAGACCCATGGGCCATAGTCTAGGGTTGTGATTTGCTTCTCCAAAGGTCAGTGAGCCAGTAAGAAGTTACTCAGTATCTTACATTTAGATCTGTACTTGTCAGATTCCAGTCATTCAAAAAAAAAAAAAAAAAAAAGTTAAGAAAATAAATGCACATAAGTCAACTTCTATTAGATACTATTTTATTTTAATATTTCAGGCTGATACACACAGTCTTTTTATGCATTATATTAAATTTAATCAGCCACATTCAGGTGTGGATTAGTTTCAAGCAGATCCCCTTTCTTAGTCCCGTGGAGTTGATTGTTTGAGTGGAGAGTCTTTCTTTAACTCGCCGACTTCCACTGGGAGGCACTGTGGTTCAAGACACTCGGGAGGGCAGGAAGACCAGTTTTCAGCAGCAAAGAACCCCATCAAGTCAGTGAGGGTGGGAAAAAGGAACAGGCCAGGCAGGTGGGAGACAGGAAGTCCACCAGAGTGCAGCTGCGGGCTTACTCCTGTCTTCTGCTTGCTCTTGGCTGAAGGCATTTCTTTTTCCTCAAATGATGGGATTTCAGGCTGTTACCTGACATGGTATTATCTATTCTTGGAGAAGGATTTAAATGGGTGTCTGTGATATATAAAAATAACCTCTGTTGTGGCTTGGTAAGCGTGTGCTTTTAGAGTCTAGGCGTGGTGAACTAACTAATCAGGTTTTTTAAAACTGATCCATTCATTGCTTTATCAACTCGATTATAAATGACTTTTTTTTTTTTACCTCTGTCTGAGCACTGTATAGCATCGCAGCTAATAACAACTCTTAAATTCCTGTCTCGGTTTACCTGCGTATTAGTCCACCTCATGGGGAAGGGCATTTCTCTGTCTTTGCAGAAAGAACGGAAGGAAAAAATCTGGGACCCTGTCCACAGAGTAGCCCTCGCGGAGGCCTGTCGGAAGCAANGTCTCGGTTTACCTGCGTATTAGTCCACCTCATGGGAAGGGCATTTCTCTGTCTTTGCAGAAAGAACGGAAGGAAAAAATCTGGGACCCTGTCCACAGAGTAGCCCTCGCAGAGGCCTGTCGGAAGCAGGAAGAGTTTGACGTTGCCAACAACTGTCCTTCTCAAGTTGGTGCTAGTCGCTTTTATGTAAACATTACTGTGTTCTTAGAGAATTAACAGTTCTTAGAGAATGCACAGATTTTTCCCCCAAGTTTGTTGTCTCCCCCATGTTTTAACTTGTCTAATTTTACTTACTTAATTTCCTTTCCTCGTTTGTCCTGAAATCAATTTATATATCGGTTGAATGTTTAAAAGTCCTTAATGAACATAGAATGCCCGCACGGAAAGGTGCACACATCCTGGAGGCGATGTCATGCATCGCCACAGAGGGAGCACCCCGCGCGCACAGCACCCCAGCGCCTCTCCCACCCCTGGCTGCTCACCGCCGCCTCCACCCAGAAGCAGCCACCACCCTGGACGGCTGACACTGTCGAGTGACTTCACCCGTTTTGACTTTTGTAAACTGGAATCGCACGGTGTCTGTCCTCTTAGTGCGCCGCTGCTTTCATCCGATGTTTTCTGTGCGATCCCTCCAGTGCAGGGTGTTGGAATGGCTCACTCTCCTTACCCTGTGAGGGCCAGACCACAGTGTGTATGCCCATTCTGCAGATTGATCCTTGCTTCGTTTCCAGTTTGGGGCCAGGACGACAAAATCCTGTTTTGGAAGTTCTTGTGCCAGTCTTCCGGTGGGTTATAAAGTGACCGTACCAATTCCATAGGAAGCGTACGAGAGTTCCCATTCTTCTACATTCTTGCTGTTGCATGTTTTGTGAATCAGTCTATGAGATGAAAAAAATAGCATCTCGGTGTATTATGGAAGCAATAAGTGCTATTGCAGAAACTGGAGCACCAGAGGTATGTAAGGGTTAGCAGGTGAAAGTCTCTGGAATGTCACCACCCAGGGATGCTAGCAGCAACTTGATATTCATCCTTCTGAATTTTCCTGTTAATGCATGCCACTTTTTAAATGAATTTTTAAATCGAAGTATAGTTGATGTACAGTGTTTTAGGAATACAGCAAAGTGATTCAGTTATACATACATNGGGAAAAAGGAACAGGCCAGGCAGGTGGGAGACAGGAAGTCCACCAGAGTGCAGCTGCGGGCTTACTCCTGTCTTCTGCTTGCTCTTGGCTGAAGGCATTTCTTTTTCCTCAAATGATGGGATTTCAGGCTGTTACCTGACATGGTATTATCTATTCTTGGAGAAGGATTTAAATGGGTGTCTGTGATATATAAAAATAACCTCTGTTGTGGCTTGGTAAGCGTGTGCTTTTAGAGTCTAGGCGTGGTGAACTAACTAATCAGGTTTTTTAAAACTGATCCATTCATTGCTTTATCAACTCGATTATAAATGACTTTTTTTTTTTTACCTCTGTCTGAGCACTGTATAGCATCGCAGCTAATAACAACTCTTAAATTCCTGTCTCGGTTTACCTGCGTATTAGTCCACCTCATGGGAAGGGCATTTCTCTGTCTTTGCAGAAAGAACGGAAGGAAAAAATCTGGGACCCTGTCCACAGAGTAGCCCTCGCAGAGGCCTGTCGGAAGCAGGAAGAGTTTGACGTTGCCAACAACTGTCCTTCTCAAGTTGGTGCTAGTCGCTTTTATGTAAACATTACTGTGTTCTTAGAGAATTAACAGTTCTTAGAGAATGCACAGATTTTTCCCCCAAGTTTGTTGTCTCCCCCATGTTTTAACTTGTCTAATTTTACTTACTTAATTTCCTTTCCTCGTTTGTCCTGAAATCAATTTATATATCGGTTGAATGTTTAAAAGTCCTTAATGAACATAGAATGCCCGCACGGAAAGGTGCACACATCCTGGAGGCGATGTCATGCATCGCCACAGAGGGAGCACCCCGCGCACACAGCACCCCAGCGCCTCTCCCACCCCTGGCTGCTCACCGCTGCCTCCACTCAGAAGCAGCCACCACCCTGGACGGCTGACACTGTCGAGTGACTTCACCCGTTTTGACTTTTGTAAACTGGAATCGCACGGTGTCTGTCCTCTTAGTGCGCCGCTGCTTTCATCCGATGTTTTCTGTGCGATCCCTCCAGTGCAGGGTGTTGGAATGGCTCACTCTCCTTACCCTGTGAGGGCCAGACCACAGTGTGTATGCCCATTCTGCAGATTGATCCTTGCTTCGTTTCCAGTTTGGGGCCAGGACGACAAAATCCTGTTTTGGAAGTTCTTGTGCCAGTCTTCCGGTGGGTTATAAAGTGACCGTACCAATTCCATAGGAAGCGTACGAGAGTTCCCATTCTTCTACATTCTTGCTGTTGCATGTTTTGTGAATCAGTCTATGAGATGAAAAAAATAGCATCTCGGTGTATTATGGAAGCAATAAGTGCTGTTGCAGAAACTGGAGCACCAGAGGTATGTAAGGGTTAGCAGGTGAAAGTCTCTGGAATGTCACCACCCAGGGATGCTAGCAGCAACTTGATATTCATCCTTCTGAATTTTCCTGTTAATGCATGCCACTTTTTAAATGAATTTTTAAATCGAAGTATAGTTGATGTACAGTGTTTTAGGAATACAGCAAAGTGATTCAGTTATACATACATATATATATATATTCTTTTTCAGATTCTTTTCCATTATAGATTATTACAAGATATTGAATATAATTCCCTGTGCTATACAGTAGGTCTTTGTTTATCTATTTAATATGTAGTGGTGTGTATCTGTTACGCCCACATTCCTGACCTATCCCTCCCCCTCCCTCCCCCGCTGCTGACCATGGTTTGTTTCGTGTCTGTGGGTCTTTTCTGTCATGTCAGTACGCTCATTCGTGTTGTTCTTCTTAGACTCCACACATAAACGATATCATGGCATTTGTCTTTCTCCTTCTGATTTAGTTCATTTACTGTGATAATCTCTGCATCCATCCGTGTTGCTGCAGATGACATTAGCTTGTTCTTTTCATGGCTAAGCAATGCTCCATCGTGTGTGTGTGTGTGTGTGTGTGTGTGTATTTATGTATGTGCCACGTTTTGTGTATCCAGCCCCCTGTTGGTGGATGTGTGGGTAGCTTCCTTGTTTGGCTGTTGTAAACAGTGAGGCTGTGTACACTGGGGTGCATGTTATCTTTTCGAATTGGAGTTTTTATCTTTTCCGAGTATGTGCCCTGGAGTGGGATTCCTGGATCCTGTGGTAACTCTATTCTTAGCCTTCTAAGGAATCCCCATGCTGTTTTTGAAACATAGTGGCTGTGCCAATTTACGTTTCCCGCCGACAGTGTAGGTGGGTTCCCTTTCTCCATGCCCTCTCCGGCATTTATTATTTGTAGACTTTTTGAGGATGGCCATTCTGACCACCATGAGGTGATGGCTTCATTGTAGTTTTGATTTGCATTTCTCTAATAATAAGTGACATTGAACAACTTTTCCTGTGCCTGTGGGCCACATGTGTGTCTTTCGGAGGAAACGTCTATTTAGGCTTCTAGGGCATGCATTTCTTAATCAGAAATGGGATTGTATCGGTGATTCTGAGCCCTGGCTGTCTGGTAGGATCACGTGAGGAGCTTTAAAAACTCCGTGTTTTGTGTCCTAGAGAGGCAATAAATCAGAACCTTACACAAGGAGGCAGATATTTTAAAAACTTTTCAGGAGCTTTCATTAACATGCAGGTCGGGTCAAGGCCCACCAGCCTATATAGATCTACACACACACACTTTTATTTACTTTATCTGTGTACATTTTTAACAGCTGTATAGTTTTTGGTTAGGTCACTTTTGGTTCTTCAGCCTCCCGTTGGAGACATGAAATGTGTTTCAGGTACTACATATAGAGCGCTAACTATAGCGGAGGGATCTGAATTGGCCATTTTATTTTGTATGCTGCAAATATTTATATAAGTGTCTTTTTCCTTGAGAAGGAGTAAACACTGAATATACTGAATAAGGAAAAATGAAGCATAACTTAAGATTTTGGGAACATGTGAAACCTGAATTTTTATTCACTTGGACTAGTCAGGCGAATGTAGGGCCATCTTGTATAGTACGCAGTTTTAAAAAGTGCTTAGATTGAAGCATACGAATTTTCTGTTTTTATAGCTCAGAATGGTTGAATAGCAGGTTCTATGTACTTGGTCATAAATACAGGATGTATTTAACTCNTGTAGGGCCATCTTGTATAGTACGCAGTTTTAAAAAGTGCTTAGATTGAAGCATACGAATTTTCTGTTTTTATAGCTCAGAATGGTTGAATAGCAGGTTCTATGTACTTGGTCATAAATACAGGATGTATTTAACTCAGCAAATTTAACAGAGGCGAGACTATTCATAATGCCTATTATTTATTTGGGCTCTTAAGAAACAGATTTGAAATGGAAATGTTCCTGGATATAAAAATCTAAAGGTAGATAAACTAACGTGTAGCAATTTTAGCGTTGCTTTTGGAACTGAATCATGCAGTTACAGGTATGTGACTAACACCCTTGGCCAAATGAGGTCCCTGCCGCCTAGCACTGTGTCTTCCCCAAAGCAGGTGTAGTGAGGTATAGTGACTGACAGTAAGTGAAAATTTTTTTCATTTAATATTTTAATTGATATCTGCCACTAAATTGAATTTCAAATTGTACAGATATAAAAGGAAAATTTCTTATATTTTTCCAGGGTAAAATAACTTCACTACTGGGTCACATTATCTTTGGTTGTCTGTTAATATCACTTGTCAAGAGCACAAAATGTACTAACGTTAACACATGTTCTAATTGATTAGGCAAATAAATTAATCAAGGAGGAGCTTCAGAGTCAAGTGGAATTGCTAAACTCTTTTGAGAAAAAGTACAGTGATCCTGGCCCGGTGTATGACTGCTTGGTGTGGTTTGATGGTGAGACCTGGAGGTAAGCCATGTGGATTTTATACATCTTCATTTAAACATGGTGTTGCCTGCTCTGAAGAACTTTAAGCCCTCAAAACTGCCCAGAGATTTGGTTTCCAAGACATTAATATCTCTAAGCAAAGTGCTTCAAGAGCCGGGTTGGCTTTTGAGTAGTTTCGGATAAAGCCTTTTGAAGTTCTTCGTATTTTAGGCATGAAAGCTGACTCTTAACCTCTCTTAAAGAATCTTATCCCCTTACCCAGACAGTAGTCATTAAATAGACAAGAGCAGGTTGATCATAGAAATGTTCCTGATTAAAGCTGGGCAGTTTGGAAAGTAAGTGCAGGAGGGTCTGGGGCAAGAGTATGTACTATAATGTTGTAAGGCAGAGGAGGGAAGTGGGATAAGGATTTACCACCAGAGACCTAGACGCTGAATTGGTCTGGTTCCTGAAGCCGGCGGGTGGTTTTCTTCCTGGAGGTCTGTGAAGGACAGTTCGTAGAGCCCCTTGTGCCTGACTTCATTTCAGGGCTGGTTGCTTAAGGCATCTTACCCGGTCTTTACTGAGGCCTCTGTGACTGAGGCAGCTGCCACGTTTGTGCTGGTAAACAGAGATGGTGTGGTGAGAAGAGCCTCGAGAAGCAGTATCGTGTGATTTTTAGAAAGGTAGAAAAGGAAGATAAATTGCATTACCTGCTCTTAATTCTCCTTTCCCAGAGCCTGCATTGATTCGAGTGAGGATGGGGATCTGAGTAAATCCACTGTCCTGAGAAACTACAAAGAGGCCCAGGAGTACGGCTCCTTCGGCGCCGCTGAGATGCTGAATTACTCCGTTAACATATACGACGACGGGAACCTGCTCTCCATAGTGACCAGTGGAGGTATCCTGTCTCAGGTTTGCTAACTAGAGATGAGCGCGCAAAGCACCGGGAGGATACGTTCCTCTACCCAGAAACAGCCTTAAGGAGAATTGACCCATCCCGACGACAGAACTAGGTCTGGAGTCACAGATGTGATTAGATTTCCTGGAAAGGTATTGTTTTTTTTAAGGCCACAACCATGAAGGATCCATTCCAGGAGTGTGAGCATGGTCCAGCTACAAAAAAATAACATAAACATAGTTCATTCCATGAACAATAGTTTTACCTCCAAATACTAACTCCTGAAAATTCACCCATGAGTGTGAAGGATCAGGTAAAAGAATCCTTACCACAGCTTTCTGTGTAATTTCAAAAAAATTACAAATTTTCTTGAAATTTGTGTGTTTGTTTAAAATTATGTTATTCATAATATGAATAACATAATATATAGTAATCAAAATGAATAAATCTGCGTATAACTATGTAAATCTCATATACATAAATTTTAGTGAAAAAAAATACATTGATGTTAAATTATTCACTAAAATTTATGAAAATGGTTTATGGGTGTGTGTGTGTGTGGTAAAAATATAAAAATACAGGTGCAGAGAAGGTGTGCACCAGCTGCAGGGCAGTGCTCACTCCTGGGAGGGAGGGAGGAGGGTGAAGTGGGGTACCCAGCTCCCCCTGCACTCCCCCCACGTCCGTAGAGGCACAGCTCAGGTTCAGGAAGCTGCACGGTACACACTCGCAGGGTGGTGAGTTCTGACGTGTGCACACACCCAGGAAACCATCCCCACAACCGAAACAGCAAACATCTCCATCACCACCACCCTCAAAGGCTGGCTTGTTCTTCCTTTATAATCCAGTTGTCTCCACTCACATCCTCTGGTAGCCGCTGAATGGCTTTGTGTCCACCCTCGATTACTTTACATTTGATAGAATTTTATATAAATGGAATTTTTAAAATACAGTTTGTTTTTGCCCGCCCATTTCAGTATGTTGGGCTGAATCCATATTGTGATGATAAGTAGCTTGTTGCTTATTGTCGAGTAGTGTTTGACCGTGTGCGTCCACGACGGTTCATTTATCCATTCACCTCCTGATGCGCGTTTGGGTTGTTTGAACAACCGTGTACANACGTGTGCACACACCCAGGAAACCATCCCCACAACCGAAACAGCAAACATCTCCATCACCACCACCCTCAAAGGCTGGCTTGTTCTTCCTTTATAATCCAGTTGTCTCCACTCACATCCTCTGGTAGCCGCTGAATGGCTGTCTGTCCACCCTCGATTACTTTACATTTGATAGAATTTTATATAAATGGAATTTTAAAAATGCAGTTTGTTTCTGCCCGCCCATTTTAGTATGTTGGGCTGAATCCATGTTGTGATGATAAGTAGCTTGTTGCTTATTGTCGAGTAGCGTTTGACCGCGTGCGTCCACCACGGTTCATTTATCCATTCACCTCCTGATGCGCGTTTGGGTTGTTTGAACAACCGTGTACAGGTCTGTGTAGAAGCTGGTTTTTGTCTTAGTTGGAGCCCATGTCTGGGAGAGCTGGTTGGGTGTGGTCGGGCCATACAGTACTGAAGACCAAGCTCCCCTTGGGAGTAGCAGAGGAGTGTCACACCCACCCTCGGGGACACCCTCAGCCTCAGCTCTTCAGCAAGGGGGGGCTCCATGTGGCCTTCATTTGTGTCTCCCAGGTGACTCATCTTTTCATACATTGATTTGCCATTGGTCATCCTCTTGGGAAATGGTTTTCAAATGCTCTTTACCCATTTTTCTTTTGGGTTCTTCTTCTTTTTCTTCTTTTTTATTTGAAAGATTATGTTCTAGATATAAGCTCTTTGTCAGTCACATGCGCGCGAATACTTTCTCACCTTTGTGACTTAACAGCGTAGAATCCTGGATGGCAGAATAGCGTATGTAATTCACAGTCATTTTTTGTGAAGTATTGTTGAGAGACATAAGAAACGGTACCCCCTTACATGTTAAGATAAGCGTGTTTTTATTCTGATTACTACTACGCAGATTGAATCTCATGGTTAAAACTTTGAGCCTCTGAGGGTGTTTCCTCATCTTCTCCCCTTTTTGCCTCTAGGAGCCCACGGAACACACGTAGCTAGCATAGCTGCCGGGCATTTTCCCGAAGAACCTGAGCGGAACGGCGTAGCTCCTGGTGCTCAGATTCTTTCCATCAAGATCGGAGACACGAGGCTAAGCACGATGGAGACAGGCACGGGCCTCATCCGAGCTGTGAGTGCTCCTGAATTGCCGGTGTCCGGGGCTGATGGTTCACGGTCGGGGGCACTTTGATTAGCAAGCTGCTCTTGCTTTACCAAAAATACATGGAACTGTATCCAGTGTATAGGGCTTTGTTTTCAAAAGCCCAAAATGCTTAACTCACTTAAAAATGTTTTTATTAGAATTATTTGGGTTAAAGGGATTTGGGGAAATATGAAAACATTGTTTACATTATACTTCTCACTTGTACTAAATCCCTTAGCAGACTATTTTGAGATACTTTTAAAAGCATGAGAAAAGACAGGACGACGTCTCAGCCAGCCTGCTCCATCAGTGTTAAGAAGAATTTATTCTTCATTTCATTTAACGTATGAATTCTATTTCACTTGAGTGAATTTAGACTTTAAAGAGACCTCCTTCATCTCTCCAACTCAGTTCTGCAGATGCTGGTTTGTTTTTTATTGACAACTTCCTGTGCCGTGTATCAACACCACCCCCGAACACACACACACACACACACACACACACACACACACCTTTTTTTAAGTTTGTCAGCCATATGTCTGGCAGTAACTTATGAATTTAGGTATGAATTGGAATATGATTGGTTACAGAACTGTGGGATGCCTTTATTGGGCTGGCTTTTCTGTTTTTATGAATGGCTGCCTAAGCTGGACTCTTTTATCTTTTTACTAGATGATAGAAGTTATAAATCATAAATGTGATCTTGTCAACTACAGCTACGGAGAAGCAACTCACTGGCCAAATTCCGGGTGAGTGTTCTTTGCCACTCGTCAGCCGTGGAAGCTCAGCTGACAGAGAGCAGTGAGCATTTCTGTATAACTGGATCAAACGTCACAGCTGAAGAAGAGCCGACTTGGGTAGATCCTGGGTGTCCCTGAGGCCCTTCGTCCACAGTCGCGTCTTTGATGCCGGTGTCCCCTCCTGGCCGGTGGAC
>SJYW01002078.1:0-13401 GCA_006410735.1 Raphicerus campestris | reverse complement strand
CATCATATGATTGTAGAAAGGGGATGTCACCAGGATCCAATTCCATTTCCAGAATATTCTGTTAGAAAGTTTTTCTTGTAGGTGCAGAAACCTGCTTCTCCAAACTCTGCTTGTTGCCTCTAATTCATTCCATTGCCGAAGGTTGCAGCTTGTGGGAATGAATACAAGGGGACTAGAGGGCATGGAAAGTGTTCTCCAGTGAAAGTTTGAGTCCCAGGTGCTGTGGCCTGTGATTTACACACATTATTTCTAATCCTTCAACAATGTCTCATAGCAACCTCAGGTTAACCACAGACACAGCCTCCCACCCCTGCCTGTTGTCTCCATTTCAGAAGAAACCTTGTGAGTCCTATTCTCATATGAAAACATCCCTTTGGCTTTCCATTCATTCATTCACTCAGCACATATTTACTGGACACTTACTATGTGACAAACTTGTACTCGATATTTAGGGTACAAACCTTGGACAGGTTGACCTTTCAGGACAGTGGAACTGCCATATTCTGTCAGCAAAGAAAGCCCTCAATCTAGGTGACTATTTATATTATCTGCAGCAAAAAATCCCTAGGCTGATACCCTCCTGGAGCCCCAGGAAAATCAGGGTGTGCGAGAAGACAAATGACAAAGAGATGAGCCTGACAGAAGACTGAACTCTCTTTTGATGTCCTCAAAATCTTCCAGGGCATCAGCAAGCCTCACAAAATGCTTGCCATGATGGGTGCCCCAGGGAAACTAGTGTGGCTGAGCTCCACATCAGGATAGATGTGAGAGAAAACAGGCTACAGAAGCCAGAAAACTGTTTCCTGAGGGAACTTCAAGGCTGTTACATCCCAAGGCTTCATCAGGCTGTGGAGAGGATGGTGGTTGGTGGGAGAGGTTGCGTAGGGTTGTCTAGAATGCAAGAAGAGGGAGCTCCCTAATTCACATCTGACTTCTGTATATCTAGGCCTCTGGTACAAGAGTTCATTTGCAGAAAGAGCTCTGGTGCACTACCATCATTCCCTCAAAACAAGTTCACACACATCACCAAAGGGAATAAAGCCTTACTGGTGAAATCTGGGGTACTGTGGCAGGTTACTAGGGCCACACATAGTGGCAGGGAGGATTTTGGTACCTTCCTGCACCCTAAGGTACCATCTGAAGAAATCATCTCCCCTAAGTACCCCTGGGGAGAGCCTTCAGGAGCCTCATCGGCAATCCCTGAGTAAGAGGGGAGACCACCAATGAAACAGCAATAGAAAACGAATTATACTGAGATGTCTCCAAATGAACCAAGGGAAATTGCACACAATTCTATGCTTTTGCCATTATTTCTAAAAATGGGGGTCAACTTTCCCAATGAGGTTTACATCTGGAGGCTGAACAAAAACAGACTTACACAGTTTCATGGAAGCTTCATAATCTCCTGAAAATTCCTCCAAAAAGTAAGGTAAATGTGGAAGTTTTCAAAAAGAAAAGTTTACTAAAACATAATTTTCAGTTTGAATGTTCTATNTAAGTACCCCTGGGGAGAGCCTTCAGGAGCCTCATCGGCAATCCCTGAGTAAGAGGGGAGACCACCAATGAAACAGCAATAGAAAACGAATTATACTGAGATGTCTCCAAATGAACCAAGGGAAATTGCACACAATTCTATGCTTTTGCCATTATTTCTAAAAATGGGGGTCAACTTTCCCAATGAGGTTTACATCTGGAGGCTGAACAAAAACAGACTTACACAGTTTCATGGAAGCTTCATAATCTCCTGAAAATTCCTCCAAAAAGTAAGGTAAATGTGGAAGTTTTCAAAAAGAAAAGTTTACTAAAACATAATTTTCAGTTTGAATGTTCTATGAAAAAATTTTTAAAACATGTCCATTTTCATTTCAGGCTCATCTTGTTGAAATAACATTGTCTTTCATTTTTGTTTTGTTTTTAGGCATGTAATTAAGCAAGAAAAAGGCTCTGTTCTGCCTGCTAATAGGGTTTTATGGGTTATTGTCGTCCATGTACCCTGCTTCTCCCCTCACCCCCTAATCTTGCTAACTGACTCCTTAAGACTAAAAAGGTCTCATTTCTCACTAAGCAGACCCAGGACCAAATCTCACAGGTAATAGGTGCTCATTAAGAACTTGCAGACCTGAGGGGAATTGTGGGGAAAGGCAGCAGTGTGTGCTTCTCCTCAGAAAAACAGGGGCAGGAAGCAGCCATCTCAAAAGGGCATCTCTTTGGGGTGCCCACAACAGCAGAGACTGAGCCATAATTAGCTTTGTGTTCCCAATCCACGGTACCCAGAGGGCGAACGTTTGATGTAAGAGGCCAGGCATGCAGGCCAGAAAAAAGAACATTTATGCATCAGGGGAAGTACTATAAATGCAGGCATTTTTCACTTGCAATCAGGGAGCTCTGGGCCAGAGGAGCAGCATGGTTTGGGATGATAGCGTAGCAGAGCCATCACTGGTAAGGAATGGCAGGACGATTTTCAGGATCTTCATTCCTGCTAGGTGAACAATGCAGGCAAAATGCATGGATCATCTCCTCCATGCTGGAGCTGCAGGGCTGTCCCTGTTACAATTCTCAGTTCAAAACCTCTTTCTGAATACATTCAACTCTTCATTTTTATGGGAGGGGCTCCAGGGAAAGACAGATTTGGTTTCAACTGAAATTTCACCACTCACCAGCTGTGTATAATCTTTAGCAAACGCTTTAGCCTTTCTGAGTCTCCATTTTCTCATCTGTAAAATGGGGATAACATTTAGTAACATCTATCTTACTGGAAAATCTTGATAATCTTGACAAATGTAAAGCACAGTGCCTAGCACACACCAAGTACTCAATGGATTTCCCAAGGGCAGGAAAAGGCTTACCCAGGGTGAGCCCTGGACAAAATCACAAGGAGGAAGGTGTTTGTCCACGAGGCATCTTATAGCTCTGAGCAGTGATTCTGTGCAAACAAGCCAGCCCCAGGAATGTGGTGGGAGGACTGGCCAGGCACACAGTGGGTGGCACAGAAGCCAATAGGTGGATGAGCTAGAGCTAAGGATAACCAACCTGCAGGGTGCCTGCTCCCACCCTAATGTCAGGGGTAGGGGATGGGGATGACCAAAGGAACGTTATAGGGGCCACAGTGGGGGCGGGGAGGAGACGCTACAGGAGCCACCAGAGGGATGGTCCTTGCGGATGCAGAGGGAGGCGCAGGATTACAGCTCCCGGGGAACTGGCAGGCAGTTTCCAGGGTGTCGTCCAGATAAGCTGGGGCTTGGGATGCAGGTCCCTGGCTCTCTGAGAGAGATGCTGTGGCTTGGCCAGTGCTGTCTACCAGGGTTTACTTCAAGCCTGTCAAGCACTCAGACTGGGGAATATGGAATGACCACTCCTGCCGCCTCCCACTGTCCTCCTCATTGACTCCCTCCCCATGCCTCTCCCAGCTCCCCCAGGCCCCTTGAGGGTCCTCCAGCACACCCTGTGCCCCTCTGCCTGTGACACCCTTCCCCATGTCTTTGGCTCACTTGTAGGCTCACTGCACACAGCTTCTGCCCTACTGTCGCTTCATCCAAGAGAACTTTGCTGTCTGCCCATGTGAAATATCGCACATCCAGCCCCTTATTTTCTTCACAGTGCTCATCACTATCTGACCCATGGCACATTTATTGGTGAACTTTTCTGCCTCCTCCAGCATAATGTACACCCCCATGATGGCCAGGACTATGCTCAGAGTATCCTCAGAGTCCAGCCAAATGTCTAGCACCTGAGCATGGAGCTACTCAGCAAAAACTGTGTGAGTGAGTGAGTGAGTGAGTGAGTCAGCTGCCAAACCCCATCTGCTGGTAGGTGAAAGACACTAACTAACATCCTGAATTGGCTCCAGAACCAACCAGGACTGAGTACCTATGGCCTAATGAAGGTACTAGCTGCTGGAACAGGGAGAAGGGGCTGAGCGCAGAGAAGCCAGCAGTTCAGCCTGGGACTCCCCTGGATCTGCTCCAGGTATCCATCTAGGGATGTTCTTATTAAGAGGCTCTTGTACACTAAAAGCTTCCTCTTGGTTCTGTGATCTGAATCCCTGATGGTGGGACTTTAGGCACATGCCCAGCAGGAGAGAAGGTGTGGAGCTGTTTGGTTTACCCAAACCACACCCCTTAAATCACCTCATGCCTACTTAGAAGGTTAACTCTAATAGCAGCTAAAAGTCCATTTATGTAGGCAAGGCATTAGAGAGATTTGAAAATTTAGGTCATAGTTCCAGGGGCATCATCCAGATAAATGACAGCATGCAGTCAGGGCTTGGATGGAGTTCTTGCCCACAGGTTTGGGTTTCTTCCCCCTGGTGCTTAAAATCACTGCTTGGCAGAGGACACAGCCAGCAGGGGATCATTACCGAACCTTCTTGATGTGAAATGCAAGAATGTCCAGGCACTGCCTAGAAGCCCATGGTCATGACGCTTGCCTGATCTCCTAGCTGAATCCATTGAAAGGAATTATTTCAGTACCAAGAACACCGTTTTCCAGTTTCTGTCCACAAAATTGAAAGTGTTAGTCGCTCAATCACGTCCAGCTCTCTGTGACCCCATGGACTGCAGCCCACCAGGCTCTTCTGTCCATGGAATTCTTCAGGCAAGAATACTGGTGTGTGTTAGTTGCTCAGTCATGTCTGACTGTTTGTGATCCTGTGAACTATAGCCTGCCAGCCTTCTCTATCCATGGAATTCTCTAGGTAGGAATACTGGAATGGATTGCCAATTCCTTCTCCAAAGAATAGTGGAGTAGGTTGCAATTTCCTTTTCCAGAGGATCTTCCTGACCCAGGGATCAAACTCGGGTCTCCTGCATTGCAGGCAGATTCTTTATCTTCTGAATCACCAGAGAAGCCCCTTCCATCTGGATGTGAAGAGAAAAGGCAAACGCCTCTCTATGTGCCAGCGCCCAGAAGCAAGTAGAAACCTCACCCACAGTGGTGGCCAACATCTGAGTTTTTCAGGAGTCTCTTTGAAGAAGCAATGATATTCTTCTGAGGAGGGTGGGGTGTGGTTGGTGATTAATATGGAAGGGGGAAAAGAAAACAGCTCAGAAAGTGAGGATGGTGTAAGAGGCTGTCCCCTGGGGGCATGTCTCTGCTTCCTATCTATCCCCACCTGCTGCACCCCAGGCCACTGGTTCCTTCCTTCAGCAGAACTAGTTGCAGCAAAACCCCACTCCCATGAAAGAGATGCATCTGAACTTGAAGAGGATTTGACCTATGCCTGGAGAAGTACTCTAACCTATGTGTACCTCAGGGTGGTTATCAATTCCCACCGTAACTGGAAAGGGCATGGAGTCCGAAGTTTAGTTCTCCCATTTAGCTGTGTGACCAGGACAAGCTTTTCAATCTCTCTAATCAGTTTTTTCATTTGAACTTAAGATAACTTTATGTCCATAGGGCCATCTGGATGAAACATGATTAAATGCAGTTTAATCTATTACTTTGGTCCTATACTTTGGCCACCTGATGCAAAGAACTGACTCATTGAAAAAGATCATGATGCTGGGAAAGACTGAAGGCAGGAGAAGAGGATGACAGAGAATGAGATGGCTGGATAGCATCACCAACTCAATGGACATGAGTTTGAGCAAGCTCCAGAAGCTGGTGACGGACAGGGAATCCTGGCGTGCTGCAGTCCATGGGGTTGCAAAGAGTCAGACACAACTGAGTGACTGAACTGAACTGAAATTAAATTAAATACATAAAGGATCTATAAAATGCCCATGAGCTAATGGGTGCTCAATAAACACATTTTTCCTGTTGAAATGTCTCATTGTTTAACTTACTAGATGATGTTATATTACTTGGCAGTGGATTATTATTTCTTTTAACTTCCAGTCTAGATAGTCCCTTTTAGCTTCTGGTAGTTTTGTTTTAGATAATGTAAGATATGTTTTATCTTACCATTTTATTTTGCTTACAATTTTGTGGGCTTCCCAGGTAGTGCTAGTGGTAAAGAACCTGCCAGCCAATGCAAGAGACGTAAGAGATACAGGTTCAGTCCCTGGGCCAGGAAGATCCCCTGGAAGAGGGCATGGGAACCCATGCCAGTATTCTTGCCTGGAGAATCCCATGGTCAGGGGAGCCTATTCATGGGATTACAAAGAGTCGGATACAACTGAAGTGACTTAGCATGCATGCACACAAGATATGTTTGGTTTTTAATAAAGCTATAATAAAGCTTTATGTTGGAACTAGCTCAATCTAATAACATTCTCATTAATTACATTAATAACACTAATTATTATACATTATAATAGTGTTAGTCACTCAGTCGTGCCCGACTCTTTGTGACCCCGTGGACTGCAGCCCTCTCTGTCCATGAGATTTTCCAGGCAAGGATACTGGAGTGGGTTGCCATTTCCTTCTCTAGGGGATCNCCTTGTGAGTCCTATTCTCATATGAAAACATCCCTTTGGCTTTCCATTCATTCATTCACTCAGCACATATTTACTGGACACTTACTATGTGACAAACTTGTACTCGATATTTAGGGTACAAACCTTGGACAGGTTGACCTTTCAGGACAGTGGAACTGCCATATTCTGTCAGCAAAGAAAGCCCTCAATCTAGGTGACTATTTATATTATCTGCAGCAAAAAATCCCTAGGCTGATACCCTCCTGGAGCCCCAGGAAAATCAGGGTGTGCGAGAAGACAAATGACAAAGAGATGAGCCTGACAGAAGACTGAACTCTCTTTTGATGTCCTCAAAATCTTCCAGGGCATCAGCAAGCCTCACAAAATGCTTGCCATGATGGGTGCCCCAGGGAAACTAGTGTGGCTGAGCTCCACATCAGGATAGATGTGAGAGAAAACAGGCTACAGAAGCCAGAAAACTGTTTCCTGAGGGAACTTCAAGGCTGTTACATCCCAAGGCTTCATCAGGCTGTGGAGAGGATGGTGGTTGGTGGGAGAGGTTGCGTAGGGTTGTCTAGAATGCAAGAAGAGGGAGCTCCCTAATTCACATCTGACTTCTGTATATCTAGGCCTCTGGTACAAGAGTTCATTTGCAGAAAGAGCTCTGGTGCACTACCATCATTCCCTCAAAACAAGTTCACACACATCACCAAAGGGAATAAAGCCTTACTGGTGAAATCTGGGGTACTGTGGCAGGTTACTAGGGCCACACATAGTGGCAGGGAGGATTTTGGTACCTTCCTGCACCCTAAGGTACCATCTGAAGAAATCATCTCCCCTAAGTACCCCTGGGGAGAGCCTTCAGGAGCCTCATCGGCAATCCCTGAGTAAGAGGGGAGACCACCAATGAAACAGCAATAGAAAACGAATTATACTGAGATGTCTCCAAATGAACCAAGGGAAATTGCACACAATTCTATGCTTTTGCCATTATTTCTAAAAATGGGGGTCAACTTTCCCAATGAGGTTTACATCTGGAGGCTGAACAAAAACAGACTTACACAGTTTCATGGAAGCTTCATAATCTCCTGAAAATTCCTCCAAAAAGTAAGGTAAATGTGGAAGTTTTCAAAAAGAAAAGTTTACTAAAACATAATTTTCAGTTTGAATGTTCTATGAAAAAAATTTTAAAACATGTCCATTTTCATTTCAGGCTCATCTTGTTGAAATAACATTGTCTTTCATTTTTGTTTTGTTTTTAGGCATGTAATTAAGCAAGAAAAAGGCTCTGTTCTGCCTGCTAATAGGGTTTTATGGGTTATTGTCGTCCATGTACCCTGCTTCTCCCCTCACCCCCTAATCTTGCTAACTGACTCCTTAAGACTAAAAAGGTCTCATTTCTCACTAAGCAGACCCAGGACCAAATCTCACAGGTAATAGGTGCTCATTAAGAACTTGCAGACCTGAGGGGAATTGTGGGGAAAGGCAGCAGTGTGTGCTTCTCCTCAGAAAAACAGGGGCAGGAAGCAGCCATCTCAAAAGGGCATCTCTTTGGGGTGCCCACAACAGCAGAGACTGAGCCATAATTAGCTTTGTGTTCCCAATCCACGGTACCCAGAGGGCGAACGTTTGATGTAAGAGGCCAGGCATGCAGGCCAGAAAAAAGAACATTTATGCATCAGGGGAAGTACTATAAATGCAGGCATTTTTCACTTGCAATCAGGGAGCTCTGGGCCAGAGGAGCAGCATGGTTTGGGATGATAGCGTAGCAGAGCCATCACTGGTAAGGAATGGCAGGACGATTTTCAGGATCTTCATTCCTGCTAGGTGAACAATGCAGGCAAAATGCATGGATCATCTCCTCCATGCTGGAGCTGCAGGGCTGTCCCTGTTACAATTCTCAGTTCAAAACCTCTTTCTGAATACATTCAACTCTTCATTTTTATGGGAGGGGCTCCAGGGAAAGACAGATTTGGTTTCAACTGAAATTTCACCACTCACCAGCTGTGTATAATCTTTAGCAAACGCTTTAGCCTTTCTGAGTCTCCATTTTCTCATCTGTAAAATGGGGATAACATTTAGTAACATCTATCTTACTGGAAAATCTTGATAATCTTGACAAATGTAAAGCACAGTGCCTAGCACACACCAAGTACTCAATGGATTTCCCAAGGGCAGGAAAAGGCTTACCCAGGGTGAGCCCTGGACAAAATCACAAGGAGAAAGGTGTTTGTCCACGAAGCATCTTATAGCTCTGAGCAGTGATTCTGTGCAAACAAGCCAGCCCCAGGAATGTGGTGGGAGGACTGGCCAGGCACACAGTGGGTGGCACAGAAGCCAATAGGTGGATGAGCTAGAGCTAAGGATAACCAACCTGCAGGGTGCCTGCTCCCACCCTAATGTCAGGGGTAGGGGATGGGGATGACCAAAGGAACGTTATAGGGGCCACAGTGGGGGCGGGGAGGAGACGCTACAGGAGCCACCAGAGGGATGGTCCTTGCGGATGCAGAGGGAGGCGCAGGATTACAGCTCCCGGGGAACTGGCAGGCAGTTTCCAGGGTGTCGTCCAGATAAGCTGGGGCTTGGGATGCAGGTCCCTGGCTCTCTGAGAGAGATGCTGTGGCTTGGCCAGTGCTGTCTACCAGGGTTTACTTCAAGCCTGTCAAGCACTCAGACTGGGGAATATGGAATGACCACTCCTGCCGCCTCCCACTGTCCTCCTCATTGACTCCCTCCCCATGCCTCTCCCAGCTCCCCCAGGCCCCTTGAGGGTCCTCCAGCACACCCTGTGCCCCTCTGCCTGTGACACCCTTCCCCATGTCTTTGGCTCACTTGTAGGCTCACTGCACACAGCTTCTGCCCTACTGTCGCTTCATCCAAGAGAACTTTGCTGTCTGCCCATGTGAAATATCGCACATCCAGCCCCTTATTTTCTTCACAGTGCTCATCACTATCTGACCCATGGCACATTTATTGGTGAACTTTTCTGCCTCCTCCAGCATAATGTACACCCCCATGATGGCCAGGACTATGCTCAGAGTATCCTCAGAGTCCAGCCAAATGTCTAGCACCTGAGCATGGAGCTACTCAGCAAAAACTGTGTGAGTGAGTGAGTGAGTGAGTGAGTCAGCTGCCAAACCCCATCTGCTGGTAGGTGAAAGACACTAACTAACATCCTGAATTGGCTCCAGAACCAACCAGGACTGAGTACCTATGGCCTAATGAAGGTACTAGCTGCTGGAACAGGGAGAAGGGGCTGAGCGCAGAGAAGCCAGCAGTTCAGCCTGGGACTCCCCTGGATCTGCTCCAGGTATCCATCTAGGGATGTTCTTATTAAGAGGCTCTTGTACACTAAAAGCTTCCTCTTGGTTCTGTGATCTGAATCCCTGATGGTGGGACTTTAGGCACATGCCCAGCAGGAGAGAAGGTGTGGAGCTGTTTGGTTTACCCAAACCACACCCCTTAAATCA
This sequence comes from Raphicerus campestris, assembly GCA_006410735.1. NCBI lineage: Eukaryota > Metazoa > Chordata > Mammalia > Artiodactyla > Bovidae > Raphicerus > Raphicerus campestris. Next base: position 3,575 of record SJYW01002078.1, on the reverse strand, counting down.
CCTCATGCCTACTTAGAAGGTTAACTCTAATAGCAGCTAAAAGTCCATTTATGTAGGCAAGGCATTAGAGAGATTTGAAAATTTAGGTCATAGTTCCAGGGGCATCATCCAGATAAATGACAGCATGCAGTCAGGGCTTGGATGGAGTTCTTGCCCACAGGTTTGGGTTTCTTCCCTCTGGTGCTTAAAATCACTGCTTGGCAGAGGACACAGCCAGCAGGGGATCATTACCGAACCTTCTTGATGTGAAATGCAAGAATGTCCAGGCACTGCCTAGAAGCCCATGGTCATGACGCTTGCCTGATCTCCTAGCTGAATCCATTGAAAGGAATTATTTCAGTACCAAGAACACCGTTTTCCAGTTTCTGTCCACAAAATTGAAAGTGTTAGAGGCTCAATCACGTCCAGCTCTCTGTGACCCCATGGACTGCAGCCCACCAGGCTCTTCTGTCCATGGAATTCTTCAGGCAAGAATACTGGTGTGTGTTAGTTGCTCAGTCATGTCTGACTGTGATCCTGTGAACTATAGCCTGCCAGCCTTCTCTGTCCATGGAATTCTCTAGGTAGGAATACTGGAATGGATTGCCATTTCCTTCTCCAAAGAATAGTGGAGTAGGTTGCAATTTCCTTTTCCAGAGGATCTTCCTGACCCAGGGATCAAACTCGGGTCTCCTGCATTGCAGGCAGATTCTTTATCTTCTGAATCACCAGAGAAGCCCCTTCCATCTGGATGTGAAGAGAAAAGGCAAACGCCTCTCTATGTGCCAGCGCCCAGAAGCAAGTAGAAACCTCACCCACAGTGGTGGCCAACATCTGAGTTTTTCAGGAGTCTCTTTGAAGAAGCAATGATATTCTTCTGAGGAGGGTGGGGTGTGGTTGGTGATTAATATGGAAGGGGGAAAAGAAAACAGCTCAGAAAGTGAGGATGGTGTAAGAGGCTGTCCCCTGGGGGCATGTCTCTGCTTCCTATCTATCCCCACCTGCTGCACCCCAGGCCACTGGTTCCTTCCTTCAGCAGAACTAGTTGCAGCAAAACCCCACTCCCATGAAAGAGATGCATCTGAACTTGAAGAGGATTTGACCTATGCCTGGAGAAGTACTCTAACCTATGTGTACCTCAGGGTGGTTATCAATTCCCACCGTAACTGGAAAGGGCATGGAGTCCGAAGTTTAGTTCTCCCATTTAGCTGTGTGACCAGGACAAGCTTTTCAATCTCTCTAATCAGTTTTTTCATTTGAACTTAAGATAACTTTATGTCCATAGGGCCATCTGGATGAAACATGATTAAATGCAGTTTAATCTATTACTTTGGTCCTATACTTTGGCCACCTGATGCAAAGAACTGACTCATTGAAAAAGATCATGATGCTGGGAAAGACTGAAGGCAGGAGAAGAGGATGACAGAGAATGAGATGGCTGGATAGCATCACCAACTCAATGGACATGAGTTTGAGCAAGCTCCAGAAGTTGGTGACGGACAGGGAATCCTGGCGTGCTGCAGTCCATGGGATTGCAAAGAGTCAGACACAACTGAGTGACTGAACTGAACTGAACTGAACTGAAATTAAATTAAATACATAAAGGATCTATAAAATGCCCATGAGCTAATGGGTGCTCAATAAACACATTTTTCCTGTTGAAATGTCTCATTGTTTAACTTACTAGATGATGTTATATTACTTGGCAGTGGATTATTATTTCTTTTAACTTCCAGTCTAGATGGTCCCTTTTAGCTTCTGGTAGTTTTGTTTTAGATAATGTAAGATATGTTTTATCTTACCATTTTATTTTGCTTACAATTTTGTGGGCTTCCCAGGTAGTGCTAGTGGTAAAGAACCTGCCAGCCAATGCAAGAGACGTAAGAGATACAGGTTCAGTCCCTGGGCCAGGAAGATCCCCTGGAAGAGGGCATGGGAACCCATGCCAGTATTCTTGCCTGGAGAATCCCATGGTCAGGGGAGCCTATTCATGGGATTACAAAGAGTCGGATACAACTGAAGTGACTTAGCATGCACGCACACAAGATATGTTTGGTTTTTAATAAAGCTATAATAAAGCTTTATGTTGGAACTAGCTCAGTCTAATAACATTCTCATTAATTACATTAATAACACTAATTATTATACATTATAATAGTGTTAGTCACTCAGTCGTGCCCGACTCTTTGTGACCCCGTGGACTGCAGCCCTCTCTGTCCATGAGATTTTCCAGGCAAGGATACTGGAGTGGGTTGCCATTTCCTTCTCTAGGGGATCTTCCCAACTCAGGAATGAACCCGGGTCTCCTGCACTGCAGGCAGATTCTTTACCAACTGAGCTACAAGGGAAGACTTCCTATACATTATAATAATGTATAATAATAATGTATAATAATGTACACATTATACATTATAATAACATTATTACATTAATTAATAACATTCCTGCATTAATTCATTTATAGCCCAACTGCATCAAAACACTTGTTCCAAAAGTATTTTTAAGGGGCTTACAAAAATGGATACAGAAGGATATAAAGAAATAAAATTAATTGTTACATGTTAGTCACAGAATTAGTCCTGAGCTTCCTAGAAGCCAAAGCAAAGAGGAAAAGCTGAGCAAAAATAAGATTCTCAGTGTTTGTAAGATACCAACTGCTCCCAAGAAACACAACTTTTCCTGCCTTAAGCCCTAAGTGACCTTGATCCCCTCTCAACAGTATCTCCACAGAGCAGCTGCCTCTGATCCTGTCTGTTGGTACAAACCAGGACACCACACCTGAGGGCTACTCAAAAACAATCCAACCAAGGTAGGCTTTCTGTTGGTTGGGCTTGATTCAGGGGTGGGATTTTACTGACAGGAATCAACGAAATGTATATCTCTTACAGTTACTACAGATGCATAACAAATTACCCCCAAATTTAGTGACTTACAACAACCATTTTATTTTCCTTACAATTTTGTGGGCCAGAAATTTGGCCAGACTGTAACATCTTTGGACAATACAATCTGCAATAATACATTTTATGCAATCACCCATAAATACTGCATCTGCAACTAAGCCTTGATGAGAGTTAAGTTGAGCCTGGAAAATCCCATGGACAGAGGAGCCTGGTGGGCTGCAGTCCATGGGGTCGCTACTAGTCGGACATGACTGAGCGACTTCACTTTCACTTTTCTCTGTCATGCGTTGGAGAAGGAAATGGCAACCCACTCCAGTGTTCTTGCCTGGAGAATCCCAGGGACAGGGGAGCCTGGTGGGCCACCGTCTATGGGGTTGCACAGAGTCGGACGTGACTGAAGTGACTTAGCAGCAGCAGCAGCAAAGGGCTTACAGGGTGTCCTTCTGGTGCCAAACATCAAGGAAGAAGGTCTTGGCTTATATACAGCAGGTTCGAGAGTCACAGTGAACACACACTGAATGAAGCAGCAGATTCTCGGTCCCCATGTACATCATTCTTCTCAGTCTCCACAACAAGATACCATAGACTAGGTGCTTAAACAAAAGAAATGTTATTTACTCACAGTCTAGAGACTAGAAGTCTAAGATCAAAGTCCCAGCATAGTCAGGTTCTGATGAGAGGTTTTCTCTTGAG
>SJYW01002072.1:205818-232298 GCA_006410735.1 Raphicerus campestris | reverse complement strand
CAAGAGAATGATTGTATTGCAAATGGGCTAATTTGTTTTCTTCTTGAGTTTAATATTACTTATATTGTCCCTTATATCATGCATAATTGATTGCTTCAGAGCTTTTAAATCACAATCTGGCCATATAAGAAATGATGATAAGCTGCTGAAGTTTCATAGATCAGTTTAATCTGCCACACAAGAAATTTTATATTATCAATTTACAAGAGAGCTACTCATATTNTTGCTTCAGAGCTTTTAAATCACAATCTGGCCATATAAGAAATGATGATAAGCTGCTGAAGTTTCATAGATCAGTTTAATCTGCCACACAAGAAATTTTATATTATCAATTTACAAGAGAGCTACTCATATTAGACACTTTTCTTCATAAATTTCACTTTATTCTACCAGTTTTTTATTTATTCTCATCTTTCACTTAAGACAGAAAATATTATATGCAGAAGATTCTCAGACGCTCATCAGATTCGTCGGAAATAAGAAATAGCTACTCTTCAGAAGAGGAAGTTGTTTCATATACTGGAAGCTTCTTGTATACCGCTTCGAAATCCACCTTGCCTGCCTGCTGCTTCAGTCACGGTTTGACAACCAGTCGCTGAGAGGTTTCAGGCAGCTTCCATAGGCGCAGTCTGACAGCGCCTTACCTGCAACCCGTGCTGCCCCTCCTTGCTCCTTGCTCTGGGATTCTCTGATGCTGCAATGCGGGATGCCGAAGGAAAGCTTCTCTTCCCTTACGCGTGCGTGATCTGTACCTGGGTAGAAAGCCTGAGAATACAATTCACAGGTCTCTCTACACGTCTCCCATATCCAGGATTCAGGGAGCTGCATCCCTACCTATCCAGCACGGCTCTCTAAGGATGTCCTTCCTTGTGTATCCCGTTTTCTCTAGTTCATTTCGACAGCAGCCTCCTCCTCTCCATCCCCTTCCTATGATGCTTGAGATGGCTTTGCAAATGCACTTCCTGCGTGAAAGCCACTGTCTCAGGCTCTGTTTTCAGGAGAACCCAGACTGAAACTCGGAGACATGGTTTTTAATGGAATTAATTTGAATCACTAAGGTAATAGATGGGGCTGATGTAGCCATAATTCAAATGTGAATTCCAACAAAATTTCAATTTTGCACATCATGTATATAACACATACTATTGATCTTTGAAATTATTTATGAAAAGCTAAAATAGCAAATATTTATTTTACTAACACTAAAGTTCTATTTTAAATTCCAGAATCTTGACAAGGTGACTCAGTAATAGAGAATTACCTAAATGTGTGGTAGAATTGTAAACAGGGAAATTTCAATTAATCGATTTTTACTTGGACTCAAATGTTGCCAATGGCAAAGTACTGCTATTATTTGCAGCTATCTGTAGCTGTGAGGAAGTATTATCACTAACGCTCTTATTTTGTATTAAATTAGGTAGTTTAATCACTAAGTTTTGTCCAACTCTTGAAACCCCATGGACAACAGCCTGCCCGGCGCCTCTGTCCATGGGATTCTCCAGGCAAGAACCCTGGAGTAGGTAGCCTCTTCCTTCTCCAGGGGATCTTCCCCGCCCAGGAATCAAACCTGGGTCTCCTGCTTTGCAGGCAGACTCTTTACCAGCTGAGCTATGAGGGAAGTCTATCTTATTTCATATATACAACTGGAATTTACATTCTTTCCCTAAGGTATAGCTTGCAGAATGCTGAAACAAAAATTAACTCCAAATCTTATTCTCTTGCCTTTAAATCACATCACTCTTTGTGTTGGCCACCGTCTAGCTCCACAGCCTTCTTAGGGAAACCTGCACGAATGGAATGGAGCAATCGTTCAGTAGTACTTATTTGTTAATTTATACTTCTATATAGACGTGTGTATGGGCTCCCCAGGGGCTCAGTGGTAAAGAATCCTCCTGCAGTACAGGAGCCATGGGAGATGTGGGTTCGATCCCTGGGTCAGGAAGGTCCCCTGGAGAAGGAAATGACAATCCATTGCAGCATTCTTGCCCAGAGAACCCCATGGGCAGAGGATCCTGGTGGGCTACAATTCAGGGGATAGCAAAGAGCTGGACAAGACTGAAGCAACTTAGAACACACAGATGTGTGTGTACATGGTCATTAAGGTGTATACTATTTATGTGAGTATACTTATGAGTAAGTGCATCACTAAAAACCTGTCCTTTGAAGACAGTACATTCTAAATGAAAATATATATGAAACTGCTCCTGAGAGTGTTAGAGCTAACAATGCATGGTACTTGATTTAGTGGGCCACATGGTAAACTTATATAAAATTTGATCACGTGTTCTGACTCAGCTATGGTCTGCGCTGGATAACAAACTGTAAAGGGTGTGTGGCGCTTTCTCTAACCCTCAACCATGACTCACACTGCAAGTCTTCTCAGTTCATTCGAATTGTCTATCCTTCTTCATGAAGATGAAATAGAACCCGGGTATTCTGATGTTCATAATTCTGTTTGGATGAAATTGTCAATTAAGGAGGAAAAGTAACAACTTAATGGGAATAGGAAGAAGTGCAAGTTGATTGCACTATTCCAAGGCTGATTTCCTTAGGTAAGTTCCTAGTCTTTCAAGATGACTTCTGGGATTATTGTCATATGTCATCTATCATACTGTTGCGTTTACAGTGAGTAACTGGCTGTTAGGGATTTGAGTAGTTGGTAAAGGCAAACTGGAGAGGTGATGAACTCTTTATATTTTCTACTCTTGGAGGTTGAAAACACAAATCTTACCTAAGAGAGAATGCACAGATATCTAATTTAAAGATATTTAAAATGCACCCTTTGGCAACTTAGCAGTTGTGAATACCAACTATATCTAATTGTATTCCTTCTGCTCCTTAAATCTAACTCTTGAAAAAATATATATACAATCCTTTCAGTACTCAGAACATTTTCTGACTAGCAAATAAACATTGGGCTGACCAGATCTAAGTGCTAACCCGTAGAGAAAAATATACCTATCATCTGCTCTCTCCAGTTCACCCTGGATACTACCCCCAAGGAAGTCCTTCCAAGATGCCAACGCCATCATCTTATAGGTTTCGTTATCTTCTTTAAATAGTCACCGTAACAGAGCTGCCAATTAGGTGTTTTCTCATGTGGCTGCTCACAAAGGTGGTATTAGTGGCTGTTACTAATACTGTAAGAGAGGCTCTCAGGCAGCCGATAGGATAAGCAGGAGAACATGTTCCTTTCTTGCTCAATGAAGTCATGTTGGGACAGGGGGGTCTGCATGCCTCTTCAACGCATGTAAGTGTGTGGCTGCACCTGCCGGTCAACCCTCCCTCCAGCCTGAACCCTTCCCTTCGTCTCACCGTCCCTCAGCCACGTGAGGATGCTCACACGTCTGGGATGAGCTCTTCCAAGCCCAACCCCCAAGCGTTTGCTCAGGTTCTTCACTCTGCTCAGAATCCCATGCCCCACATCATTCGGATGGGACAGCTCCTATGTCTTGGAATACTGAACTGAATCATTTCTTCTGCTATTAAATCTTCCCTGATTCACTCAACACAGTTACTGCTTCCATGGTGCCTCTGTTTAACTTAGTGCAAAGCCTTCTTCATTCACGCACTCATTCATCTAGCCTTTTTCTCAACACATATTACATCCATAAACATGTCACGTATGTATAGTCTCTGCAAGGGATGATATGCATGATTGTGAATAATATATATGAATATGCTTATCCAGTTTTATATAACTTAGGGCCTCTCATAAATATTCATAAGTAAAATGCAGTCATTTATTTCTGTCTCTCATATTAAAACATACGCTTTTTGGAAGACTGATTAAAGTATATATTTATTTGTATTCCTTGCTTTTAGTACAGTGCCTGATAAAATGTGGGTGTGCAAAGTTTTCTTAATGAGACCAAACTGATTTAATAAACCATTTGGAGAGTAGCTTCTAACTGTATTTATTTTCTTCAACTCAATTATCATGCCTGTATTTACAAACACATGCCTCAAAATACAATAGGGTGTCTAGAATGGGATTACCTTGAGGAAAAAGAGAAGAAAATATATATAAGTGCACAATATCATTGCCTTGAACAGGTGACACCTCCGTCCCTCGGAGTCATTGTCCACAGGGAAGATGAACATGGTTCAAAACTCTGACTCTCTCACACACATAAACACTTGCACACAATCACACATGCACACACACATTAAACTTAAAACTTTAACATTTAAAATAAATATCTGCCACTTACGATACTATTTTTACAACAAAGAGGCTTATTTTCACTGAAATGTGTTTTACTATTTTATTTCATTAAAACTACCTTAAATTAATGTGTTGGGAAAAGTGTGCTGATATAACATGTATGAGGACCACAGCCAGGGAACCTAAGAAAATGTGTAGAAGTGAAATATTAAATCTTAAAGCGTTTGCAGATATCTCTGTCAAGTAAAACACTTTGGAAAGCAAAATATATCATTGGTTATAAAGAGTTATTTTATAATTGTTAATGAACTTGGTTTATACGATTGAGAAAATGAGATATCAGACATAATTATAATGCCAGGTAGATAGGTATGTAGATATTGGTGTAGTTCGAGGCTAGGGGCAGTGATGCTGAGGAGCCACCGNTTAAGCCTTGGAAGCTGTGCGTAAGATGCTGTGTGATCAGGGTCCTACCACCGGGAGAGGACAACATGTTTAATCATCCCTTTCCTCGGGCATATCCTTTGCTGGTTCCTTCTTTGTCAGTGTCATACTTGCCTAGTCTCTAAAAATTTGGTCTTAAACGAGGAAAAGACAATGAGAAGAATGTAAAAACCTGCAATTTTGCGAGAACTGAATTTATAATAGAGTGACATTATAATAGTTCAGTTTCGAGAAATGGCAACAGTTGAAATTAACCAATAACCCTGTCAGCACATAGAGTGATCCATAAGTACAAGTAAATTTGGCACTAACTGCCAGGCAGGCCCAGAAAACCTGCATTACTAATGCTATTTCTGAATTTAATTCAATATTTTATAAAACTATGTTTCTCAAAATGACAGCAAGCAATAAGAAGCTGCATAATGTTTTACTTCCACAATTTAAACAGAACTTTTTCTAAGTGATAAAAAATCCTGACTCAAATAAATGACAGAAACCGGTAGTTTTAATTGCCTTTGGCTGAATATAAAATGGAAACTTATAAAGCATTATCATAAGGTCAACATTTATAGTGATAAGCTCAAGGAAGTCAGTGTCATTTACATATGCTTTTAAGGAAAACTATGAAAGTCTTGGAACACATTTATGATTCAGATGCAAACAGAATTTTTTGGACAGTAAAATGTCAGCTAGAAAAGGCAAGGGTGTGCTAGTAACAGTTAGAGCAACACAGGGATTTATATTTCTGTAAAGATTCAGTTGCCCAGGCTTGGAAAGACGGTTCTAAAATTATGTGCGATATAAGACATAGGAGACATGAGATAGAGATGAACATGAGATTGGTTTCATACTGGGGTGATGATAGGCAGTCACAATAGAGGCTCTATATCAAGGAAATCCATTGCATTGCACAGATTAAAGCAGTAATAAGTCCATTTGATTGAATCTCTCATTTAAAGGTGAGAAAATTAAATCCTCCAAAATCCAAATTTATTTCCAAAGTCATGAAATGGTATGGGAACCAAAACAAGTCCAAAATACATCTTCTCCATCTTAATCTTTAGTATTTTACCTGTATACCTCCTGGAGGTCTAAAAACAAGTTCTCTGAAGATGATTAAATTGAAAAGTAACTTTCAAAATATTGTATAGAAGTTAGATGACTTATAGCTTAACTACCAAGAGAATGATTGTATTGCAAATGGGCTAATTTGTTTTCTTCTTGAGTTTAATATTACTTATATTGTCCCTTATATCATGCATAATTGATTGCTTCAGAGCTTTTAAATCACAATCTGGCCATATAAGAAATGATGATAAGCTGCTGAAGTTTCATAGATCAGTTTAATCTGCCACACAAGAAATTTTATATTATCAATTTACAAGAGAGCTACTCATATTAGACACTTTTCTTCATAAATTTCACTTTATTCTACCAGTTTTTTATTTATTCTCATCTTTCACTTAAGACAGAAAATATTATATGCAGAAGATTCTCAGACGCTCATCAGATTCGTCGGAAATAAGAAATAGCTACTCTTCAGAAGAGGAAGTTGTTTCATATACTGGAAGCTTCTTGTATACCGCTTCGAAATCCACCTTGCCTGCCTGCTGCTTCAGTCACGGTTTGACAACCAGTCGCTGAGAGGTTTCAGGCAGCTTCCATAGGCGCAGTCTGACAGCGCCTTACCTGCAACCCGTGCTGCCCCTCCTTGCTCCTTGCTCTGGGATTCTCTGATGCTGCAATGCGGGATGCCGAAGGAAAGCTTCTCTTCCCTTACGCGTGCGTGACCTGTACCTGGGTAGAAAGCCTGAGAATACAATTCACAGGTCTCTCTACACGTCTCCCATATCCAGGATTCAGGGAGCTGCATCCCTACCTATCCAGCACGGCTCTCTAAGGATGTCCTTCCTTGTGTATCCCGTTTTCTCTAGTTCATTTCGACAGCAGCCTCCTCCTCTCCATCCCCTTCCTATGATGCTTGAGATGGCTTTGCAAATGCACTTCCTGCGTGAAAGCCACTGTCTCAGGCTCTGTTTTCAGGAGAACCCAGACTGAAACTCGGAGACATGGTTTTTAATGGAATTAATTTGAATCACTAAGGTAATAGATGGGGCTGATGTAGCCATAATTCAAATGTGAATTCCAACAAAATTTCAATTTTGCACATCATGTATATAACACATACTATTGATCTTTGAAATTATTTATGAAAAGCTAAAATAGCAAATATTTATTTTACTAACACTAAAGTTCTATTTTAAATTCCAGAATCTTGACAAGGTGACTCAGTAATAGAGAATTACCTAAATGTGTGGTAGAATTGTAAACAGGGAAATTTCAATTAATCGATTTTTACTTGGACTCAAATGTTGCCAATGGCAAAGTACTGCTATTATTTGCAGCTATCTGTAGCTGTGAGGAAGTATTATCACTAATGCTCTTATTTTGTATTAAATTAGGTAGTTTAATCACTAAGTTTTGTCCAACTCTTGAAACCCCATGGACAACAGCCTGCCCGGCGCCTCTGTCCATGGGATTCTCCAGGCAAGAACCCTGGAGTAGGTAGCCTCTTCCTTCTCCAGGGGATCTTCCCCGCCCAGGAATCAAACCTGGGTCTCCTGCTTTGCAGGCAGACTCTTTACCAGCTGAGCTATGAGGGAAGTCTATCTTATTTCATATATACAACTGGAATTTACATTCTTTCCCTAAGGTATAGCTTGCAGAATGCTGAAATAAAAATTAACTCCAAATCTTATTCTCTTGCCTTTAAATCACATCACTCTTTGTGTTGGCCACCGTCTAGCTCCACAGCCTTCTTAGGGAAACCTGCACGAATGGAATGGAGCAATCGTTCAGTAGTACTTATTTGTTAATTTATACTTCTATATAGACGTGTGTATGGGCTCCCCAGGGGCTCAGTGGTAAAGAATCCTCCTGCAGTACAGGAGCCATGGGAGATGTGGGTTCGATCCCTGGGTCAGGAAGGTCCCCTGGAGAAGGAAATGACAATCCATTGCAGCATTCTTGCCCAGAGAACCCCATGGGCAGAGGATCCTGGTGGGCTACAATTCAGGGGATAGCAAAGAGCTGGACAAGACTGAAGCAACTTAGAACACACAGATGTGTGTGTACATGGTCATTAAGGTGTATACTATTTATGTGAGTATACTTATGAGTAAGTGCATCACTAAAAACCTGTCCTTTGAAGACAGTACATTCTAAATGAAAATATATATGAAACTGCTCCTGAGAGTGTTAGAGCTAACAATGCATGGTACTTGATTTAGTGGGCCACATGGTAAACTTATATAAAATTTGATCACGTGTTCTGACTCAGCTATGGTCTGCGCTGGATAACAAACTGTAAAGGGTGTGTGGCGCTTTCTCTAACCCTCAACCATGACTCACACTGCAAGTCTTCTCAGTTCATTCGAATTGTCTATCCTTCTTCATGAAGATGAAATAGAACCCGGGTATTCTGATGTTCATAATTCTGTTTGGATGAAATTGTCAATTAAGGAGGAAAAGTAACAACTTAATGGGAATAGGAAGAAGTGCAAGTTGATTGCACTATTCCAAGGCTGATTTCCTTAGGTAAGTTCCTAGTCTTTCAAGATGACTTCTGGGATTATTGTCATATGTCATCTATCATACTGTTGCGTTTACAGTGAGTAACTGGCTGTTAGGGATTTGAGTAGTTGGTAAAGGCAAACTGGAGAGGTGATGAACTCTTTATATTTTCTACTCTTGGAGGTTGAAAACACAAATCTTACCTAANGGAATAGGAAGAAGTACAAGTTGATTGCACTATTCCAAGGCTGATTTCCTTAGGTAAGTTCCTAGTCTTTCAAGATGACTTCTGGGATTATTGTCATATGTCATATGTCATCTATCATACTGTTGCATTTACAGTGAGTAACTGGCTGTTAGGGATTCGAGTAGTTGGTAAAGGCAAACTGGAGAGGTGATGAACTGTTTATATTTTCTACTCTTGGAGGTTGAAAACACAAATCTTACCTAAGAGAGAATGCACAGATATCTAATTTAAAGATATTTAAAATGCACCCTTTGGCAACTTAGCAGTTGTGAATACCAACTATATCTAATTGTATTCCTTCTGCTCCTTAAATCTAACTCTTGAAAAAATATATATACAATCCTTTCAGTACTCAGAACATTTTCTGACTAGCAAATAAACATTGGGCTGACCAGATCTAAGTGCTAACCCGTAGAGAAAAATATACCTATCATCTGCTCTCTCCAGTTCACCCTGGATACTACCCCCAAGGAAGTCCTTCCAAGATGCCAACGCCATCATCTTATAGGTTTCGTTATCTTCTTTAAATAGTCACATAACAGAGCTGCCAATTAGGTGTTTTCTCATGTGGCTGCTCACAAAGGTAGAATTAGTGGCTGTTACTAATACTGTAAGAGAGGCTCTCAGGCAGCCGATAGGATAAGCAGGAGAACATGTTCCTTTCTTGCTCAATGAAGTCATGTTGGGACAGGGGGGTCTGCATGCCTCTTCAACGCATGTAAGTGTGTGGCTGCACCTGCCGGTCAACCCTCCCTCCAGCCTGAACCCTTCCCTTCGTCTCACCGTCCCTCAGCCACGTGAGGATGCTCACACGTCTGGGATGAGCTCTTCCAAGCCCAACCCCCANCAGGCAGCCGATAGGATAAGCAGGAGAACATGTTCCTTTCTTGCTCAATGAAGTCATGTTGGGACAGGGGGTCTGCATGCCTCTTCAAAGCATGTAAGTGTGTGGCTGCACCTGCCGGTCAACCCTCCCTCCAGCTTGCGCCCTTCCCTTCATCTCACTGTCCCTCAGCCACGTGAGGATGCTCACACGTCTGGGATGAGCTCTTCCAAGCCCAACCCCCAAGCGTTTGCTCAGGTTCTTCACTCTGCTCAGAATCCCATGCCCCACATCATTCGGATGGGACAGCTCCTATGTCTTGGAATACTGAACTGAATCATTTCTTCTGCTATTAAATCTTCCCTGATTCACTCAACACAGTTACTGCTTCCATGGTGCCTCTGTTTAACTTAGTGCAAAGCCTTCTTCATTCACGCACTCATTCATCTAGCCTTTTTCTCAACACATATTACATCCATAAACATGTCACGTATGTATAGTCTCTGCAAGGGATGATATGCATGATTGTGAATAATATATATGAATATGCTTATCCAGTTTTATATAACTTAGGGCCTCTCATAAATATTCATAAGTAAAATGCAGTCATTTATTTCTGTCTCTCATATTAAAACATACGCTTTTTGGAAGACTGATTAAAGTATATATTTATTTGTATTCCTTGCTTTTAGTACAGTGCCTGATAAAATGTGGGTGTGCAAAGTTTTCTTAATGAGACCAAACTGATTTAATAAACCATTTGGAGAGTAGCTTCTAACTGTATTTATTTTCTTCAACTCAATTATCATGCCTGTATTTACAAACACATGCCTCAAAATACAATAGGGTGTCTAGAATGGGATTACCTTGAGGAAAAAGAGAAGAAAATATATATAAGTGCACAATATCATTGCCTTGAACAGGTGACACCTCCGTCCCTCGGAGTCATTGTCCACAGGGAAGATGAACAGGATTCAAAACTCTGACTCTCTCACACACATAAACACTTGCACACAATCACACATGCACACACACATTAAACTTAAAACTTTAACATTTAAAATAAATATCTGCCACTTACGATACTATTTTTACAACAAAGAGGCTTATTTTCACTGAAATGTGTTTTACTATTTTATTTCATTAAAACTACCTTAAATTAATGTGTTGGGAAAAGTGTGCTGATATAACATGTATGAGGACCACAGCCAGGGAACCTAAGAAAATGTGTAGAAGTGAAATATTAAATCTTAAAGCGTTTGCAGATATCTCTGTCAAGTAAAACACTTTGGAAAGCAAAATATATCATTGGTTATAAAGAGTTATTTTATAATTGTTAATGAACTTGGTTTATACGATTGAGAAAATGAGATATCAGACATAATTATAATGCCAGGTAGATAGGTATGTAGATATTGGTGTAGTTCGAGGCCAGGGGCAGTGATGCTGAGGAGCCACCGCGAGCCTGAGGTGAGGGGCAGCAGCTGGGAGGAGCCACCCATGCCCGAGGCCAGGGCTGGCAGCGGGAGGATCAATCCGAGGAGCGGTGGCTGCGCAGGAGCAGGAGGGCCTAGAGGAGCAATCCCACATTGANTTGGGGGCAGGAGGAGAAGGGGACAACCGAGGATGAGATGGCTGGATGGCATCATGGACCCGATGGACGTGAGTTTGAGTGAACTTTGGGAGTTGCTGATGGATAGGGAGGCCTGGTGTGCTGCAGTTCATGGGGTTGCAAAGAGTCAGACATGACTGAGCGACTGAACTGAACTGAACATAAACAAGTAGCCATTGTGTGATTTATAAACAGCAAATTAAACAAACATACTATTTGTTAAGAATCAAAGAATAAATAAATTAACATATTCAGCATGAAAAAATTGAAATATGAATGGATCACAAAGAAAAATGAAATGATAATCTGGCTTGCTTTGTTTATACTACAAAGACAAACAATCAAATTAAAACTAAAAATGAAATAATTAAAAGTGAGATAATGTAACATGTTTTTATTTTAAATTTATAATATTTTCTATGATCAGAAAATTTCATTCCAGTAACCAGAAATATTTTACAGTTATGTTGGTATCAAATTTGACAGAATGTAAAATATAAACTCATATTTTAAAATGAAAAGAAAATTGACTTAAGGCTATTCTAATTTCCCAAAGATAAAAATTAATCATAAAATTTTCTAACAAAGCAATCAGTCTCCCCTAAAATCACATAACCAGAGTTGAAAAGGTGTTTCATGAGCATTAGAAAAGGGAGTGGTCATCAAGAGTCAATGCAGATTCAAGAGCAAATTTGCCACATTAGAGTCTCCTTTCATCTAAAGGACTTCCCTGATAGCTCAGATGGTAAAGAAGCTGCCTGCAATGCAGGCTCAGACCCAGGTCAGAAAGATTGCCCTGGAGAACAGAATGGCAACCCGTTCCAGTATTCTTGCCTGGAGAATTCCACGGGCAGAGGAGCCTCGAGAGCTATAAGCCAGGGAATTGCAAGAGTTGGACAAAATTGAGCAACTAACACTTTCACTTTCATCCTAAGTAACTTCTCAGTGACATTTTATAAATACAGCATGTCTTAATTTCACTATGTTAGTTAGAACACTCTTTTATAATATCCAAACAGGATGAGATGAAAACCGAATGATTAAGCCAAATTGTTGAACCATTATTTACCCATTGACCAGAAAAGATATCCCAAAGTGGCACATCACAAAGACAGACAGTGGATAGGCTCATTAACTTTTTTTAATGATAGCTTGAATGAGAACGTGTGTCTGCNTTAAGCCAAATTGTTGAACCATTATTTACCCATTGACCAGAAAAGATATCCCAAAGTGGCACATCACAAAGACAGACAGTGGATAGGCTCATTAACTTTTTTTAATGATAGCTTGAATGAGAACGTGTGTCTGCATCATCTTATTTTAAATTGAGTTTTCTCCTATTGAAAATTCATGTATCATATTTGCTGGTAAGATCACAGAGCATATATGGTTAAGTATAACCCAGATTTAAAGTCTCTCATGTAAATGATTGCTCTGCAAGTACTTCTTTCTCAATCATTTAACATAAGTTCATTTGCTCAAAACTTTCTATATTTTTTCACGTCAAATCCAACAAAGGATAGGTTTTGCATTTTTATGGTGTGAGCATTTAATCTGACTAAATTTTTCAAGCCTATAAAGTAGAATTTTGAGTGATCTTTAATAAAGATGAAAGAGGTTTTTAAATATATATAGATAGAGAGATACCATTATTCTATGCTCTATAATAAAATAATAATAATAATTTTTAAAAGTTTGAAACAACCAAAAACTTCAGATTTTATTAAATAAAATTTAAATGACTATAGAATATTAAAGAGATTTATAACAGGAAAATAGTTTATTAAAATAAGGAGGATAATTACCTTGGTAATATAAACTATCCAGAAGATAGAATTTAATTCATCACAGATTCCAGTAAGTAAAGTATGGTCCTGGAAATATAATTTGAGATATACAAGTATAATGACTTATCTAACCAATATGGCCATAAATAGTGAACAGTGCACATAAATTGTGGTGCCAAAATTCAGTAACATTTACACCACTATTGAGGCCAAGGAATAGCTCTATGCATGCTCTTGCTATTAAAAAGAAGAGTATGTTTCCACATATATAGATGTTCAGTTGTATATTCCTGGAACATGCTATATAACAAATTATTGACATTTTTAATTTCTGGGGGCCATACGGTAAGCATTTTTAATGCACAATTTATTTTATTTCATTTTATTTTTTTCTATTTAGTCTACTATCTACCCTATAGTGGTTATAGGGTAGACAGGATATTCAGCTTCCATTGCATATCATCCTGTACTGCTTGACTATTTGAAAATGGCTTATCTTATTATTAAATAAGTATTTAAAAAATAAAGATATATACAAAGTACTTTAAGCTTATCCCTCAGGTCTAATGCAGTTCCAAAGTTCTGTGATCATCTAATAATAAAGTGCTAACATATTTACATTATGCAGATTAAAGATGCCTTATCATCTCTAGTAAGGCATTGTCTTATCTATATCCATCTTCTGCCCAATTTTCTTATTTCTAATCCACTTTGAGTATTTTATATAAACTGCTGTCTATATATTCCTAGAGCTTAATGAATGGAGATTGATTCTGAAATTATTTACTTTTACTGATTGATAAATGGCTTTTATCAATGTAATTTTGAAGACAGTTATTTAAAACGAGATTTCATTGACTTGTGTTTGTCTCTCAGATGATGAAAAATGCCTGTGAACTCAGTATACTCATAAATGTGACTATCTTGCTTTCTATGCTATCCACAGCAATTTTTGTATTTTGAACAATAGGTCTAAAAACTGATCTTCATAAAATGCATATGGTATTTTATGAATTTTTTTTACACCAAGTACTCTCTAGTAAACTCTGCTGTTCATTGTATGTTTATCCTAAATTATAGTTCTCATATCATTTATCTTGCTCAAGGAAACTCAGACCTATTCTAGGGGAATAAGTGAAAGATGTCAACTTTGGGGTAGCTTTTTTAAAAAGATAGAGATTATCATGTTATTTACTATATACACCATACAGTAAGCATCTTGATTGTGTATCAGTTCAGTTCAGTTCAGTTCAGTGGGCAAAGGAGGGCCTAGAGGAGCTACTCCACGTTCAAGGTCAGGAGGGGTGGTGGTGAGGAGATGCCCCTTATCCAAGGTAAGGAACAGCGGCTGCGCTTTGCTGGAGCAGCCGTGAAGAGATACCTTATGTCCAAGGTAAGAGAAACCCAAGTAAGACAGTAGGTGTTGCGAGAGGGCATCAGAGAGCAGACACATGGAAATTATAATCACAGAAAACTTAGTCAATCTAATCACATGGACCACAGCTTTGTCTAACTCAATGAAAGTGATGAATGTGTGTGCCGCTGCTGCTGCTGCTAGGTCGCTTCAGTCATGTCTGACTCTGTGAGACCCCATAGACAGCAGCCCACCAGGTTCTGCCATCCCTGGGATTCTCCAGGAAAAAACACTGGAGTGGGTTGCCATTTCCTTCTCCAGTGCATGAAAGTGAAAAGTGAAAGGGAAGTCACTGAGTCGTGTCCAACTCTCAGCAACCCCATGGACTGCAGCTCACCAGGCTCCTCTGCCCATGGGATTTTCCAGGCAAGAGTCCTGGAGTGGGAGCCACTGCCCTCTCCATCTTTGTTTAGCTATGGTAAAATATCCAGCTGGAGGACTGGTGTGCTGTCCATTCTTCAATAAACAGTGCTGAATTACATGAAACTCTGATCAATGAACAAGCATTCTTAGTAGGTTCTGTACAAGCCACAAAATCATGTTTCTCTCTTACTTACTATTAACTCTGGCTTATAAAGATCCATTTCTAAAGAATAAACACAATAATACCTACATATGACATTTCCAAGAAGCGTACCTCACTGAACTGCTGAAACAAAACAGATGGCAAAAAATCCTGGGGTTGTAAATCAACAAGAGGGCCCGTCCAGTTACTCTGAACAAAAAGTTGCAAACTGCTCACAGCAAGTAGGAGTATCTTCTGGTGTCTTCTGGTTTAATATTCAATTTACTATACACATATTAAGCATTGTTAATAATATTATAAAATGTCACATTTCAAAAGGCAAGCAATATATTGTCCCTTGGTTTGAGTAGCACATTTTTTTAAGCCTAAACCCATGTTTAAGGTAAAATATTATTATTTGCTTCTCAGCCATTTTCTAAATAACCATTTGTGTAACTTTGTCATCAGAGATAAAGGAAACAAGGACAAGATTAGTAAAAAGTACTCACATAAAGAGACACAGAAAAAATAAAATATGTACTTTTGGTAGAAAGTAGTGAAAACTTAAAACTTAATAAATGAAGTTAATTCTACAGGATGAGAATATGCCCAGATTCCTATTGGAGGGAAGATGGGCAAAACACAGGGTGGATAGACTCCACATTACTTGGTGCAGTTTTAAATAGACTGACCATCAGAAGTGTCACTTTTAAAAAGGATTTCTAAAATTTTACCAAAGAATTGAAACGGCTGAAGGAACTGATGAAATGTCTCACATGTGCATCTAGAGAAAGACGTTCTACACCTGAGAGAGGAAAACTGGAAATGTAGAAGTTTTGAATTGAAAGTGTGTCTAGACTGGAATGTTTAAGAAAGAGCCAAAGGCTGGTTTGGCTACAATTTGGCAAGCCAGAAAGGCAGGCATAGCAGTAGCTCCTGGAAAGACTTCAGCTGTACTCACACAGTAACAGGAAATGGGGAGACTCTGTATGAATTTTCAGGGTAGACCAGGCAGCATTCACTGACAGATGAGATACGGAATATGAAGGAAAGAGAGCAGTTAGAAAGACTCCAGCACTTCTGGTCTAAATGATTGTGGGGATAGAGCTGCCTTCTATTGAGACAGGGAAGACTGACATGCAGAACGTGAGAGTCTGATCGGTGTTTGTGGTCTGACCGTGCTGATACCCAAATGGAGATGTTGAATAAGCAGTGTGATAGGAGGTATTAACTCAGGAGTCGTCTACAGTTAGATGGTATTTAAAGCCGATGACACTGGATGGGATGATCAGAGAAGTGGGTATAGACGGCAAAACGAAGGAGAGACAGAAAGAGACTCGGGGGGATTTCAGGGCTGAAAAGCCAGCAAGGGGGAGGGGTAAAGGGAGGAGGCTGACAGGACCAGTCTCGGGGAGGAGAGATTTCCAATCAGATTCATTGGTTCCTTGCGAGNCAATTTTTGTATTTTGAACAATAGGTCTAAAAACTGATCTTCATAAAATGCATATGGTATTTTATGAATTTTTTTTACACCAAGTACTCTCTAGTAAACTCTGCTGTTCATTGTATGTTTATCCTAAATTATAGTTCTCATATCATTTATCTTGCTCAAGGAAACTCAGACCTATTCTAGGGGAATAAGTGAAAGATGTCAACTTTGGGGTAGCTTTTTTAAAAAGATAGAGATTATCATGTTATTTACTATATACACCATACAGTAAGCATCTTGATTGTATATCAGTTCAGTTCAGTTCAGTTCAGTGGGCAAAGGAGGGCCTAGAGGAGCTACTCCACGTTCAAGGTCAGGAGGGGTGGTGGTGAGGAGATGCCCCTTATCCAAGGTAAGGAACAGCGGCTGCGCTTTGCTGGAGCAGCCGTGAAGAGATACCTTATGTCCAAGGTAAGAGAAACCCAAGTAAGACAGTAGGTGTTGCGAGAGGGCATCAGAGAGCAGACACATGGAAATTATAATCACAGAAAACTTAGTCAATCTAATCACATGGACCACAGCTTTGTCTAACTCAATGAAAGTGATGAATGTGTGTGCCGCTGCTGCTGCTGCTAGGTCGCTTCAGTCATGTCTGACTCTGTGAGACCCCATAGACAGCAGCCCACCAGGTTCTGCCATCCCTGGGATTCTCCAGGAAAAAACACTGGAGTGGGTTGCCATTTCCTTCTCCAGTGCATGAAAGTGAAAAGTGAAAGGGAAGTCACTGAGTCGTGTCCAACTCTCAGCAACCCCATGGACTGCAGCTCACCAGGCTCCTCTGCCCATGGGATTTTCCAGGCAAGAGTCCTGGAGTGGGAGCCACTGCCCTCTCCATCTTTGTTTAGCTATGGTAAAATATCCAGCTGGAGGACTGGTGTGCTGTCCATTCTTCAATAAACAGTGCTGAATTACATGAAACTCTGATCAATGAACAAGCATTCTTAGTAGGTTCTGTACAAGCCACAAAGTCATGTTTCTCTCTTACTTACTATTAACTCTGGCTTATAAAGATCCATTTCTAAAGAATAAACACAATAATACCTACATATGACATTTCCAAGAAGCGTACCTCACTGAACTGCTGAAACAAAACAGATGGCAAAAAATCCTGGGGTTGTAAATCAACAAGAGGGCCCGTCCAGTTACTCTGAACAAAAAGTT
This sequence comes from Raphicerus campestris, assembly GCA_006410735.1. Classification (NCBI taxonomy): domain Eukaryota; kingdom Metazoa; phylum Chordata; class Mammalia; order Artiodactyla; family Bovidae; genus Raphicerus; species Raphicerus campestris. The sequence continues at coordinate 215,075 of SJYW01002072.1, read as the reverse complement.
GCAAACTGCTCACAGCAAGTAGGAGTATCTTCTGGTGTCTTCTGGTTTAATATTCAATTTACTATACACATATTAAGCATTGTTAATAATATTATAAAATGTCACATTTCAAAAGGCAAGCAATATATTGTCCCTTGGTTTGAGTAGCACATTTTTTAAGCCTAAACCCATGTTTAAGGTAAAATATTATTATTTGCTTCTCAGCCATTTTCTAAATAACCATTTGTGTAACTTTGTCATCGGAGATAAAGGAAACAAGGACAAAATTAGTAAAAAGTACTCACATAAAGAGACGCAGAAAAAATAAAATATGTACTTTTGGTAGAAAGTAATGAAACTTAAAACTTAATAAATGAAGTTAATTCTACAGGATGAGAATATGCCCAGATTCCTATTGGAGGGAAGATGGGCAAAACACAGGGTGGATAGACTCCACATTACTTGGTGCAGTTTTAAATAGACTGACCATCAGAAGTGTCACTTTTAAAAAGGATTTCTAAAATTTTACCAAAGAATTGAAACGGCTGAAGGAACTGATGAAATGTCTCACATGTGCATCTAGAGAAAGACGTTCTACACCTGAGAGAGGAAAACTGGAAATGTAGAAGTTTTGAATTGAAAGTGTGTCTAGACTGGAATGTTTAAGAAAGAGCCAAAGGCTGGTTTGGCTACAATTTGGCAAGCCAGAAAGGCAGGCATAGCAGTAGCTCCTGGAAAGACTTCAGCTGTACTCACACAGTAACAGGAAATGGGGAGACTCTGTATGAATTTTCAGGGTAGACCAGGCAGCATTCACTGACAGATGAGATACGGAATATGAAGGAAAGAGAGCAGTTAGAAAGACTCCAGCACTTCTGGTCTAAATGATTGTGGGGATAGAGCTGCCTTCTATTGAGACAGGGAAGACTGACATGCAGAACGTGAGAGTCTGATCGGTGTTTGTGGTCTGACCGTGCTGATACCCAAATGGAGATGTTGAATAAGCAGTGTGATAGGAGGTATTAACTCAGGAGTCGTCTACAGTTAGATGGTATTTAAAGCCGATGACACTGGATGGGATGATCAGAGAAGTGGGTATAGACGGCAAAACGAAGGAGAGACAGAAAGAGACTCGGGGGGATTTCAGGGCTGAAAAGCCAGCAAGGGGGAGGGGTAAAGGGAGGAGGCTGACAGGACCAGTCTCGGGGAGGAGAGATTTCCAATCAGATTCATTGGTTCCTTGCGAGCTAAGTGAAGAAAATAGTTCAAAAGCAGAGTGGTTAACTGTGCTCAATTTGTTGTTAGTTCAAAGAAAAGATGAAGTAGCATATGAAGCATGGATGTATAAATGTAAAGGCAGAATATTTGTCAACTCTTTTGTACTTAGAAACATTACAAGTGTGAAGATCTGAAAGACATAAATTATTAAGGATTATCCACACATGTGCGGAATAATGGTATTAGCTTCACTTTGGGTGTACTAAGGTTTATGTAATGATGCATTCATAAATGTAGCCAACCATGAATCTAGGTATTTTATCCCAGGGAGCAATAATTTAGCAATGCACAATTGGAGTGTTGAGATTAGAAGGATGTGTGGACAATTCAAAGGAATATTTTCTAAAATGTCCCAAGCTTTTTCACAAGTCCGCTTTGAATAAAATATTCATAAATGTTTTATGTAGAATGTTTATAGCTCTTCCAAGGATGAAGAGACTCAAGCATGACCTTAAACCTCTTATACTACAGTTGAAAAGCTGTTTTTATATCCTTCTAAGAAAAATCATAGACATGGTAAGTATATTAAATTAATGTTGAGGAGCAAGAATAAATTTTCAATCTTATCAGAAGTGAGTTGAGACATATTTTTTAAAGCATCAGTAATGCAATTTTTGTCAGACAGATTGTGTTGTTTTGAGTGTATCAGGAAAATAGAACAATAAATCTGGTCATTGCTCCGTAATAACACCTCAAGCCATGATGCTGAATATCAGTCATGTGTGACTTACGGGGAATAAAGCAAACGGTGCTAATAATTGAGATCTGGGGCAGGATTCAAGGGGCATCATTATTGATAGTGGAAGACTAATTTGAAAAATTCACAAAATTGCATTTTTTAACAAAGTCAGTGTGTGAAATAATTTCCCCACCTGTTTTATTTCAGCGAAAGCAACAGAGCAAAATTTGAGTCCTATGAAATAGCAATAATAGGTGCTTGAGAATAAGGAGCTAGGTATCTCGATTTTAACCACACATTAAAAAAAATTAAATGTATGCCTGCACAAATGAACTTATCAGAAATAACTTTCTGAAAGATATTGGTCAAAATACAGCAACAACTCATAAGGAAGATGGCATTTAATGGAATTCCTCCCAGACATGACCTAATTTGCTAGGATCTCTACTACTTGTTTGATTATATATGACTAGAATATGTCTGGCTAGATTAGTCTTTTAAAGAAATTTCAAAATATTATATTTCATTGGAAGAGATTTGATGTATCTATGCCATAGGGCACCTTTGCTCCAAATATTCCAGTTTTACTGCTTGTTTATTTTCTCAGGGAACCAATTGGTATTTGAATTAGATAATCACTACCAATGAATCTAATTAAAGGGGATGAAGGAAAGGTTTAACCTTTATTCCATAGTCCCACATACAACTCAAAACAATTTATATGAGAGGAACTTTTTGTCTTCTTATCCCGGGCGGGGATAGAGGGATGGAGGATTACAAAACAATAAAATCTCGAATTAGAGCTGTAAAAATGGAAATGACAGCTTTGTGCAGTAATGAAATAAAATGAAAAAGATAAAAATATAGACTCAAAAGAAACAGATATAAGATCCAAATCCTTCAATGACCCCTTCTGTGACTCTGTCTACTTAAATCCTTGAAATCTTAATTTCCATATCTGTACAATGAAAATATACTCTTTTGAAATACTAGGAATCTTAAAGTTTGGACTCCAATGGGACTTCTGAAGGCTTAAGATGGTTTTATTATTGTCTCCCCATAAATGGATTTGATAATGAAGAATAGAAGAAAAAAAAAGATTTGTGAATTCTCTCCCCATATTGAGTTTCTTTCTCTAATTCTATGTCAGAACTTGAGTTTTCACTCAGCTTTCTGTTCATGCTTATGCCTGTTCTGCTTTGGACACTGTATTGCATTCAGGTAGAAAGATTCTAAAAAAGAAATACAAGTAGTATTAGTGGCAGGAGTAAACTAATTGCTAGTTAAGTTGTGTCCATTTACTGAAGGACTAGTATAGCTTTGTGAAAGTGAAAGTGAAAGTGAAGGCGCTCAGTCGTGTCCGACTCTTTGTGACCACGTGGGCTGTAGCCCACCAGGCTCTTCTATCCATGGGATTTCCAGCCAAGAGTACTGGAGTGGGGTGCCATTGCCTTCTCAAAGTATAGTTTTGTAGATATTAACAATAACATTCTATAGTATTTTATCCTTGTCCCATAAGGAATCAAATAAAAAATGTTTATTATACATATGTAAATCAATCAAATTTTAATTTAATTGAAACTATTATTCTATAGCAAATTGGAACAGATAGCCAACATTTTCTGTGAGATGTCAAAAATTTTTCAAGACTTGAAACCTATGAATTGTAAGAGAGGAAAACTTATTTACCTTCTACCCTTCCAGGGTCTTGGTTGATACACCCATGTAATAAAATATAGATTAACAAATAGAAGTTTAAGAACNATGGCAAGGTTCTCTCAGGAAGATCAGATGTGTCATGACACATAGAATGATGTCAAATGAAAAATAAATCTGAAAGCGTAAGATGGTTTGTGTCGACATCAGGGCTTATATATGGTTAGTTCACTGCTTTATAAACCAAATTTCTTTCTTAAATGATCTCATTAAATTCTTGTGAAAGTCGCTCAGTTGTATCTGACTCTTTGCAACCTCATGGACTATACAGTCCATGGAATTCTCCAGGCCAGAATACTGGAGTGAGTAGTCTTTTCCTTCTCCAGAGGATCTTCCCAACCCAAGGACTGAACTTGAGTCTCTGCATTGTAGGAAGATTCTTTACCAGCTAAGCCACATGGGAAGCTCACTTTTTCTCATTAGATTCTTTGATATATTAATTATTTCATATTTCTCTTCTGATACTTGCAAAATCTCTACTATATCTGAGTACTGTTCTGGTGCTTGACTTACCACTTTCAACTATGTTGTTAAAGTCTAACATGATTTAGCCAGAAGAATTCTGTTGATATGGTAATATTTTTGTGTGGAAAGGGAACAAATATTCTATAATCCTTTGATAAAATTTTAGGATTTAGGGACCCGTGTCCCTTAGTTATGACCTTTAACATTGTGTGTCATCGTTTATTTCCCTCTTTTGTTGATCTAAAAGTGGCATTAGTGGGTAAATTTCCTGCATATGATAAGGATGTGTTACATCTTTTTACTTACGGATTAGGTCTTTCTCATAAAGAATCTTGGGTAAATTAAAAACAATTACTTTCACTTATCTTTTCCAGAAACATGAGATGTTCTTGGCTATTTACCATAAGGGACTTCCCTGGTGGCTCAGTGGTGAAGAATCCACCTTCCAATGCAGCAGACTTGGATTCCATCCCTGGGTCAGGAAGATCCCCTGGAGTAGGAAACGGCAACCCATTCAAGAAGCATTGCCTGTCGAGTCCCATGTTTAGAGGGGCCTGTGGGGCTACCGTTCATGGGTTGCAAGAGCTGGTCACAGCTGAGCAAGTTAGCATGCACACTTTCACCATAAGAACCTGCTGGGAATGCTGGAGGAAAGTTTGTTCACAATTTAGGAGCTTCCAAGACTGCACTCTCCAGGAATTTCTCTTTTGGTATTCTACACTCTAGCCTTTGTACTAGCCTCCAGAAACCAGTCAACTTAACGTTTAATTGTATCCACCAGTCTATGGTTCCCCGTAAGCTGATGTGGCCTGTGATTTCCTGTATTTGCCCATCTTTCTAGATTTTAGACCAGTGATTTTTTTCATGTGACCTTAATTCTCTGAACAAGAAATGTTATTGATTTTCAGCTTTTTCAATATTTTTCTTATTGTAAAAAGAGTAGTGGTATTAGTTGCTAAGTCATGTCTGACTCTTGTGACCCCATGGACTGTAGCCTGCCAGGCGCCTCTCTCCATGAGATTCTCCAGGTAAGAATACTGGAGTGGGTTGCCATTTCCTTCTCCAGGGGATCTTCCTGACCCAGGAATTGAACCTGCGTCTCCTGCATTGCAGGCAGATTCTTTATAAATTGAGCTAAGAGGGAAGCCGTATCTTTCTTATTAAGAAAAGAGAGTGATTTCCCTTTAAGCTGTTTATTTCTGAAAACTGAACCTGGAAATATTCAGACTATGTCCTAATGGTCAGTCATTTGATTTAATCTTTGAACAAGGCAGTATCTCAATGTGACAATCTTTCACCAGTAATGTGAATTCTACATTCTCTATGTTTCATGTGTATACGAGTTACAGACTAGCCAGATTCTTTTTATTTTTGAGCTCACCTATTTAATGTAGACCCTAAATGCAGCAAAGTCAAGTTTTCTTAATTGTGCATGAACATCATCTTGCCTAAGTTCACACAGAGTTTGACATAATTTTTTCTAATTAAAATTTCCTTCAGATGACAGCTGTACTACTGTTTCAACACTACATAAGAGCTCACTCTAGACATTTATCACCCAATCACAAATTCAATACTAAAATACAATCCAAAATTCCAAATTACACAGCTGCAATACTTAGACATTTTTTTATGGTGATGTGCCATTTGTGTGTATTAACTTATGCATTTTTTAGCTCTTGCTGCAAAGTGAACTCCTGAGAAATCTCAGGTGTGTAATAATAAAAAATATTATATGTTCATTAATGCGCTTTGTGATTAGGTCAGGTCACCGACATTCCCTGGATCATGGGGAAAGCAAAGGAGCCCAGAAAAACGCCCACGTCTGCCTCATTGAATGTGCTAAAGACTGTGACTGTGTGGGTCACAGCAGACCGTGGAAAATTCTTCAGGAGATGGAAGTACAAGTCTACCTTACCTGTCTCATGAGGAGCCTGTATGCAGATCAAGAAGCAACAGTTAGGACTGGACATGGAACAACTGACTGGTTCAAAATTGGCAAAAAAGGACAAGAAGGCTATATATTGTCACTCTGCTTATTTAACTTGTATGCAGAGTACATCATGCAAAATACTGGGCTGAATGAATCACAGACTGGAATCAGTATTGCCAGGAGAGATATAAATAATCTCAGATATGCAGACGTTACCACCCTAATGGCAGAAAGTGAGGAGTAACTAAAGAGCCTCTTGATAAAGGTGAAAGAGCAGAGTGAAAAAGCTGGCTTGAATTTCAACATTCAAAAAACTAAGATCATAGCATCTAGTCCCATCACTTCATGGCAAATAAGTGGGGAAAAGGTAGAAGAAGTGACAGCTTTTATTTTATTGGCTCCAAAATCACTGCAGATGGTGGGTGCAGCTATGAAGTTAAGACGCTTGCTCCTTGGAAGAAAAGCTATGACAAACCTAAATAGTGCATTAGAAAGCAGATACATCACTTGGCCAACACAAAGGTCCATCTAGTCAAAGCTATTATTTTTCCAGTAGTTATGTACAGATATGAAAGTTGGACCATAAAGAAGACTGGGCACTGAAGAATTAACACTTTTCAATTGTGGTGGTGGAAAAGACTCCTGAAAGTCCTTTAAATTGCAACAAGATCAAACCAGTAAATCCTAAAGGAAATCAACTCTGGAAGGAGTAATGCTGAAGCTGAAGCTCCATTACTTTGGCCACTTAAAATGAAGAGTCGACTAATTGGAAATTACCCTGATGCTGGGAAAGGTTGAAGGCAAAAGGAGAAGGGGGTGACAGAGGATAAGATGGTTAGATACCATCACCAAATCAATGGACATGAACTTGATCAAACTCCATGAGATAGGCTTCCCTCCTAGCTCAGTCAGTTAAGAACCTGCCAATTCCTGTACCAGGAGGGGAGAGAAGTTACACGGTTCCATTAATAGTTACAACATGGGGGAGAGAAGGATGATAGGGTCTTTTTTTCCCATTCCTGCAAATGGGATGATTTGGTGGCCCAGTCTATATGAACAAACTTACCAAGGAAAGCATTTTCATACAGTGGCATTTTTGTAAAGATATAGAGAAAACACTGAATGTTTTGTAGTGAATCTGAAAAGTTATATCACAAATTGTGTGTATATAGGAGGGTTGAAAAATGGTGAGCAAAATTTTTATCCTAAATAAGTGAGATAGTCACTGTATCAACCTGTTAAGCCTATTCTGATATAATACATGTAAAATGCCTTGTACAATCAGTGGCATTTGATAAATGAAAATGCATGTCAACTATTATTATTTTAAAAAGTCATTTTAAAAAGATTGAATAAAGTAGTCATGGAAACTAAAGTGACTGTGTTTCTGTTCATTTGTTGTGTGCTGAGCTAATGAGTTTCAAGTCGCTAGTTTTCATTTACAGGGTTTTTTTGAACCTTTACATTGGCTTCTAATAAATGAGTGTATTTATAATCACTTGGACAGCCAGGAGGTCAAGCCAGTCAATCCTAAAGGAAATCAACTCTGAATAGCCACTAGAAGAACTGATGCTAAAACTAAAGCTCCAGTACTCTGGCCACCTGATGCTAAGAATTGACTCATTGGAAAAGACCCCGATGCTGGGAAAGATTGATGTCAAGAGGAGAAGAGGGTAGCAGAGGATAGATGACGGGATGTCACCACTGACTCAATGGACATGAGTTTGAACAAACTATGGGAGACAATGAAGGACAGGGAATCCTGATGTGCTACAGTTTATGGGATCACAAAGAGTTGGACATGACTTAGTGGCTGAATAATAGCAACATAATACAGAACATGCCATGCCTACATATAAGTCTCATGAATATTTTAGTTTAAGGCCACATAAAGAATGAGAGGGCTTCCCAGGTGGAGCGAGTTGTAAATAACCTGCTGGTCAATGCAAAAGACTTAAGAGATGCGGGTTTGATCCTGTGTTGGAAAGATCCCCTGGAGAAGGAAATGGGAAACCATTCCAGTATTCTTGCCTGGAGAATCCCATGGACAGAGGAGTCTGTGGGCTCTAGCCCATGGGGTTGAAAGTGTTGGACATGATGAAGTGAGTTAGCACACACAGAATGGGAGAAAGTATTTGCAAATTACACGTCCAAAAACAATTTAATCTCCAAAATATATAAGAAACACAACTCAATAGTAAACAAGCAAAAAACTAACAATCTCATTTTTTAAAAAGGACTAAGGACTTGAATAAACATTTTTTTCCAAAGAAGACTACATTTGTTTCTAGTTTTCTCTTGTTTTTTTTTTTTTCTCCCTCTTTCTTCTTTCATTCAATAAGAGGATGCATTGCCTCCGAAGCAGACTATATAGGGGGAGAAAAGGAAGCATTTTGACAGCTTTTGTGTTACTTTGGAGAAGGATACTTTAAGGCATATGTAAAGCATGTTGGACAGAAATGATAGAGAGCACATAATTTTCCACCCAGACAATAACAGTGATCAGAAACAAGCAAACAAACCTCTGCAGTGGCAGGGAAGAGAGCGAGAAGGAGCAGAGGCAAGGGAAATTCTGGCTGAACTTACACTAAGAAGCAATGACTGGGTAGTGCATATGCATGGAAATGGAACCTTAGACAGTTTCATCAGATTTCTTCAACCCAGATAGGATTCAGAACTCATAGAGAGTATAACGGGGCCACACTAAAATCTGCAACAGAGCTCTCAGTAAACTCACGCAAAGTTTCATAATCAGTGCCTGGTGCCTTAATCGGTTCTCTCATACCTGCAGTGGTCCAGATGTGGGCTGGAAAAGAATTCCGAGACATGAGACAGAATGTGAGGGAAAGAAAGTTTATTTAGAGTGGGAGATGCTGTCAGAACTGCTGGCCAGCTCAAGGGAGAACTGATGTTGAATGGGGGTCCTTAGTCCACTGGTATACCCAGGGTACAAGGAATGGGTTAGAGGTTTTGGGGTCATTTGCTGATTGGACGAGGCGCATATACTGGATGGAGAGAAGAGTAAGGCAAATACCTCCTCCCTATGGGGCAGAAGGGGAGACAGGTTATACTGTTCCATTAATAGCTACAACATGGGGGAGGGAAGGGCGATAAGGGTCTGGTTTTCCCATTCCTGCGTTCCAAGACCCTCATTGGTTTCACTTGCTCTTTCGTCCTTAGTCACCACAATACCTACGAGTATCTTGG